>SJYT01072274.1:387312-514070 GCA_006410635.1 Cephalophus harveyi | reverse complement strand
ACTTCAGCTTCTTCAGCATTACTGGTTGGGGCATAGACTTGGATAACTGTGATATTGAATGGTTTGCCTTGGAGACGAACAGAGATCATTCTGTCATTTTTGAGATTGCATCCAAGTACTGCATTTCGGACTCTTTTGTTGACCATGATGGCTACTCCATTTCTTCTGAGGGATTCCTGCCCGCAGTAGTAGATATAATGGTCATCTGAGTTAAATTCACCCATTCCAGTCCATTTTAGTTCGCTGATTCCTAGAATGTCGACGTTCACCCTTGCCATCTCTTGTTTGACCACTTCCCATTTGCCTTGATTCATGGACCTGACATTTCAGGTTCCTATGCAGTATTGCTCCTTACAGCATCAGATCTTGCTTCTATCACCAGTCACATGCACAACTGGGTATTGTTTTTGCTTTGGCTCCATCCCTTCATTCTTTCTGGACTTATTTCTCCACTGATCTCCAGTAGCATATTGGGCACCTAATGACCTGGGGAGTTCCTCTTTTGGTATCCTATCATTTTGCCTTTTCATACTGTTCATGGGGTTCTCAAGGCAAGAATACTGAAGTGGCTTGCCATTCCCTTCTCTAGTGGACCATGTTCTGTCAGCCCTCTCCACCATGACCTGCCCATCTTGGGTTGCCCAGCAGGCATGGCTTGGTTTCATTGAGTTAGACAAGGCTGTGGTCCTAGTGTGATTAGACTGACTAGTTTTCTGTGAGTATGGTTTCAGTGTGTCTGCCCTCTGATGCCCTCTTGCAACACATACCATCTTCCTTGGGGTATCTCTTCACGGCTGCTCCAGCAAAGCACAGCTGCTGCTCCTTACCTTGGATGAGGGGTATCTCCTCACCGCCGCTGTTCCTGACCTTCAATGTGGGATAGCTCCTCTAGGCCTGCGCAGCCCCCGTTCCTCGGGTTGCTCCTCCCAGCTGCCGCCCCTGGCCTCGGGCTCATGGTGGCTCCTCAGGGTCACCGCCCCAGGCCTCGAGTGTGAGGTGTCTCCTCCCGGCCGCCCCTGGCCTCGGACGCAGGGTAGCTCCTCCCGGCTGCCACTGACCTTGGACGCGGGGTAGCTCCTCTCGGTCGCCGCCCCGACCTCAGACACAGGGTAGCTCCTCTCGGCTGTTCCCGCACCTTCCCAGCCTGGCATTCTAGGCTGCTGCCCCTGACCTCAGACGTGGGGTAGCACCTCTCGGCCGCGCTCAGTGCGCCGGCCCGGCTCTCACAGTTGCCTGTGCTAAATTAAGTAGATACTTGCAAGTTTAAGTTTTGTATGTACATAACCCTGGCTGAGGTGTTAGTTAAAGGCTGCCTCTCTGATGCTCCTTATTTCTGTATTTCAGAGTCTCTATTTCCCGTTTTAAGTTGAGTTTGTCAGAGGAAAAATTCCCTAGTGAAACTGTGTGGTGGGCCCGTGTGAGCTTAGCTCCTCTAGCCGTCACCCCAGACATTTCAGTTCTTCTTATGTGTCTCAGTTTCTCCCTCCAGCTGTCTAAGACCACCAAGGATACTCAGATCACTGAATCGCCAGTTCTTAGTCTCCACCCCCTGCAAGCAGAGCAAGTGCTTTAATTAATGAATGGGTTTCCCTATGGGACCACTGCATGGTGTGAGGACTCAGCCTTTACCACTCCCATAAATTTCTCAGTCCCCTGAGAAAACTGTAACTGGTCAGGAGGAGTCTCATCCTTCTTCTTCAGCACCAAGCTCTCACGTAATATCTTCACTTTTACCCTAACAAATTACTATTAAGGAAGCTGAATTGAGGACAAGTGTCAGATCAGCCATTCCTGACCACTCAGGTAAGACCACTCAGTCTCCTGCTGCTGCTGCTGCTAAGTCGCTTCAGTCATGTCTGACTCTGTGCGACCCCATAGACGGCAGCCCACCAGGCTCCCCCTGTCCCTGGGATTCTCCAGGCAAGAACACTGGAGTGGGTTGCCATTTCCTTCTCCAATGCATGAAAGTGAAAAGTGAAAATGAAGTTGCTCAGTCGTGTCCGACTCTTAGCGACCCCATGGACTGCAGCCCACCAGGCTCCTCGGTCCATGGGATTTTCCAGGCAAGAGGACTGGAGTGGGGTGCCATTGCCTTCTCCGACTCAATCTCCTACAACTGAGCAAACCCTGGTGTCTTTCAACCAGTCCCCCCCCCCCCAGTATCTTTCAACTGGGCAGGTATTCCTTGATACCTTCCAACCAAACCCCACACAGTGTTTAGACGCTGGATGGGTGTGTCCCGGTATCTTTCAACTCCCCACCCTCCACCAGTATGAGGGAGGAATTGGGAACTGGCAGGACAGGTCTTCAGATAGATATTTTCAGAAGCCAGTTTTATTAATATGAGCCCAATTCTTATATTTCCCCAAATCTAGAAAAGCACTAAAATCCTTCGTGGTGATGACTGTTTCTCATGACTAGCAAAAGCTTCATGAGACTAGCAGAAACCTTCTGGGAAAATATGTGCTTGATTGCTTGTATTCCCCCTTGACCAAAATCACATATATACTGACCTTTCTCCCTGCCTCTTTGGAACAGTCAAAATGTCCTCAGCAAATATTACACTAATTTTTGAGTGCCTCCAGAACCAGAAATTGGAACTCAAAGAGAAGCAAGAAAGTGGTCACTCAGCACTCCTGGGAAATAACACACCGTGCAGGAATCTATTGCCGTCATGCTATCTGAGAGGAAGGATTTGACAAGTCAATTTTCTTTTCCCTTAGCTAAGCACACTTTGACAGCTCAATTCCTCCCTTCTCTCCAAAGCTATGTCGTCTCCAAAGTTCACAGTGACACAACCCACAATGCCACATCTTTGGGATATTTCAGATGTAACTTTTCTTTTCCGAAGATATAGAGCAACTTATGTAGAGAAGTGGTTCTCTGGGGCCTGAACTGTGTTAGTCTCAGAAACGTGTGTTTGGGGTGACCAGGTGCTCTGAACCAGCACTGAAAGCTGAACCCCAAGGGACAGAAGCGCCTCTAGGTTTATAGTAGATTTAGTTATTTTGTGGCTGTAATCTGTGGGACCTTCTAAAGTGTGAGGTTGGGGGTAAGGAGCTCTCTTGCTCAGATCTAGGAGGTAAAATCCTATTTTATAAGCCCCGTGGTTCCTGGTCAGGGGTCCCTGGTGCCTCAGACAGTAAAAAGAGTCTGCCTGCAATGCAGGAGACCCAGGTTCCCGATCTGGGTCAGGAAGATCCCCTGCAGAAAGAAATGGCAACCCACTCCAGTATATTGCCTAGAAAATCCCATGGATGGAGGAGCCTGGAGGGCTACAGTCCATGGGGTCACAAAGAGTTGGACACAACTGAGAGACTTCACTTTCACTTTTATGGTGCCTCCTCAGGGCAATCAGGAAGCCCTCCTGGTGAGAAGGTCATGACTAAGCTAAGACTTCAGGATTAGATAACAGTTAACAAGGCAAAGAAGTGGGGAGAATAGGGGAGAGGGGAGTGTAAAGGATGTGCCAAACAGAATAGAGTGTGCAAACTAGAGCCTGGTGCCTTCAGGAAACCGGAAGGAGGCTTGATGGGCCTCGTGTGTCAGAACAGGAACTCTGGAGCCTGACATGCCAAGAGTGGGAGAGGCGAGAACAGGTGAGGGGATACTTTCCCTCACTTCCACCTTTCCATTCTTCTCATCTTCACTTTATTCCTTCTTTCTAACATACATACAGTGATTACTATATTCCAGGCACTGTACTAAATAATTATACCTAGATATAAATATAGGTAAAGGGACAGGTATAGAAATAGGGATAGCTATAGATAGATAGCACCAAAAATGTGCTAACCCTCAGACAATAGCACTCATCTCCCATGCTAGTAAGGTCATGCTTAAAATCTTGCATGCTAGGCTTCAGCATTATGCAAACCAGGAACTTCCTTCCAGATGTCCAAGCTGGGTTTAGAAAAGGAAGAGGAACTAGAGATCAAACTGGCAACATTCGCTGGATTATAGAGAAACTAAGGGAATTTCAGAAAAACATCTATCTCTGTTTCATCAACTACGCTAAAGCCTTTGACTTTATGGATCATGACAAATTTCAGAAAGCTCTTAGAGAGGTGGGAATACCAGACCATCTTACCTGTCTCCTGAGAAACCTGTATGCGGGTCAAGAAACAACACTTAGAACCCTGTATGGAACAACTGATTGGTTCAAGATTGAGAAGGGAGTATGACAGGGCTGTCTGCTGTCACACTGTTTCTTTAACCTATACACTGAGCACATCATGAGAAATGCCAGGCTGGGTGAGTTACAAGCTGGGATCAAGATAAGTGGGAGAAACATCAACAAACTCAGATATGCGGATGATACCACTCTAAGTCAGAAAGCCAAGAGGCACTAAAGAGCCTCTTGATGAGGGTGAATGTGGAGAGTGAAAGAGCCAGCTTAAGACTAAATATTAAAATAAAACTCAGATCATAGCATCTGACCCCATTCACTTCAGTTCAGTCGCTCAGCCGTGTCCAACTCTTTGCAACCCCATGAACTGCAGCACGCCAGGCCTCACTGTCCATCACCAACTCCTGGAGTTCACTCAAACTCACGACCATCGAGTCAGTGATGCCATCTCATCCTCTGTTGTCCCCTTCTTCTGCCCCAAATCCCTCCCAGCATGAGAGTCTTTTCCAATGAGTCAACTCTTTGCATGAGGTGGCCAAAGGATTGGAGTTTCAGTTTTAGCATCAGTCCTTCCAAAGAACACCAGGACTGATCTCCTTCAGAATGGACTGGTTGGATCTCCTTGCAATCCAAGTGACTCTCAAGAGTCCTCTCCAACACCACAGTTCAAAAGCATCAATTCTTCAGCGCTCAGCTTTCTTCACTGTTCAACTCTCACATCCATACATGACCACTGGAAATGATGTTTTTCTGGAACTCTCTTGCTTTTTCCATGATCCAGCAGATGTTGGCAATTTGATCTCTGGTTCCTCTGCCTTTTCTAAAACCAGCTTGAACATCAGGGAGTTCACAGTTCACATACTGCTGAAACCTGGCTTGGAGAATGTTGAGCATTACTTTACTAGCATGTGAGATGAGTGCAATTGTGTGATAGTTTGAGCATTCTTTGGCATTGCCTTTCTTTGGGATTGGAATGAAAACTGACCTTTTCCAGTCCTGTGGCCACTGCTGAGTTTTCCAAATTTGCTGGCATATTGAGTACAGCACTTTCATAGCATCATCTTTCTGGATTTGAAATAGCTCAATTGGAATTCCATCACCTCCACTAGCTTTGTTCGTAGTGATACTTCCTAAGGCCCACTTGACTTCACATTCCAGGATGTCTGGCTCTAGATTAGTGATCACACCATCGTGATTATCTTGGTCGTGAAGATCTTTTTTGTGCCGTTCTTCTGTGTATTCTTGCCACCTCTTCTTAATATCTTCTGCTTCTGTTAGGTCCATACCATTTCTGTCCTTTATCAAGCCCATCTTTGCATGAGATGTTCCCTTGGTATCTCTAATTTTCTTGAAGAGATCTCTAGTCTTTCCCATTCTGTTCTTTTCCTCTGTTCTTTTCTTCACGGCTGCTCCAGCAAAGCACAACCACTGCCCCTTACCTTGGACGAGGGGTATCTCTTCACCACCGCCCCTCCTGACCTTGAATGTGAAGTAGCTCCTCTTGGCCCTCCTACACCTGCGTTACTGACCCCATTACTGCATGGCAAATAGAAGGGGGAAGGTGGAAGTAGTGACAGATTTCCTCTTCTTGGGCTCCAAAAGCACTGCAGATGGTGACTGCAACCAAGAAATCAAAAGACAATTGCTTCTTGCCAGGAAAGCAAAGACAAACCTAGACAGTGTGTTGAAAAGCAGAGATATTACTCTGCTGACGAAGGTCCATATAGTCCATATAGGCTATGGTCTTCCCAGTGGTCATGTAGGATTGTGAGAACTTGACTGTAAAGAAGGTAGAATATCTAAGAATTAATACCTTCAAACTGTGATGCTGGAGAAGACTCTTGAAAGTCCCTTGGACAGCAAGGAGATCAAACCAATCTTGAGGGAGATCAACCCTGAATATTCACTGGAAGGATTGATGCTCAAACTGAAGCTCCAGTATTTTGGTCATCTGAGGTGAATAGACAACTCATTAAAAAAGTCCCAGATGCTGAGAAAACTCGAGGGCAGAGGAGAAGAGAGTGTCAGAGGATGAGATGGCTGGATGGCATCACTATGAACGTGAACTTGGGCAAACTCTTGGAGATGGTAAGGGACAGTACACGGGGTTGCAAAGAATTGGACATGACAGGGCGACTAAACAATAATAGAAATAGATATATAGACATAGATTTGTGTGTATATGGTCATTCAATTATATAATTATCATTTAATACTAACAATTACCCAGTGAGGTAGGCTGTTACAATGTAACAGTTGAAAGATCCAGTCAGTGGATCAGAGAAAGGTGTATTAAAAAAACCTTCCGGTTAGTCACTGTGTGTGCTCTGCTAAGCTGTTTCAGCTGTGTCCAACTCTTGGCAAGCTCTTTACCACTAGCACCACCTGGGAAGCCCCCAGCAATTCCACTCTGAAGCATTCTTTCAAAAGAATTGAAAACACACATTCAAACAAAAGTTCGCACTCCCGGCAGCACTGTTTCCAATAGCCAATAGATGGAAACAACCCAACTGGACACCAATAGGTGAAGGGATAAACAAAATACATTGTATCTGTACCATGGACTACTCGTCACCCATAAAAAGGAATGGCACATGCTGCCACATGGGTGAACCTCGAATTAATCATGTGGAGAGAGAAAGAAGCCAGACACACAAGGTCACATATTACATGGCTCCATTTTTATGAAATGTCTAGAATAGGGAAATTCATAGAGTCAGAAAGCGGTTAGTGATTGCCAGAAGCTAGGGGAAGGAGCGGAGAAGGCAATGGCACCCCACTCCAGTATTCTTGCCTGGAAAATCCCATGGGCGGAGGAGCCTGGTGGGCTGCAGTTCATGGGGTCGCTAAGTCAGACACGAAAGAGCAACTTCACTTTCACTTTTCACTTTCATGCATTGGAGAAGGAAATGGCAACCCACTCCAGTGTTCTTGCCTGGAGAATCCCAGGGACGGGGGAGCCTGGTGGGCTGCCGTCTATGGGGTCGCAGAGTCAGACACAACTGAAGCGACTTAGCAGCAGCAGCAGTAGGGGAAAGAGAGAGTGAGGAGTAATGGTTAAGAAGTTTCCTTTTGGGGTGATGAAAATGTCTTATAAAGAATAAACAGAAGTGACAGTTGCACAACATTGTAAATATACTAAGAGCTAACAGATTATACGTTTTTTAACTGAAGTATATTTGATTTTCAATGTTTCACATATACAACAAAGTGACTCAATTTTATATATTTATATATATATACACAACTGAATCTTTTTCATATTCCTTTCCATTATATGTTACCACAAGATATTGAATATAGTACCCTGTGCTATAAAGTAGGTCCTTGTTTATCTATTTTGTATATAGCGGTGTTTATCTTTCGGGGCTTCCCAGGTGGCGCTAGTGGTAAAGAACCGCGTGCCGATGCAGGAGACATAAGAGATGCACATTTGATCCCTGACTTGGGAAGATCCCCTGCAGGAGGGCATGGCAACCCACTCCAGTATTCTTGCTGGTGACTTCACATACACACGTGCACACAGTGTATACCTTTTAAACCCAAAGTCCTAGTTTATCCCCTCCACCTTCCCCTTTGGTAACTGTAGGTTTGTTTTCTATGTCAGTGAATTGTATGCTTTGATTTTATTTACTGAAGTATAGTTGATTCACAACGTTGTATTAATTTATGTTATAAAGCAAAATGTTTCAGATATATATATATATATATACACACACACACACACACATGGACGTGAGTCTGAGTGAACTCCGAGAGATGGTAATGAACAGGGAGGCCTGGCATGCTGCGATTCATGGAGTCGCAAAGAGTTGGACACAACTGAGCGACTGAACTGAACTAAACTGATACACACATTATTTTTATGTAATCTTTTTTTAAATCATAGGATACTGAATATAGTTCTCTGTACTATGCTGTAGGACCTTGATGTTTATCCATTAACAAGTTAAGTGTATGCTTTTAAATAATTAATTTTATGTTGTGTGAATTTTATCTGAATTTTTAAAAATCAAGAAAAGTGTGTAGGAGGTGGAGTCAGTAGACGGCAGTTGATGATTGATGGAGGGTAGGGAGATGAAGAGGGCTTCCCTGATGGTTCAGTGGTAGAGAATCTGCCTGACAATGCAAGAGACGTGGGTTCAATCTCTGGGTCAGGAAGATCCCCTGGAGAAGGAAATGAAACCTACTCCAGTGCTCTTGCCTGGAAAATCCCATCGACAGAGGAGCCTGGCGGGCTATAATCCAAGGAGGTGCAAAAGATTCGGATGCAATTTAGCAGCTAAACAACAACAACAAAGGGAGATGGAGAAGCAAAGGAAGGAGTCAAGAAGGACTCCCAGCCAGCTGGCTTGAGCAAATGGGAAAAGTGACTACATTCACTGAGAAGGGGAAGACTGAAGGAGTAGACGTCTAGGAGATGACGAGCTCCATTTCAGATATGACAAGTAAGAAGGGTTGAGACACACAAGTGAGGAGCTCAGAAGAAGTCTAAGACAAAGATACTTGGGAGTCATCAACATAGCACCGTAAATTAATGCTTTAAGAGTAAATGAGACTTGAATTGGTTCCCAGAGCTTTTCAGGTCTACTGTATCCTTCTTCTTCTCTGTATATTTTTTCTATTAATTTTTGAGAGTTTGATATTGAAACTCCAACTAAAAATCTTAATTTATCTCCTTAAAAAAGTAANATACTTGGGAGTCATCAACATAGCACTGTAAATTAATGCTTTAAGAGTAAATGAGACTTGAATTGGTTCCCAGAGCTTTTCAGGTCTACTGTATCCTTCTTCTTCTCTGTATATTTATTCTATTAATTTTTGAGAGTTTGATATTGAAACTCCAACTAAAAATCTTAATTTATCTCCTTAAAAAAGTAACTGTAATATACAGTGGAACTATATGTAACCTTGTTCTGTATTTTCCAAGTCTCCTGCAGCTGTGTTATCATACTTTCATAATTTAAAAATATTTTAAAATTTTTTTTAAAAAGAGTAAATGAGACTTAATAGCTAAGGGTCTAATCAAAACAATAATAATAAAGAAGAGCCAAATTTGTAAGTTTAAATCAGCATGTTAAAAGACATGTTTAGTAAAGGACTGTTATCCAAAACATGCAAGAACTCTTAAAACTGAACAATAAGGAAACAATCCAGTTAAACAATGGGCCAAAAACCTTAACAGACACCTCACCAAAGATACACAGAGG
Source organism: Cephalophus harveyi (assembly GCA_006410635.1). Taxonomy (NCBI): domain Eukaryota; kingdom Metazoa; phylum Chordata; class Mammalia; order Artiodactyla; family Bovidae; genus Cephalophus; species Cephalophus harveyi. Next base: position 504,731 of record SJYT01072274.1, on the reverse strand, counting down.
GAAAATAAGCATGTGAAAAGGTGCTCCACATCACATGTTATCAGGGAAATACACACTGAAACAATGAGGAACCACCACACATCTATTAAAATTGTAGGCCCAAATCCAGAGCACTGAAAACATCAGATGGTGTTGAGGATGTGGGACAACAGGAACTCTTTCACTGCTGGTAGAAATACAAAATAGCACAGTCACTTTGGAAGACAGTTCAGCAGTTTCTTACAAAACTAAGCATGTGCTTGCTAAGTCACTTCGGTCACATCCGACTCTTTATGACCCCGGGTATTACAGCCTGCTAGGCTCCTCTGTCCATGGGATTCCCCAGGCAAAAGTACTGGCATGGGTTGCCATGCCCTTCTCCAAAACTAAGCATACTCTTACCACATAAGCCAACAATTGGGTTTCTTGGTATTTACCCAAAGGAGTTGTAAACATACCACACCAAAACCTGTATACATATGTTCATGATAGCTTTATGTATAATTGCTAAAAACTTGGAAGTAGCCAAGATATCTTTCAGTAGGTGAATGGATAAATAACTATGGTACATCCAACCAATGGAATATTATTTAATATTAAAAGTAAATGAATAGGCAGAGCACAGAGGATTTTTAGGGCAGTGAAAATACTCTATATGATATTATAGGAGAGGAATATATCATTATATACTTGTCCAAACCTATAGGATGTACAACGCCAAGAGTGACCCCTATGATGTCCATGTTGGTTCACGCTGGTGAAAAATGTACCACTCTGTCGAGTAGGTGTTGATAATGGGGCAGGCGATGAACATATGGGGACAGGGGGCTAAGGAAAATCTCTGTATTGTCCTCTCAACTTTACTGTGAATTTTAAAACTGCTCTTTAAGAAAACTGCTCTTAAAGGATAATCTTTAGGGAGACTTCCCTGGTGGCCCAGTGGTTAAGAATCTGCCTTGCAATGCACAGGGTGACAGCTGGATCCATAGTCATGGAACTCAGATCCCACAAGCCACACAATGTGACCAAAAAAAAACCCAAAAACCATTATAAAAGTAGACTATGTCAGCAAACATTACAGAAATTTTAAAATATAAGGCATTAAAAATTAATATAAATTTCAAAATATAAAATCTCTATGTTCAAAGACCTACATGGAAAAATGAAACCAACAGGTAAAACCATACATCCATGTAAAGTAAGTCTTAAGCTGTGTAACAAGCATCAAAGACATTTCATCTTTTACCCTCCACTTCTCCAAATGCACGCAGCCACATAGAAATCTTCCTGAAAATGACACATTCTCCCTTGCCTGTCTGTCATTTCACTCTGTTGCCTCTAACTAGAATGCTTTTCTCCTCTGTTTTCTATTCTTTAGGGGCATATGCTTAGGAGTAGAATTGCTGGATAATATGATAATCTTGTGTTAAACTTTATGAGGAAACATTGACCTATTTCCACAGAAACTGCCCCACTTTACATTCCACCAACAAATGTACAATAGTTCCAATTTCTTCACATCCTCACCAACACTTGCTATATTTTCTGGGTTTTGCCTTTATTTTTTTTTTTATTACCGATCTAGTGAGTGTATGCGGAGAAGGCAATGGCACCCCACTCCAGTACTCTTGCCTGGAAAATCCCATGGATGGAGGAGCCTGGTAGGCTGCAGTCCATGAGGTCGCTGAGTCAGACACGACTGAGCAACTTCACTTTGACTTTTCACTTTCATGCATTGGAGAAGGAAATGGCAACCCACTCCAGTGTTCTTGCCTGGAGAATCCCAGGGATGGCGGAGCCCAGTGGGCTGCCATCTGTGGGGTCGCGCAGAGTCGGACACGACTGAAGCGACTTAGCAGCAGCAGCAGCAGTGAGTGTATGGATGCGAGAGTTGGACTATGAAGAAAGCTGAGCGCTGAAGAATTGATACTTTTGAACTGTGGTGTTGGAGAAGACTCTTGAGAGTCCCTCGGACTGCAAGGAGATCCAACCAGTCCATTCTGAGGGAGATCCGCCCTGGGGTTCCTTTGGAGGGAATGATGCTGAAGCTGAAACTCCAGTACTTTGGCCACCTCATGCAAAGAGTTGACTCATTGGAAAAGACTCTAATGCTGGGAGGGATTGGGGGCAGGAGGAGAAGGGGACCACAGAGGATGAGATGGATGGATGGCATCACTGACTCGATGGACGTGAGTTTTAGTGACCTCCGGGAGATGGTGATGGACAGGGAGGCCTGGTGTGCTGCGATTCATGGGGTCGCAAAGAGTTGGACACCACTGAGAGACTGAACTGAACTGAACTGAAGTGAGTATAAAGTGGTATCATACTGTAGTTTTGATTTGCATTTCTCCTAAGCTGGCTTAAGGGCTTCTCAGATGGCTCAGTGGGTAAAGAATCTGCCTACAATGCAGGAGACACAGGCAGATGCAAATTCAATTCCCAGGTTGGGAAGATCCCCTGGAGGAGGGCATGGCAACCCTCTGCAGTATTCTTGCCTGGCAGCTTCCATGGATAAACAGCCAGTCCATAGAGTAGCAAAGAGTCGGACATGACTGAAGTGCCTGAGCACGCGCACATGCAAGTTGGCTTAAAGCTCAACATTCAGAAAACTGAGATCATGGCATCCGGTCCCATCACTTCATGGAAAATAGATGGGGAAACAATGGAAACAATGACAGACTTTTTTGGGGGGGCTCCAATATCATTGCAGATGGTGACTGCAGCCATGAAATTAAAAGATGCTTGCTCCTTGGAAGAAAAGCTATGACAAACCTAGACAGCATACTAAAAAGCAGAAACATTACTTTGCCAACAAAGGTCCATGTAGTCGAGGCTATGGTTTATCCAGTAGTCAAGTACAGATGTGAGAGTTGGACTATAAAGAAGTCTGAGTGCCAAAGAATTGATGCTTTTGAACTGTGATGCTGAAGAAGACTCTTGGGAGTCCCTTGGACTGAAAGGAGATAAAATTAGTCCATCCTAAAGGAAATCAACCCTGAATATTTATTGGAAGGACTGAGGCTGAAGCTGAAACTCCAATACTTTGGCCACCTGATTCGAAGAGCCAACTCATTGGAAAAGACCCTGATGTTGGGAAAGATTGAGGGTAAGAAGAGAAGGGGGCAACAGAGCATGAGATGGTTGGATGGCATCACCAACTCAATGAACATAAGTTTGAGCAAACTCAGGGAAATAGTGAAGGATAGGGGAGCCTGGCATACTGCAGTCCATGGGGTTGCAAAGAGTCGGACACAACTTAGCGACTAAACAGCAACGTGACTATCATGTGCTTGCCAGGTGTCACTAGCGGTAAAGGACTGCCTGCCAATACAGGAGACCTAAGAGACACAGGTTCAGATTCCTGGGTCAGGAAGATCCCCTGGAGGAGGGCACAGCAACCCACTCCACATTCTTGCCTGGAGAATCCCCAAGTACAGAGGAGCCTGGAAAGCTACAGTCCATAGGGTCAGGAAGAGTCAGACACACTGAAGGGACTTATGGCGCATACATGACTGTCTTGAGTAACTTGTTTTAAAAAAATCTTTATTATTTATTTATTTTTGGCTGTGCTGGGTCTTCATTGCTGCACAGGCTTTCTCTAGTTGGGGCTTCTCATGCCAGTGTCTTCTCTTGTAGAACTCAGGCTTCAGTAATTGCACCAGGTAGGCTCCTCAGCTCTGGTTCCCAGACACAGGCTCAATAGTTGTGGCACACGGGCTTCGTTTCCCTGCAATAATTGGAATCCTCTCTGATCAGGGATGGAACCCCTTTCTCCTGCATTGGCAGATGGATTCTTTACCAGTGAGCCACCAGGGAAACCCCTAAGTAACTTTTGAATGCACCTTCTTGTTTAGTTGCTAAATCATGTCCGACTCTTTTGTGACCCCATGGACTGTAGCTCACCAGGCTCTTCTGTCCATAGGTTTTTCCAGCCCAGAATACTGGGGTGGGCTGCCAAATCCGTCTCAAGGGGTCTTTGCAACCCAGGGATCGAACCTGCATCTGCTGCAGCTCCTGCATCGTAGGAGGATCCTTTACCACGGAGCCACCAGAGAAGCCCAAGAATACTGGAGAGGGTTGCCATTCCCTTTCTAGGGCATCTTCCTGACCCAGGATCGAATGCAGGGCTCCTGCATTGCCGGCAGATTCTTTACCACCTGAGCCACCAAGGAGGCCCCAGAATGCACCACCTACTTTTTCTCTAATCTGATGACTTGGTTCTGAGCTATCATATTGCAACAGCCTACTTCATAGAGTAATTATGAGGATTAAATGAGTCAATATATCAATCCACACAGGAAGATTCAGCTGAAGCATCTCTGTGTCTTTAAACACCCCTAGAGCCTTCCAAGTGTTCATTGTTTTCTCCTATGGGGAGGCTCCTCCTCTTGGGGAGCCAAATTGTTGTTAAAGCTCCCCAAGAGGTTCTTATTAGGACCCATGATTGAGAACCCCTGAGTTGGGGCTGCTGCTGCTGCTGCTAAGTCGCTTCAGTCATGTCCGACTCTGTACGACCCCACAGACGGCAGCCCATCAGGCTCCACCGTCCCTGGGATTCTCCAGGCAAGAACACTGGAGTGGGTTGCCATTTCCTTCTCCAATGCATGAAAGTGAAAAGTGAAAGTGAAGTTGCTCAGTCGTGTCTGACTCTTAGCGACCCCATGGACTGCAGCCTACCAGGCTCCTCCATCCATGGGATTTTCCAGGCAAGAGTACTGGAGTGGGGTGCCATTGCCTTCTCCGACTGGGTTGGGGCACTCTTCCCCAAACTGGTCAGATCATGGGAGTCACCTGGGACACTAATTAAAGGTGGATTTCCTAGCCTGGCACCAGATCTGTGGAAACAGAATTTCCAGGAGAATGGCCTGGAAATCTATATTTTAAGAGAAGTGCCCACAGGTGATTCCTATGACCAGGCCTGTTTAGGAAACCTTGAGCTAGTGGATAATCAAAGGGCAGTAAACACAGGGGGGCATTCTGAAACTAGATAACCTGGTTTTCAGAATATGATCGTCTAGCATTCTGGCTCTGGAAAGGTGAAGCTTGCTCACCTTTGGTGAAAACTTACTGCAAGGGTGCTGCCCCCCCAAGACTGTGTCCGCAGCCACACCCATGTGACAGACCGGCTCTCTTAAACCCTCTGCAGTTAGGAGGGTCCTCAGTCTGTGAGGGACAGACCTCAGTGTGAGTCCCAGAGAGCTGGCGCTGCCCTGCCAGATGCCTCAGCCCTTCTCTGTGGCTCTTCCTCTTTGGTGAAATCATCCTGTTCCTACTGTGTGCAGAAAGTGCTCCAAACGCAATGGTGTCTCTAATCTTCTCCACAGCATCTCTAAGGAAGCAAGCACTGTCTCCATTTTTTTAGATATGGCTCAGAGACATAAAGGAGTTTGCTCAAGGTCACATACCTAACGTGTGACTAAGCATGGATTCAAACCCATGTGATTACAAAGCTGTGACACATTCCACTCTGCAACTCTGTCTCTCAAAGATGACTTCATCACCCCAGTTATAGCTCACCACTATTTTGCTTGCTGCTAAGTTTTCCAAGTTATACCCGGGAATTTCAGAACTACAGCTCCAGAATACCTGGAACCATCCAGCCTGAAGGAATCCAGGGAGTTTTGGGAATAGAGAGTTCAGAGAGAAGAAAAGGGGCTGATGAGAGCACCCAGCTTTGAGCACAGATGGCCACACTTCCCCATCCACCCCCATCACCACATCCTCCTAAACTGAAGGAAGCCGGAAGAGGATATCACCTTAGTTCGGGTCAGCAGGAAAGATGTTGACCTCTGGGAGGGACATAGCTGGGGAAGGGTTATAGGAAGGGGAAAAATGGGGCACGTCATCCCTTCCTCAGCAGAAATGAAAGACGGAAAACTTTCCAGCTATGTCAGGTGAGTCTTGTGACTATACCATGCTGCTTATGGGATTCAGGGTCTACAGGGCTCTGGAATTTTACGATGTTTCAGAATGAGCATGTAAGCAGTCTATGGAGAAGCCACTGGTAGACATCAGCTGTTCCTGAAAGAGAGGCCACATGACCTGGGGGACCCCAGTACAGACGCTAAAAGAACCACGTGTTAGAAAAGTGCTGGAGACAGCTGCCCACAGAGGTACGTCCCTCACAGGCTACCCCACAGGACCCAGCAGTTATCCACACCTCCTCCCTCCTCTAAATCCTCCACCCCTGTCAACAGTCTCATAGACTAAGTGAAACGCTGTGCTTGCTATAAGAGTGCCATTCCATGACACTCCATGGACCCCTTGTCAACTAAAGTGCTTAAGCCCCCAAGTTTATCCTATATAGAAAATTCTGGAGCAGCTGCAGCCTCATTGTCTTCTGGAGGAAAGACCTGGGAAGCGGATGCTGTGAGTTTGTTGTGGTGCTGTGAGGGGGGCAATTTCTCTTCTGAACTCATGGAAATTGGTCAGACTTCTGGCCTGACCTGGTATCAGCTGTAGCTGAAGGAGGAGAAAGAGCGGACAGGGGAGAGAATGTGACATAAGAAGGCGAGAGAACATGCAGGCCTAGGGAAAGATGGCCTGGAGAGGAGGGGACCGGCACTGACGCAACCGTCTTCCATCTTCACGATGGACATTACAGGCCATGAGGAAGTTTCAGACCTGACAAAAAAAAGAGTTCCTTAATGGGGAGATAGGAATGAGAAACCCTTAAGTTCTCTCCTTTGGAAAGGAAAAGCATCGAAGAACTGCCTCACCTAACATGCTTTAAGAGTAAGCAGGAGGGCATTCCCTGGCAGTCCCATGCTTAGGACTCGGTGTTCTCACTGCTGGGGGATGCCTGGGTTCAATCCTCGTCAGGGAACTAAAACCCCGGAAGCCAAGCAGATCCGCCAAAAAAAAGGAGGGAGAGAGTAAGTGGGAGCAGCGCCTACATGAGCTTGGAGGTTCTTGTCACACGGAGACCCACTGTGATGCTCAGAGGCCCTCACCATCTCCTTGACACCATCACCTCCTCCACTTCCCAGTCTCTCCTTCTGGAGCATCTGGCGGGCTTGCTACCTGCTGCTAGCTCCTGTCTCCTCACTTGTGACCTCTGTTCCCTATATCTGTGCTTCTCTCTTCACAGACTGTATCTATTTCTGCTTTCTCATCAGGGAAGGGCTGGGCATCTTCCCCTTCCCAAGGTCACACAGCTGGCTGGGCTGGAAGAAAATCTGTCCCCTCCAGCCCCTCTCAGTGTGAGGTCCTGGGAATCAGCACAGCACAGAATAGACTACCTGGATGAGTCTCATCCATTTTATCTGTCATTCATTCAACACACTTATTTAGTACCTACTAAGTGCTGTGTGTGCTGTGTGCTAAGGCATTTCAGTCGTGTTTGAATCTTTGCAACCTTATGGATGGTAGCTCGCCAGGCTCCTCTGTCCATGGGATTCTCCAGACAAGAATACTGGAGTGGGTTTCCATGCCCTCCTCCAGAGGATTTTCCCCATCCGGAAGAAGAACCTATGTCTGTTACACCTCCTGCATTAGCAGGCAGTTTCTTTACCACTAGCACCACCTAAGTGCTAGGAGCCGGGAATATATTAGTGCTCCAGTGGCCCTGAGGCTCCAGAAGCCCTGCAAAACTGAGATCTTCAGTATTTATACACTCGTGGAAATATATGCAATACCCATAACCAACAAAGAACTCTTATCTAAAATGTATAAAGAACTCCTATAAAACGGTAACACAGAAAGCCTAATAGAAAATGGTGGGGAACAAATGTACATCTATGGCTGATTCATGGGTGTACATTCATTCATCCACCTGATGTGAAGAAGGGACTCATTTGAAAAGACCCTGATGCTGGGAAACATTGAAGGCAGGAGGAGAAGGGGAAAACAGAGGATGAGATGGTTGGATGGCATCACTGACTCAATGTATGGCAAAAACCACTACAATATTGTAAAGTAATTAGCCTCCAATTAAAATAAATTAATTTTTTAAAAGAAAATGGACAAAAGAAATAAAGTACTTGCACAGACATCCAAATAGCAAATAAACATATGGAAAGGTGCTTAACCTCAATCAGTACTAAGGAAATGCAAAACTGAACCTCCATGAGATACCATTCTACACCCAGCAGACTGGCTAACATTTTAAAATCATTATAGAGTGACGACACACTGTGATGGTGATGTGGAGCAATTGGAATGCTAAGACACTGCCTGCAGGAGTGTCAACTAACATGAGCACTTTGGAAAATTATTTAGTAGCATTTACTGTCATGTATGGATGTGAGAGTTGGACTGTGAAGAAGGCTGAGCGCCGAAGAATTGATGCTTTTGAATTGTATTGGAGAAGACTCTTGAGAGCCCCTTGGACTGCAAGGAGATCCAACCAGTCCATTCTAAAGGAGATCAACCCTGGGATTTCTTTGGAAGGAATGATGCTGAAGCTGAAACTCCAGTATTTTGGCCGCCTCATGCGAAGAGTTGACTCATTGGAAAAGACTCTGATGCTGGGAGGGATTGGGGGCAGAGGAGAAGGGGACGACAGAGGATGAGATGGCTGGATGGCATCACGCACTCGATGGATGTGAGTCTGAGTGAACTCCGGGAGATGGTGATGAACAGGGAGGCCTGGCGTGCTGCGATTCATGGGGTCGCAAAGAGTCGGACACGACTGAGCAACTGAACTGACTGACTGACTGACCCTAAAGGGCTTCCCAGGTGGCACTGATGGTAAAGAAGCCACCTGTCAATGCAGGAGACAAAAAGAGACATGGGCTCAATCCCTGGATTGGGAAGATCTCCTGGAGGAGAGCATGGCAATCCACTCCAGTATTCTTGCCTGGAGAGTCCATAGAATTGCAAAGAGTTAGACATGACCAAAGCAACTTTGCATGCACACACACACTTCTTCGCATGCACACACGCACTGATGCTAAACATATAAACGTATTCTATGACCCAGTAGAACTGATATTTTTGAACTGTGGTGTTGGAGAAGACTCTTGAGAGTCCCTTGGACTGCAAGGAGATCCAACCAGTCCATCTTAAAGGAAATCAGTCCTGAGTGTTCATTGGAAGGACTGAGGCTGAAGCTGAAACTCCAATACTTTGGCCACCTGATGTGAAGAAGGGACTCATTTGAAAAGACCCTGATGCTGGGAAAGATTGAAGGCAGGAGGAGAAGGGGAAAACAGAGGATGAGATGGTTGGATGGCATCACTGACTCAATAGACATGAGTTTGAGTAAACTCCTGGAGCTGTCTCTTATACACATCTGGATATCACCTTAGTTCGGGTCAGCAGGAAAGATGTTGACCTCTGGGAGGGACATAGCTGGGGAAGGGTTNTGGTTGGATGGCATCACTGACTCAATAGACATGAGTTTGAGTAAACTCCTGGAGTTGGTGATGGGCAGGGAGGCCTTGCGTGCTGCAGTCCATGGGATCGCAAAGAGTTGGACACGACTGAGTGACTGAACTGAACTGATGACCCAGTAAGTCTGTTTGTAAAAATATATCCAACAGAAATAGAAACATAAGTGTGCCAACGGACAGAAACAAAATTGTTACAGCAACTTTATTCATAATAATGCCAAACTAGGAACAACCTAGATGTCCACCAACAGAATAATAGAAAAATAAACTGTGGTATATGCATTTAATGGTGATGAAATAAAACTCATATTTTATTACAAGACAAGAAAAATTGAAACATAAAAGTTTTGTCTGCCCATTTGGGCCTCCTCCTTCCGCTTGAGTATGTATTGTGAATATGTGTTAACCAGAACTCCTTAGGAGATAACATCCCTTCTCAATCTTGTAAGGGGTCATGATGCTCCACTACTTGCTTTGTTCTGCACATCTGGATAGCATAAACTGTCAATACATCATTCAGTGTATAAACCTTCATCTCAAAAACATATATGTTTTGCCCTCCAGCAGGCAGAACAGTCCTCAGAGTTTTCTAAAAAACTCTCAAGTTATAATCCTCAGGCTGACTTGAATAAAATTTTCCATTTCTTTCTCAGATCATCTATTGATTTTTATTTTTTCATCAACAGCTGCAATGGTGTACCATACAGCCATGAAAATGAATGAGCTACTGCTACCTTGGGCTTAAATTTCACAAACATAATAGTGAGAGAAGCTAGACAAAAAATAGTACCAACTGAATGGTTTCATTTATATAAAGTTCAAAAGCAGGTAAAACTAACATATGGGATTAGACGGAGGTTAATTTAGGAAGAAGGGTGGGGTAGTGACTGGGGGGAGACATGAAGAGGGCTTTTGGGGTGCTCGTTATGGTCGAATTCTTGATCTGGGAGGCTGTCATACAGGTATGTTCACTGTGTCGTAATTTGTTGACCTGCATATTTAGGATTTGTGCACCTTCCCACAGATCTGGTGGGAAATTCTATTAAAGAAAATTTACAGGGGAAGGCAACTGCTTCAGGAGAATTTTTTTAAAAGAAGGTAGAAAGGGAAGAGAAGGTGGATCAAGATTTTACATTCAGGAGGCTCAGTTGTGGCAAGATGAAAAGGGGACAGAGAGGACTGTTGAATGGAGCAGGGGCAGGAATTATTTTCAGCCCTCAACTGAAAAGTTTCCAGACACCTTCGCCTTAATTCCCTACCCACACCTACACCACCGATTCAAGATTGGATCCTTTTGGATGCAGCCCAATGTTTCCCAGTCTAGCAGTTACTTTTGTATCCAGGCAGAAAGACGTAGTGTTCCTAGCCAAATTAGAACCCCAATTTTGACACAGCCATTTCCTCTACTAGGTGCTATGAGAAACTGCAGGCCCTGATGCCCAATGTCCCAGCAGCTAAACTGGAATAATCCTGAGGACTAGAGTGGGAAATAGGGACTAGACTGTGCGGGTTTGCTAGAGGGAATTAATTACCTGCTCCTGTTGCTCTGTGTGTGCTGGGGTGCGTGCGTGTTGGGGGGTGGGGAGGGGAGGGTGCGGTATCTCAGAAAGAGGAAGGGGCAGCCAGAAGCTCCTACCCAGCGCGGTGTTCTCTCCGAAGGCACATCTCTACTCCAAAACTCATCCGGGGGTCTAGAGTCACGCTCGAATGCACCCCTGAGCCACTTTCCGGGAGGAAAATGACAGGAAGCAACCACTGGTCACAGGTTCCACTGACAAGAGGGGAAAACCCAAGGGTGGCGGTTCCTTTACGGGGGAGATCACACCCCGTACACCAAAAACATCCCCAAAAGAACTGGTTCTCCGTTTGCGTTGGAGAGGTGGAGATACCCCAGGGAGGAAGTGGTAAAAGGCGAAATGGGAACAGCCCTCTTTGATCCCAGAAGGTGCGTCAGGGAAAGTTGGATTTTGTTTAGCCCGGGATGGATACATCCTTCCGTGCTGCCACCAGAATCAGCGGGTCAGAGGAACCCAGGCTCCCCTCCGCCCCGCCTCGGGCGGTGAGTGTAGGACCACAGCGGTGGTTTTGACCTCTTTTTCCTCCCTCCCTCCTGCCCGCCCATTTCCAGCCCTTCCAAGGCTGGGACTTTATTAAGGCCGGTTCCTTCAGGCTGAGCCACGCGCTTGCAGGAACGCGGCATCTGGCGGAAAGAGCAAAGGTGACTTCTCCCCAGCAGGCAAGAGGCAGTGTCCCCAAACAAGGTAAGTACGGTTCTCTCCGGGAACCGAGCCCGGGGCTCAGAGCAGCGGCAGGGTGGCTTGAGCCGCGGCGGTCAGAGCTGGCGGCTCCGCTGGGAGGTTTCCCGGTCTTGCTGAAGGCCGGAGGCACAAGGAAACAATTCCGTACCCAGGGGTAGACGCGCACCGGCGCGCACGCCTTTAAGGGGCGAGGGACGATCCCGGCGCGGCGTGGAGGCCCCGGGAGGCGGCACCACGCGGGGAGCGCGGAGACCCGCGAGCGGCCTCCGGCGCGCGTCACCCCGCGTACTGCGCCTCCCCGGCGCCCCGCCCCCGGGGCCGGGCCGCGGCCGAGCCCGCCCCCCTCGCCGCCTCTGATTGGGGGCTGCCGCTGTCCATCCGGAATCTATTTTTGATGGAATAGGGGTGCCACCCATTCTGCCCCAGATCACGTTTGCCGCTAGCAGCCAACCAGTTGGGCCCAAGTCTGCGGGCAAGAAGGGATTGGGGGCGAGCGAGCTCGGCCCCACGGCTCGCCGTCCGGACTGCCCCCCGCCCCGCCTGGGACGCGGCGACCTGTCCTGCCCTCCCGGGCCACCTACCGCCCGTGGAAGCAGAGCGGCGGCCTCGCTCGCCCAGCGCCGAGGCGAAATGTAGCAAGTCGGGTGCCGCGGCTGGACGCTCGCCTAGGCTGGGGTGTGTGTGTGTGTGGCGGGGGGCATCCGGGGGCCGAGGAGGACTGCAGAGGAGGAGGAGTGATGAGAAGAGGGGGACCGTTGCCTCCCCCGAGACCACGGGTCCCCGCCGCCAGTCGCCAGGCGCCCCCTTTCCTCCCGAGTGAGGGGCAGGTCAGTGCTGTTGGGTCTAGGGGGTGGGTGGCGAGGCCGAGGGACCTGGCACCCCGCGCGTTCGCTGAGTCTGTTTGGAGGAGAGGCCGGAGGGCCACCCAGATACTTCTCCCAATCCCTGGGTTCGGGGACACGAAAGCCGTCTGCTTAGTCCCCTCCCCAGAGCATCCCGGATCACTTTTGCCTCTTTCATCCGAGGCCCTAGGCCCGGTTGAAGTCTCTTTACTGGCAGCAGCGGATGAGGGGCTGGCTTCTCTCGCTCTGAGCCCTGTTTCAGGTTAGGTAACTTGCCAGAAAGACGGGAGGAGGAGGGCCGGTCAGGTTTTAGCGGACTCAGAAACTTTTCTGGCACAGGAGCCGCGGGCTCTCTCCTGCTCAGCGGTTTCTTCCTGGATCTCTAGTGAGGGTTTTTGAAAGAGCTAACAGGACAGCGTTTAAGGAGGCTGGAAAAGGGAGTCCTGGTGACGTGAGTGGCTAGAAAGAGAAAACAATTCCCGTGGGCCAGTTACTGGAGTTTGATCCACCCTTCCCCAAACTGGAGTTGACTAATTGTGTGTGTCTGGAATACTTATGGACCTATTCATCCTTCCTAGGGAAATTCTCTTCAAACGTATTTTTCACTTGTGAGAGCTCTTCTGGTGGGATGGAATCTGGTGGGAACAAGGCCTGGGGATTCCTGTAGGCAAGAAGAAGTGGGGCCATTACCCTAAAGAGACATGCATTTGGGAACAAGTGCGTTTTGGCGTATGCTGGTTTTGTTTTTTATTTTGCTCTGTTTTATTTATTTTTTCCAATGGTGCTTTTTTGTTTTTGTTTTTTAAGAATTCCATTATATCCAACTCTCAGTAACCCTGGGGAACAGGGCGAACCTAGAGAACTGAAATGTGTGCATAATAACCACAGTGTTACCGGCTTTCCCTTCAAAGTGAGATAACACTCTTGTCCTATCTGGAGAGCTCAGAAGGCCAAGAGCAGGGGGAGAGAAGTAGCAGAGGCCTGGATCCAAGTCAGTATCTGAGCTTTTTGTAACACTGTTGACTCTCAAGGGCAGGAGTGGGTAGGCCTCTGGCTCTTGGCCTTGGTCTGGCAGGCCTGCCCCCTTGCCCGGGGAGTCCTCCCAGTTTGTTGGGTTTTTTTCCCTGGGGACTAGGGTTTGTAGGGGTGTAGCGACCTTCATTCAATAGTCAGATTCTCCCTGCTTATTTGCCTTGTCTTATGCAGCAGCGTGACTGTAAACTATCGCTTTCTACAGCCAAGTGGCTGTAGGGAGCTTGTGACTGAATCTGTAACATACCCCGCTGGAAGATCGCATTTTAGTAACTTTGGGTTCTTAATGGACATTCAAGAAGGGATCTCCCCCAGGACATCCCTTCCCATCCCCCATTGCTAAGAAGGCAATGCCAAAGTCTCCTGCACCACATCTTCCCCGTCCCAGGCTGGCCCATCTCGTGGCTGTTGACCATGGTCGTGGTCCCTGGTGGGCAGTGCGTTGCCTGTTGGGAGGATGGCAGGACTAGTACCTGCTGGGCATCCAGATGTTACAGGGCAGGAATGGGGGGTGTTAGTGAAAAGGGAAGGGAAATAGCAAACTCCTTATGCCTGCCGTGTGGGAATATTCTCGCCGTAGGAGCTGTCTTCTGCCATATGGTAACATTCCCTTGTCTTCCTTCTTCCCACAAAAGGTGTTCCATCCAGATTCTTGTGACTGTGAGGACCAGGGATTTGGGAAGATACAGGGTCTTCCCGGAAAGGAAGAACGTCTCTGGAAAAAAGGAGAAAGAGGGCCGACACTGCCGTGGGACCAGCAGAGCCGGAGGAGCTGTGGGCAGCTGTCGGAGCCCAGCCGGAGGCCGCCCCGGGCCAGGTCTGCCTTCGGAAGGATCTGAACTCGCGCTGCTTGTCGTCAAAGCAGGGCCACCTCAGAGGCACCCCAGACTTGCCCCGGCTCTTCTGCTCTGGATGCCCCCGACTCTGAAGAGTCTGCGCTGAGAACCAAAGAAGTTAGGAGGCCAGAGGAGCTCCTCCAAAGAAGCTTCTCGGCCAGCTGGGTCGGGCACCTGCACCCACAGCGCCGGCTGCAGCGTCTGGTGCGGAGTTTCCTGCTCCCCTCCAGCCTGTGGCTTCAGTGCTTGATGGGGCTGCCTGTCGGTGGATCAGCTTCTGACGCGCCCGATCGGAGCGGAGAGCCGCGGGAAGAGGCCCCGCGGCCACCGCGCCTGCGTTCACCCCAAGACTAAGTTCTTTCCCAAGTCAGAAAGGGAGAGAGAGCGGAAAAACAAAAAGAGGAGAGTTCCCCCCTTCTCCTCCTCCCTCCGCGACATGTCCTCCAAGCCAGAGCCCAAGGATGCCCACCAGCTGAACGGGACTGGCCCCGCCGCCTCAGCCTGCTCTGCGGAGGGCCCGGGCCGAGAGCCCTTGGCCGGGACCTCGGAGTTCCTGGGGCCCGACGGGGCGGAGGTTGAGGTGGTGGTGCCTGAGTCTCGGGCCAATGCCAAGGGCCTCCGGGAGGAGGACGCCCTGCTGGAGAACGGCAGCCAGAGCAACGAGAGTGACGACGTCAGCTCCGACCACGGCCCCGCCGCCCCCTCCCCACTCAAGGAGACCTCCTTCTCCATCGGGCTGCAGGTGCTGTTCCCCTTCCTCCTGGCCGGCTTCGGGACGGTGGCCGCCGGCATGGTGCTGGACATCGTGCAGGTAGGAGCTGGGAGGGCGGCCCTGGACGCTGAGCCTGGAGCCGTCTTTTCCTCCTGGGAGACTGTCTCTTGGAGCTTTTCCTCCACCTCCCTGTCAGAAGCAGCTGCTGCTTCCTGGAACACTGTTTCCCTTTAGATCATGTCCTCTTGTCCCTTTCTCCAGAAGCCTTGGGGAAGCCCGGTAGCCCTGGGACAGGTGGTCAGGGCTGTATTGCTTAAACAGAAGCAGGGTTGATTCCCAAGCTCAGGCTTGGAAGAGGAGAGATGGAGCAGATTGTTGCCTGCCATCCCTCCTGGTCATTCCTGCTGAGCCCAGCTCACTAGGAGACATTTAGATCGTGGGCCTTCTCTTTAGGCTTTCTTTCCCCTTTATTTTGGGGGTTTCAAGGATACCCACAGTAGAAAGCTCAGTCTCAAGCCTTCCCTTCATCCCCCTGCTGGGCAGGAATTTGTCCAGCTGCCAAGAGGGTCTCAAATTAAGTGAGAAGGTTCTTAAAGGCATTTTGTGTTGCTTGTCTTCATGTAACCTTGGCAGGCTCTCCTTAGAGGATGGGGGTGGGCACATGCTGAGACATGATTTGGGGGGATTGGCGTGATATGACATAGAAGTGCTGATCATGTGACAAATATGAGGACAAAATATAACCAAACCTCGGCAGAACTGTCTCTTCTCCTTGCTCCGTACCTGTCTTTCATGAACCTGTGGTGGGCAAAGAGAGCTCTTTGTGAGGCTCCTACGTAGAATTAAGGACAGGAATTGGCAGAACCAGGAAGCTAAGAGCCAGGGATATGCTATGTTAGCATATTGTGGGTTAGGACTTACCCAGGACCTCCAGGTCCCCAAGATGATTTAAAGCTTTATTTCCAGCTAAAGTTTTTGAAGCTTAGTAAGACACATAAAGCTTTCTGAAAGTGCTGGGTTTATCTAAGTTAATCATTAACATGTATCAGATTCCTACTGAGTTCTGGGCTCTGTCCTAGGTACTCAGAGATATAGGAAGGCTGGAGGTGATCTGGCTTTTGCCCTTTGGGCCTGCCCCAACCAGTGAGTCCTTGGCCATGGAATCTCTCAGAAGGATGTGGATTTCAGCATCCCCTTGCCTTTGCTGAGCCAGTCCTACAAACGATGCATATGATAATACGAAGTCCTGCTGGCAAGTCTTACCAGGCCACTGTCCCAGGAAGTAGGGTGGTTGGTTCTGGGAGGTTCTTTCAATGGTGTCTACCTGGACCACTTTGACTTGAGACCTTCGGGGGACCCTGCTCCTTTGATTGCTACTGAGGATGGTGTTTATATCATGCCTTCTGTCTCCCTTAACCTGTCTCTTTGGGGATCATTCCTCATGGACATTGGGCTGCCAGTCTGGAGCGGGGAGGGCAGGCTTTGGATTCCTCACCCTGGTAGCTGCTCCCCCTCCTAGAGCAGTGAGTGGGGTAATGAGAGGAGGAGAAATCAGACCAGGGTAGCAGTTTCTCCACCTCTTCCATCCCTTTTCTGTGGCCTGGGTTCTCATTCTCAGAGGTTTCCAGTTCTGATTTGATGCCTCCAAAGGGGTGTAGAACCAGGGTCTGATGGTAACATGGGAAGGGTTATTTTATTTTCTAGAAAGTAAGAACAGTAGTGGGCAGCATCTGTTGGAGTCTTCTGTGGACCTGTGAGGTTCAAACCATAACTGTCCCCATTGTGTAGATAGGGAACCAGTGGCTCAAAGGGATTAGTAACTTGTCCTTGGTCATCGGACCCAGAACCTATGTCCTTAGCCTCTATAGCCTTGACCGTGGCCATGGTTCCAAAGTTGGTTAAAGACTCTGGGAGGAGTCTGCTCTTTGTCTTTCCTTGAAAAACAGGGTAGACTGGAATCTGGAACAACTGGAGTTATATTCTAAATGAGCAAGAACAAAGATTCTTTGAGAGCCACTCCCTCCCCTTCTCTTAGGCACTCAAGGGGATTCTAGAGCTGGAAATGACTTCCGGCATCTTACCCCTTACCCTGAGACATTGAGAAACCCAGGTAGGTAATCTTTGGAGCCTGCCCAGTGTGCCCACAGAGGGCCAGCATTTGCCCTTGGTGTGGCACCTGGGCTCACCCCAGAGCCAAGGTCCAGGTGGTATGCAGGAGAGCGGCTGGTTTGTCTTTGTGCCCGCCCCCAGCCTTCTCGCTCAGCGTGTCTGGAGCAAGCCCTGCAGATGGTTGCAGTCGAGTCACGGCAGGGATGGCGGGAGCAGAGAAATCAGGGACCGCAGGCAGGTTTTTATTCCGTATCTAAGCGGGTGAAAGAGGTGCCTGGCAATCTTGGGGTCAGGAGGAGCAGGACAGTTTCTAAGGATTCACATCTGCGTGTCCCCCTCACAAGCTAAGCTGAACTGCAGTGGGATGGAGTCCCCTAAGCGGCCCTTGGGAGGAGCTGGCTGTAGGGTGTCCCCCGTGTCTCTGAGCAGCTCAGAGCACAAGGCCGTGCCGGTGCAGACGTCTCCTTGGTCCGAGGCCCTCATTTTCCCCACTGCTGCAGAAGCCCCAGTCTTTTCCCCAGGCCCATTTCTGTCTCCTCTTATCTGCTCTCTCTCCACTCAGTGTGTACAGCCACCTTTGCAGTGAGATAAGGGACTGATTACTGGCCCAAAGTAGGAAGAGGTTAAGTAGACTGCAGTCTGCTGCGACCCCCACCGAGGCTGAAGTTCCCGAAGCATTTGGGAAGGAAAGTGGGACTGGGCCCAGTGTAGGAAATGAAGGGAGTGGGTTGGGGAACCACCATCCTGCAGAGGCCTCGTCCAGCCTCCTAGTTTAGTCCTGGGCTGCCCCAGGGCACCTCACTCCCCTCTTCTGTCAGCCCTTGGAGGGATGGGGGTGGCAGGAGGTGGTGTGCCAGCCTTCCCTGGAATTCTGCTGCTGCTGCTGCTAAGTCGCTTCAGGCGTGTCCGACTCTGTGCAGCCCCACAGACGGCAGCCCACCAGGCTCCTCTGTCCCTGGGATTCTCCAGGCAAGAATACTGGAATGGGTTGCCATTTCCTTCTCCGTCGCTTGAATTCTAAACTGTGTTAAAACAGGTGAGTCTCCCAGCTCTTTATCCTCACTATCATGTGCTGAAGATCCCGAGGAAAGGAGACACCCCCTCCCCCAAACGCCTCCTCCTCTGGCTTTTCTGTGTGTACAGAGGAGTCTGCAAAGGTGAAAGTGAATGGAAAGGATGGCTTTGGGGAAGCGGGGTGGAGCAGAAACATTTCTCCCTGGCTGACCTGCCCCAAGGCTGCCTGCATTCCTGAGCACTCAGGTTTCAGGTATCACACTTATCACACTTCCTCCAGCCTTCTGTCCCCAGGCGCTGCCCTGAGGGCCTCCTCCTTGGACACCTAGAGGATGCCTGCAGGTGGCAGGGAGAGCCTTAGCTGCCAGCTGGGTTTACCCTCATCTGAGCTGACTCAGTCCTCACCCTGAGAGTCAGCTCCAGCTCAGCTTCCCAGGTTCTCCTGCAGTTCTCGGAGCTGCCGGGGGTCTGAATTGGCTTTGTGTCTTTGACTCCAGCCTTTCCAGCCTGTGACTTTCTTCCTTGCTGGGCAGAACACTCCAGGCAGACTTGGTTCTCTCTTTGAGGCCAGAAGAGATGTCAGATGGAAGAGAGAAGAGGAACAGACCAGGGTGAGACAGCAGTAGGGTCGCTGAGGTGTGAAACCTTTGGTGATGAGTCAGGATTATTGTAGGGAGGTGGCAGGCTCATCCCTCCTCCAAGCCATCAGGAACCAGTGAGTCCCATACTGAAGGAAAGGAAAGAGGAGCCACATTTCTGAGAAGCAGTGAAATCTGTCCCTGTGTGCCATCCGCATCTCCCGCCAAGGGCTTCCTGGAACGTGTCCTTTTCCATCCCCAGCAGAGCAGGAAGGCGTGGGTGAAGGCTTGGCTCATGGGTCTGACTTCAGGGTCAGACACTTCCAGGCAGGGTGAATAGGATGGGCCTGAACTAGGCCAAAGCAGGAAGGAGACACCCTGGTCCTCTGGCCCCTGTCTCTCTACCCACTGCTCATCTCAGGGCCAGCCTGCTTCCTGGGCCCTCCCAGAGCCACGTGTGTGTGTGTGTGCATGCCACACACACACACATGCGTGTCAGGGGCTCCCCTGACAGGCTTTTGTGGGTGAACAAAGGATGTGTGTAGCCACTGGCTACTCTGACCAAGTGCCAGCTCAGGTGTTGCTGGGTGGGGGGTCGGGTGGTGTGAGGGTCCAGACTGTCTCCTGGCAGGCCTGGAAGACAGGGGCTGTTATCATGGGGGCCGATTCTACTTGCTTGTCTGTTCGCATCGCTGCTAAACCCCCATCCCTTCTAGGTCCTAGTGTAGTTGAAGGAGAAGGTGTATGTGTGCTGAGGGGGTGCAAGGATTTGAGGATATTTATAACCTCATATATATATATTTATGTTATGCATTAAATATTAGTATATAATATAGTGGCAGCTAGAGGGGTTAGCTGAGCTTCATATATTTTTTTTCCCCTTAATCATAAAGACAATATTCCTTACAAACAATCCAGAAAATATTTCTGACATACACTTGGAGTATTTCTTTTTGGGCTTCTTCACCCTACCAATACACACACACATTTTACATACGCCTACCTGCAGATCACAGCTTTTCACAGAACCGGAGGCTTGGAAGCTGTGAGAGGTGGGTGTTATGCAGTGAAGAGGGGATATGAGGCTGGGCTCTGAGAGAAGCTTCCAAAACCGCCAGTCAGCCACTTTTATTGGGGGGGGCGGGGAGGGGCGGGGGGCTGTCGCAGAAGGAATGCTTGCTCTCTGAGCTACGTGTCCAGTTGAGGTGAGGGAGAAGGGGGCAGAGCGGGGCACGGCCCTGCCTGCTGGGAGCTGGAGCCCCAGCGGTATGCGCCAGCCTTGGCCAAGAGCAACAGTGCCTGAGCTCCTCCAGAACATGGGGCTCGTGGGGCCGCCTCCCCTCTAGGGGCCCCAGGGCTAAGAAAGGATGTGCCTCCCTCCTGGCTCTTCCTGTGGGTGTCTGAAAGCTCAGCAACTGTGGCTGGGGGTCAGGGAGTTTCTTTCCCATCCTTAGTTTTCAAGAGAGCACCTTCCCTAAAAAGATTCCTGTACCTTCCACTGTGAGGGGCTAGGCCAGGAGCTCAGGGAAGGGTGCACTCTAGCCCTAATGAGAGGAGCCCTCCTCTGGGGTCCTGGTAGGGACCCCGACTGTCAACACGCACAACCCCATACCCACAAAAAGAACTCTGACAAGAAAAGAGAGGTCCTTGCCTTTATCGGACCCTGTGTGCCGCCTCCCCCCGCCTCAGCCCCCTCTGATTCCCATGCTCCTCTTTTTTGTTGTTGTGGTTAAATTGTGGTTAAAAAAAACACACGTACCATAAAATTTATCCTCTTAACCATTTTTAATGTGCAGTTCAGTGGTGTTAAGTATATTCACATTGTTGTAAAATAGGTCTCCAAAACTTTTTCATCTTACAGAGCTAAAATTCCACGCTCTACACCTAAACGTCGACTTCCCTTCCCCCTCCTCCCCGTCCCAGGTAACCAGCACGCTACTTCTGTTTCTAGGAAGTTGAACACTTCAGACACCTCGTATGAGTGGAATCACATAGTATTTGTCTTTTTACGACTGGCTTGTTTCACTCACTGTCCTGTCCTTAAGGTTCATCCATGTTGTTACATATAACAGAATTTCTTTCCATTTTAGGGCTGAATAACTTTCCCTTGTGTATGTAAGACTATGTTTTGTTTATTAATTTATCCATCAGTGGACACTTGGGTTGCTTCTACCTCTTGGCTATTAGGAATAACGTTGCTGTGAACACGGATGTGCGAATATCTCTTTGACACCCTGCTTTCGATTATTTTGGGTATATATACCAGAAGTGAGATTGCTGGATCACAGGGTATTTGTCGTCTTAATTTGTTAAGTAACAGCGGTACTGTTTCCCATAGTGTTTGAGCCATGTTTCATTCCCATCGACAGTACTCAAGGCTTATAATTTCTCCACATCCTTGTCAGCACTTGTTATTTTCCGTTTTTTAATAGTTGCCATCATAACGAGTATAAGGTGATATCTCATTGTAGATGTGATTTTCAGCCTTGCTTATCATTAACTGTAGAGTGTCAGTCCTGGAATTGCCATTAGGGACCATCTGATCTGGCCCCTGAAGTGTACATTTTACAGTCAGGAGCTCAAGGCCTCGTAACTTGTCTAAGGAGCCCCTGCTGGCCTCTGTGGGAGAATGCTGGGGACAGAGCACGTGGCCCACCCTTGTGGTCTCACGTGGGAGACCAAAGGCTGTCAGGCCAGTGGCCTTGCATCTTGCTCCCTGACCTTGGTAGTCTGATCAGCCTGCCTGTCTCCATCTGGCTGCCTGACCCCTCCCCTCTCCAAACCTGAAAGCTTTCCATTCTTTTTTTTTTTTTTTTTAATTTATTTTTTAATTGAAGGATACTTGCTTTACAGAATTTTGTTGTTCTCTGCCAAACATCAATGTTTCCATTCTTAGAAAAGGAAGCACAGAAAGGATCTCAGGTTGCCCTTGGGGCCAGGGAAGGTAACTCAATCCCAGCATTTCTTGCAAGTCTTCAGTTTCAGTTGCAATTAAAGTAGCTTTCAAATAGCCAGTCCTGGCTCCTGCACTGAAAATAGTGGTCTCTGAACCTCAGTAGTTCCCTCCTTTACAAAATAGAGATAAGAATAGCTCCTACCTCACCAGGTTTTTGATAGAGTAAAATGACAAACTGCACAGAGATCTCTTAGCCAGGCACTCAGTGCAGACTTAAAAGTCACTAGCTGGAAGAACGGGCCGGAGAGCGGAGCCTGATGGTCTCAGGGCTGGAATCCACGCGCCTGTGCTCTTCCCGCACCAGCAGCCCTCCGTTTCCTAATTGAGAGACTGCAGGGGCTTTCTGGGGTGACAGGGCCGAGGAGGAATGACAGGCCTCTTGCAGACAAGCCTTCTGAGGTTTGGGGGCCACCGTCTTCATTCAGAGCCTCTTCTGAAGGAGAGTGGCTGTGGCTGAGGCTCAGAGCCCTTGGAGATAGAAGCCAAACAAACTCTCTAATCTCCTTAGCCCCGTGGAGTCCAGCGCTCAACAGCTGAGACAACACCACCCGAGGCTGAGGCCACAAAGAAACTAGACTGAAGGCGATTTGAAGGGGATTGCGGTGGAGTTCTGGGGTGTAAGCCAGCTCCAGGGTGACTCAGCTGCATGGGTCCCCACCGTCTTCTATCCTGGCTCCACAAAGTAGCCAAAGGAAGCCGAGCCAGGCTGGGGTCCCCTGAATGGGGGAGACCCTCTGCACATCCCCAGTTCTGGGTGGCAGGAAGGGGGCTTTGTTGTTTGGAGCATCGTGGACTTGGTTTGCTTCCAGGATTCCTGGAGGAAAGGCGTCTGACCAGCACACTCCCTGCTGATTCCACTTCCTTCTCAACCCTCTGCTCCTAGACTATCCAACTGTAACCAAGCAAGGGCTCATGTGCCCACAGCACAGAAAGCCAAACTCTGATTGCAGGTTTGCAGCAAAGTAAGGGCATAAGGCAATAGCACCCTGATAGGCTGCAGTCCATGGGGTCGTGAAGAGTCGGACACTGAGCGACTTCACTTTCACTTTTCACTTCCATGCATTGGAGAAGGAAATGGCAACCCACTCCAGTGTTCTTGCCTAGAGAATCCCAGGGACGGGGGAGCCTGGTGGGCTGCCGTCTATGGGGTCGCACAGAGTCGGACATGCCTGAAGCGACTTAGCAGCAGCAGCAAGAGCTTACTGCAGGACACCAGGCAAGGCGAGGGAGACAAGCCTCAGAGCATCTCCCACTTGGTCTTTGAATGAGGGGATTTAAAGGGGAAGAACAAAAAAGCTCTGGTAACTCATCTCACCCAGGAGAAACAACCTGAGCTTGTAACAATGTTATCACTGATCTCAGCAATCTTGGTCATCTGACTCTGGCAGATTGCCATTTAGTTAGCACAGGATTGAGGTCAGAAGGGGCACACAAGGGATTGAATTCAGACAGGGACGGGAAAGGGAATAAAGTTTTGGATAGAAACATTAATCATAAACTCGGAGCAGAGTTTATTAATTAATCATAAACTCACTTTCAGGAGACTCAGTTTCACTTTCACCTTTGATGCCAGCCCTGTGGGGCCCTGAGATTCCTGGGTTCTGTTTTCCCCTTGTAGCACTGGGAAGTATTCCAGAAGGTGACAGAGGTCTTCATCCTGGTGCCTGCACTGCTGGGCCTTAAGGGAAACCTGGAAATGACGCTGGCATCAAGGCTTTCCACCGCAGTGAGTGTCCTGACAGGAGGGAGGGGGGCACTCAGAGACTCAGGCATCACAGAGCCTGACCACGAGGTCACTGCGGGCCTTTCTCAGCTGCTCAGGTCCGCAAGGTGGGTCGGGGCTGGAAAGGCTCAGGGAGATCCCAGGCTGGTTGTCCTGCCCCTGGTCAGGGGCTCCCTGCTCAGAGTGGTTCCCAGGCTCGGTTTCTGGAGGTCCCAGCCATCCCTGGACTCTTGCCCCACCCCCTGCTTCGCAACCCGCCTCGTGACTGTTTGTGCAGCTTTGCCAGGCGAGCATCACGCTGGTCCCTTCACCTGCACAGCCGGGGGCCCTCTCTGATCTCCAGCCCTGCTCTGCAGCTGGGCTGGAGCAGAGCCAGGCCTTTCCAGCCCCCTCCCACCGCGCTCCCTCTCCCCCACGGCAGCTTGCTCTTCTGTAAGGGAATCGAGGAAGAGGGGCTGCTCCTCATTCCCACCTCCCACAACCTCTTAGATCAGCCGTCGTGGTTCGGAGACTAAACCAGATTCAGGGCCATGGGGCGGGAGGTAGGAAGTGGTAAAACGTGGGAGGCCAGGGGAGCCAGGTGGCAGGGATGTCCCTGCGTGGCCGTGAGCCCAGAGAAGGGAGCAGAGAGAAGTGGCAGCCTGCCTAGCCCTCCCCATCCTGCCCTCCTGGCCTGCTCCCAGCCACCTCAGTCCTTCCCAAACCCTCTCATGGCCTCTGTCCTGCACCAGCAGCTGACCTGTTCCCCTTGGATGGCCAGCTGGCTTCAGAGCCAGGGACTGATCGGGTCCTTCTCACCCGTATGGGGATGAGCTGCCCGGATAAGCAGGGCACAGCCCAGAATCGGCCTCTGTTCTGAGAGGAGGGGAGAAGAGGGCGCTGCCTTACGAGACCCCTGGCCACCCCCCAGCCAGAGGCAGGAGCTCAAGGCAGTCTTGCGCCTTCCCTCTCATCCAGCCCCTCCACCCTGCTTCACTTTCCCTGCGGGTCACACCCTGGTCCAGGGTCTTGGGGCACGTGCACCGTATTCTGATCCAGGCAGGATCCTAGCAAACGGCGCTGCAGGCTTTCCCAGCATGCCGCTCCAGACCCTGGTCCTCCCTTTCCCAGGCCAACATTGGGCACATGGACACACCCAAGGAGCTCTGGCGGATGATCACTGGGAACATGGCCCTCATTCAGGTAAGAGAGCTGGGACCAGGCCGTTGGGGCTCAGCCTCCTCCCTCCCTGGGCAGGAATGTGACAGGCCCAAGTCAGCACCCACTGGCTCCCGAGTGAAGCTCCAAGGGCCTGCTCAGCTGCCTTCTCCCAAATGAACTCTAGGAGTTTTCCCGATTTCTCAGGAAAATGGCCAAGATCAGGGGGATTCCCAGGATCTTCAGTGTCAGTTCTCTGCTTGCAGTGATGCAGGAGGCTTGTGTCCTAGATACATTTGCTGGAGTGCTGAAGGCCCTTGACCACTTTTGTCCCATGTCCCCATGAGGCTGCACACTTTCCGGACCAGGAGTTCCTCCCCTTGAGTCCCAGGCCTGTGTCTGGAGGAAGTCTCAGGCTCTGTGGACCCTCCCCGGGGCCCCAGAGGAGCACTCATTCAGCCAGTAACACGTCCTGGGCTCCTGCAGGGCGCGCTACCCAGTACTGGTGTCTGGTGTGAAACTAAATAAATAAAGACATCATTGCCGCCTGAGAGGACTGGACAGGCCAGCTCTGCCTGCCTCCTGGAGCGGCTGGGGGCAGGAGGACGTCTGGTTGAGTGCTCTGTGACCTCAACTGAGAAGCGCTCTGCTCTGAGTCACGGCTCCCCTCCCCAGGTGCAGGCCACGGTGGTGGGCTTCCTGGCGTCCATCGCCGCCGTGGTCTTCGGCTGGATTCCTGATGGCCACTTTAGCATCCCGCACGCCTTCCTGCTCTGTGCCAGCAGCGTGGCCACGGCCTCCATTGCCTCCCTGGTCCTGGGTAAGGAGGGCGAGGGAGGGGCAGAGGGGGAGGCAGGGCGGTCCCAGAGATGTCCAAAACCGGGCCCCTCCCGTCTCCCTCTCGGTTGGTGGATGCCCCGTCATCTCATCTTCCCCTGCCTGGCCCCTCTCCTTCCTCCCTAGGCATGATCATGATTGGAGTCATCATTGGCTCTCGCAAGATTGGCATCAACCCAGACAATGTGGCCACGCCCATTGCTGCCAGCCTGGGTGACCTCATCACCTTGGCACTGCTCTCGGGCATCAGCTGGGGACTCTACCTGGAGCAGGGTGAGGCTGAGGTCACTGAGGACTCGACCAGGGTGGATTCCTGGGTGGGACTGGGAGACGTGGCAGCGCTTTCACACACGTGTAAGGGTTTCTCCTCTGTTCCTAGCCGTTTGGTTGGAACACAGTTTGTAATAATGCCCTGCCTCACAGAGAAGCAGCTGAGTTCTTATCTGAGTTCTTATCTGAGTTCTTATCTGAGATTCATGCAGGCAGCGGGAGCAGGGGTGAAAGTATCTCAGAAATATATTTGGTCCTATGGAGGGGTAAGGGCAAACGGCAAAGGAAAGGAACTAAGGCTGGAATCTGCTTGCACAATGAAAGAGAGGAGATGGAGATTTTTCCAGGGATCAAAGCAAAAGACCTAGGATCTGGTCTCTGCCCCTGATAAGTTCAGTGTCTGAGGAGGGTTCACCTTGGTTTCCTCATTTACAGAATGGAAAGGGCTGGCCCCCGTGTACCTCCCAGGTTAACAGCGAGCATCACATGAGTAGATACATTTGCTGGCATTTAGCGTGGTGTTACCGTTGGCCTGTTGGGATCTTGCAGGCTGAGCCGAGGGGAGGCTGGGAGCAGGGAGCCCGCGCTCACCTGCGTCTCCTCTCCGCCTCTCAGGAATCTGGCAGTACATCTACCCACTGGTGTGTGCCTTCTTCGTGGCCCTGCTCCCCGTCTGGGTGATGCTGGCCCGGCGGAGCCCGGCTACAAGGGAGGTGCTGTACTCAGGCTGGGAGCCCGTCATCATCGCCATGGCCATCAGCAGGTAGGCTCAAGCTCCCACCCGCCGCCCTCCCAGCCCTGGAAGGAGGAAGTGCAGCCCGGACCCTAGAAATGCCTGCGGTAGTGGCTCAGTCACGTGTGCTTCTATTGGAGGTGACGGAGCCGTGTGAAGGGGTTTCATTGGAAACCACATTGGCTTAGGGAGCTGACTACGCACAGCTGGGCTCAGGGACATAAATGATCCGGCCCCACCATTCTCCATCTCTCAGCTCTGCTTTTCTCTGTGCTGGCCTGCAGCTTCAGGTTTGCTTCCATAAACAGGCGGAGAGAGATTCTTTCTCTAAACTCTTCTGCAAAGTGAATCAGTCTGTGAACCAGTCACTGTGGCTTCAGAGACGTGCTGCTCCGACTGCACGGGCCTGGGGCCGCGCCCTCAGGCTTGGAGCAGGGTCACGCAGACCACAGTGGCCGAGTCTAGGAGAGCTGGTTCCCCGAGGAAAAGTCCAGCCTTCTTACCAGAGGGGAAATATACACTGAGCAGGCAGGGTAGCCGGCAGCTTCTCACGCCAACCTGGGAGGTGGTTGAAGGAGGTGGCTGCCTGACCCAGCAGCACCAGCTTGCCCGGGGTGCTGTGCTAGGGTGAATGTCAGGAGCATCCGCTGGCTCTGGCAAGGGGAGGCGAGGACTGGAGGACCAGGGACTCCTGGGAGCTGCCTCACTGCCCACGTCCAGACGGACCTGCGGCCTCACTCCAGGGACCAGAGCAGAAGCCTTCAGTGGTCTTTGTGTCTGTGCAGTGTGGGAGGCCTCATCTTGGACAAGACGGTCTCAGACCCCAACTTTGCAGGGATGGCTGTCTTCACACCTGTGATTAACGGTGAGGTCTTGGCATCAGCTGCCAGGGGGGAAAGGAGAGGGCTGGATCAGTGGGTCTGGGGGCTTTGTATCAGTCAGGGTTCTAGCAGGCAAGAGAGTCCAGCTCAGAGAGTTCAAGACTTGGACTGGTTCCTGGAACCGGCACTTGAGCATGGGATGCTGGGTCCACCTAGCTTTGGAGAGGGACTGATTATGGCGGGCTTGTCCCCTGAGCTGTGCGTGTGACCGCCCGTGCACACGCTGTCTGGGTAGAGAAGTCAGGCTCCCTGTGTCTACGCATCTGTCCCTGCCCACGATCTCTGCCCGCCAGGGCTACAGGGGACTGCTGTGTCTCCGTAACTGGGTGGATGGGAGGAGCCTTGAAGACACCCTGGAAAGGGGTCTCCCTGCTCAGTGCCCCCGTCTTCTCCTAGGGACTGGTGGATGGGTCACGCCCTCCCTGGTCCCCGCGCCCACCACAGCTTAGGATTCGCGTGTCTCCACAGGTGTTGGGGGCAATCTGGTGGCCGTGCAGGCCAGCCGCATCTCCACCTTCCTCCACATGAACGGGACGCCAGGGGAGAACTCGGAGCAAGCCCCCCGCCGATGCCCCAGCCCCTGTACCACCTTCTTCAGCCCTGGTAATGCCAGAATTCCCGCCTCCTCTCCTGGGTTCACATCATCACTTAAGAAACATCTGGAGCCCGGTTATGCGGGTTCTCCCCGTCTGTTGGGCTGTGTGCACCAGCTGTCCTAGAGGGGGAGCCCAGGCAGGAAGGCTGGCCTTTCCTGGGGCACCCTGGGGGCTGGGCGCCGTGGGACGGATGCAGACCCAATCCGCCGTCTGCTGCCCTGGAGTGCAGCATGGCGCCTCCTGGCTGTGAAGGGCCTCCTGGCGCCAGATAGCCCCCTTCTCGCCTCACGCCCCCTCTCCGCTGGTCCTAGATGTGAATTCTCGCTCGGCCCGCGTGCTCTTCCTCCTCGTGGTCCCAGGACACCTGGTGTTCCTCTACACCATCAGCTGTATGCAGGGTGGGCATACCACCCTCACCCTCATCTTCATCATCTTCTACATGACAGCTGCTCTGCTCCAGGTGCGGACAGGCAGGGGCGTGGGGAGGGGCCAGGGCCGCCCTGCAGGGGTAGGAGGGGAGGGCCAGGGGCGGTGTGGCCAGTGAACGCTGGACGGGGGCTCAGGAGACTAGACCGCAGTTCCAGCCCAGTCCGTAAGAGGCCGTGTGGCTTTCCGTGAGTTGTTTTACTTCTCTGAGCCTCAGTGGCACATTTGCAAATCCAGGGGAGTGAGGCAGAGGTGCTGGATTTCAGGCAGGTGCCACCCCCACTGGCCTGGCCACGGAGCTCCATGTAACTTTGTTCACATGCTGGGCTTCCTTGGGAGATTTCACTTGAGTAGAGGATTTCACAGCTTGAGAATGTGTCAAAACCACTGCGCTAGACAATCTCTAGGATCCCATCCAGCCTTCCTACTCTGTAATACTAGGATGTTTTCTCCCTTGCGGTTTACTACATTTTTCCAGTTTTTTATTTTGAAATCAGTATGTATTCATAAGAATTTGCCCCCCCCTCCACCAGCCAAATGTGCTGAGAGAGCCCGCGTACCCATTACCCAGCTCCCCACAGTGGGAACATCTTGCATAATTACAGCACAACACCAAACCCAGGAAGTCAGTGTTGGTATAATGCACAGAGCTATTCACATTGCACCAGTTTTACATGCAATCTCGTGTGTGTGTGTGTGTGTGTAGTTGTATAAGTCATAGTTCATGTAACCACCACCACAGTCAAGACACAGAACAGCTCCGTCACCACAAGGCTGTCTCATGCAACCCCTTTATAGCCAATCTCATCCTTATTATTACATTTTCAATTTCTATCGATTTGTTTTTTGAATAGGTTAGTTCAAACACTTTGAAAGGGTCACTAGAGAAACCCCACTGAAACATCTTTCCTCCCCTCTCGGCATGCACCCAGTGCTCTTCCTCACGGGCCGTGGGTGTCCTCTGTTCCTCCCTTTCTTTTTTTTAATAGAGTTGACTTACACTGTTGTGTTAGTTTCTGATGTACAACAAAGTGATTCATACGTAGAGATATAAAGGATACATATATACATCCTTTTTCATCTTCTTTTCCATTATAGTTTGTTATAAGATATTGAGTATAGCTCCCCGTGCTATATAGTAGGACCTTCTGCTGGTCTATATCTCTTATATATCCTTCAAGCTTATTCCATGTTTAGGCAGGCAAACATACATATTTTTCTCATTTTACTCTTTGCTTAAACACACATATTACTGGGTGTCGGGACATCTTGGCCAGGTCTGGGCCAACCACGTGCAGTTTCCCCACAGCCGTTAGCCCAGTTGCGAGTTGGGGTGAAGCGCACGTTGCAGAGCAGGGGCGGGTGTGGGCGCCCAGGGTCTGTGGCTGGAGGGCGGCCCTCAGCCACCTTGGAAAGGGTGAGCCTGCCTCCGTTCCCCACTGTGAACACGCCAGGGGCCACGCTCACCTCCTCTCTTCTCCAGCTGGTGCAGGGCCAGGGTGGGACACCTGATCCCCTCTAAAGGTTCCTCCTGATCCCCTCGCTGCCTCCTCCCGGCGTGTTCCCAGGGCCTGCTCGGGAGGCTGGAATGTGGAGACAGCTGCTGCCCGTCCCTTCCTGGGGCACGTCCCGAAGTCCTCTGGCCACGTTCTTTATTTGAGACCCTTCTGCAGCTGCTGGCAAGGGTGTGAAGTTACGGGGGGGCAGGTTCGAGGGGGCTGTCCCTCACTCAGGGTCAGGGCCACAAAAGTCCAAGGTCGCTATGTGCAGGGCAAGGCAGAAGGTGAAGGATGCTGAAACTGTAACCTCTGCCTTCCTTGGAGGGAAGACTGGAGAGCAACCAGTTTGCCTAAATTTAGGTATCACATCTGGCTTCCGAATCCCCCAGTGGGCTCTGGTTCCAGGAACTAAGCCCCTTTGGGCAGAATTTGCATACCACAGTATTTACAAAGTACAGTCAGGAGTAAAACCTCCTAAATGACTGTTTCAGAGCTTTACCGTTAGAAACCATTTCATTCTTGC
This sequence comes from Cephalophus harveyi, assembly GCA_006410635.1. Taxonomy (NCBI): domain Eukaryota; kingdom Metazoa; phylum Chordata; class Mammalia; order Artiodactyla; family Bovidae; genus Cephalophus; species Cephalophus harveyi. The sequence goes on along the minus strand of SJYT01072274.1, from coordinate 474,455 downwards.
TCAGATGCAGTCATTTGGGGAGCCCAACTGCCAGGAATTGTGCAGAGTATAGAGAAGATGCAGGCCTGTGGACATCTCTGTAGTATTCTAGGTCAAGTGCATCGCCAACTTAAAAATGCATATAAATCTTGTTAAAAGGCAGATTCTGATTTAGGAGATCCAGCATGAGGCCTAAGATTCTGCATTTTTCACAAGCTTCCAGCTGTTGATGCCCCTGGTCCTGGGCCCACTAGCAAGGTTCTAATCTAGATCATCATTAATTATCTGTAGAAATGGAAGAAAAGCAAGGGACAGATACATCACAGCAGCAGATCATCCAAAGTGTCTTTTGAATTGATATGCACTGTGTGCTTGATATTCAGCTGACTTATTCCTAACTCTATTTTGCTAGGACTAATGTTAAAATAAACTTGCATTCTTTGAGCAGAATGGGAAGGGTCAGGAGGAAGGCAGCTGGGGATAATCAACTGTTACTCGGACAACTGTGCCGGCAGCAGCCTCTCACACTGTCCTTATTCCACTCTGCTCTGAGGACAAATCCCTCTCTGAAAAGCAAACTCCAACCCCCCAGCCGCCTGCTGGGCTCCCGCAGAGGCCAACATGGCAGGAATTGGAGTGACCCGAGAATAGGATGACCCAGAATTAGAGGCAAGAGGACTGAATTCCTGCAACAAGTAGGATGTTGATTAGCAAGCCTCTTGTCGGGTAAATTTGGGAGCAAAATGTAAAGTAGGCGACTCCAGAGAACAGAGGCACCTTCCTTCCCGATGAACTCAAATTCCTTCTGTCATCTGTTCGAGGTGGTCACTGTGGGCTGGAGAAACAAAGAGGGGTTGTGGGGGGCAAAAAGATGAGCTGACTTGCGTAAGGCCTGGCTGCAGCTAGCTGAGCCTTGCGGTGCAGTGAATGGGGCAATCGCGTGGCCTCTGGCTCCCCCTGGAGAGGGGTGGCTGTAGGCTGGCCCTTCTGTCCTCCAGGTGCTGATCCTGCTCTACATCGCAGACTGGATGGTGCACTGGATGTGGGGCCGCGGCCTGGACCCAGACAACTTCTCCATCCCGTACTTGACAGCCCTGGGGGACCTTCTCGGCACTGGGCTCCTGGCACTCAGCTTCCACGTCCTCTGGCTCATCGGGGACCGAGACACAGATGTCGGGGACTAGCCCGGTCACTCAACCTTCTCTCCACCTGTTTGAAATTTTTTTCAAACACTTTCTGTTTGAAATTTTTTTGGGGGGGGAGGCGGTCTTCTTCCCCCGCCCCCATCCCACTCGACACTCCCATCTCTTTCTAGGACTTCACGTGGATACCGAATTCTCATTATTTTCAATGGGAATTTTTATACATTGAGCCAAGTTTGTAGAGTAAGAATTCAGACAGGACAGATGGACTAAGATGAACAGTACAAGTATGTGTTTGGGACGGTCACCAAGTGCAACTGCGTGGTGGGTGCCTCCAGGGGAGAGGCCTGGGGCAGGGGTCTCCGTCTAGGACGTGGGGGGACACTTGGTTTAGCTTTAGCAAACTCCGGTTCTGGTTTGGGGGGTTTGTCTTTGTTTTCTCTTTTTCTTTTTGGTTGAACAGAGGGATAAATGTCGCTTTCCCCTCCCCCCACACATACGTTTTCTAGAAGTGGACCAACTTCAAAGCCCTAAGCAAGAGACAGCTGCTCCTAGCCCCAAGTAATCCTAGCCCTGTTCTCTGCTCTGCTCTCCAAAAGGATGAGGTGAACTCCTTAAATTATATACTTGCTCCTTACCCAACTGCCTGATAAATACCACCAGCCCCTCCCTCTGATCTTTTTTCCAACTGACTGTCTCATCCAAGAAGAAATGAGCCGTGACCTGGTTTCCCTGTTGGCCCATGTCCACCCATAGGTTTGCCAAAATCGACATCCTCCCTGGACCCAGAGACCTGATTCTTCATCTCTGTTCACCTTTATCTCTAATTATTTCTAAGCATGACCTTCCCCAGAGCTTGCCGCATTGGCTTCCGAGATTAGGGATGGAGAATGGGTTTGTGGAGAAGCGCTGGGCAGTTGATGGCTGTTTCACTGCTGCTGTTTCTCCCGGGACATAATCACATGGCACCTGAGAATCTCTTGCTTCCTGAAATCACTCATTCTTTTATGCCATGGAGGTCAGTTTTCCTCTCTCTTGGCTTCTGCCCACATCCATCGTGTATTCATTGACTCATTCAGCAAATACACAGCTTCCCCAAGAGGCGCGCTTCTGCAGGCACAGTCTGACATTCACTGGGCGCTGTTTATTGAGCGCCTGCTACGCGTCCAGTCCTGTGCCGGGTACTGACTGGCCAGAGGAAACACAGTCCCGCCCTCGCCTCGTTCCCCGGGCACAAAAGCTGTGTGCCCTTTGCAGTCCAGAGAGAAAGTGTCCCCACTGTACTTCCCTCTTTGTCCAAGCAGGGTCTGCGTCTCGACGCCGCTCCTGGCTCCCACCTGCGTGCAGCACTGGCCACGGCTCAGGCCCCGTGGCTCAGCCACTCCTGATTTCCCTCCACTACCCTCTCTCACCCTCGCTTCCTTCCATCTCCTCACCAGTCACCCGAAAGAAGGTTCAGATCTAGAAGGCCAGACAGCCACCCACTGCTTTCAGTTTACCCAGCACAGGAGTGGGAGAACATTGGGGCCTCTGCATCCTCCCAGCACGTGACTGTGAACAGGTCAGAATTCTGCTGTCCACACTCACGTGTGGACAGACCCGGGCATTTGGATGCAGGTTTCTTCCAGCTTCTCTGTCCATAGCCTGCCCTTCAGCTCTCCCTGTCTGTCAGCTAAAGGGCCTGTCTCCAGAGGAAGGCCAGGCAGTGACCCCGCCTCTTACCACCACCCTGCCTCACCCTAAGGAACTTGCCCTACACCTCTACAGATGCTTTCTCTCTCTGCATTTCCACCCAGGCCACCGGCCAGAGCCTAGACCCTTAGACTTGGAATCGCAGAGGTTACTCAGCTGGGGCTGCCCCCAGCAGAGTTCACTGACACCAGCCTGGCCTCGTTCCTGCTCTTCTCGGGCCTTCTCCTATCTCATCGTCCATCTGCAGACATGTTTGCACACAGGCTCTTGTACAGGCGTCAGAACCAACTCCTCTGCCCCCAAGGCTGTGCCCCTGTGGTCTGCAGTCACCCCCCCGCCCCAGGCACTCACCCCTTTCTCCTCTCGAGTTCAGCCAGGCTGCCCTGGAGGAGTCCGGTGTGCCCTCCTTTGCCAGAGAAGCAGGAAGGTAGGCGTGCCCCAAGCCCTGAGGATGAGCAGAGGGAGGTCTGCAGGGCAAGAGGGAAAGAAAATGAACTTCATGACTTTCATGGATGATCCGTTTCTTTTCCCCCAATTGCACAAACCAGATGGACTTCTGGCGTGGCTGTGGGGAGCAACATTGGTTTACTCTTATATCCTTAAAAAGTTACAGAACTGTGTCCTAAGAGAATTATTTATAGTGACTATAACTGAATTGACAAATGTCAACATAACTGATAAATTATATTTGGTAAAATAAAGAGGACGTTTATTTAGGTGGTTGGTGGCTCCTGTGTGTCTCATCCAAAAGCAGCTTCCCCTGCTGTCTTGGGCCTGCTCTGTGGTCCCACCCCTCCTTGTATAGAAGTGGAAAGAGGCCAGAGAGTGACAAGAAATGAAATAGCTCTTAAATACAGAGATGTGTGATAGGAAACAGTCATTTCTTGAGAAGCAGCAGTGCTGCTCTGGGGCATCCTCCCTGCTCTCCACACACTGACTCGCCCTTGGTTGGTTAGCAAAGGGCACACCTGGGGGTTAAGAGTCCTTCCCTGCAGAGGTTTATCCCCTGCTTGGGCCACAATAACAATAGCTGTGTTTGTTGAGTACTCGCACTTGCCTTCACCATGCTCAGCACTGTGAGTGCTTAGAAATGTATAATTGACTGCAAAGCGTTTAGAATCTGGCCTGGATCCAGGTCTTCGAATTGTTATTTGTGTGACATTGGACAAGCCGTTTACCCTCTCTGAGCTTCAGTTTCCTCATCTGTACAGATACCTAGGAGACTTCAATAAGATAATTCACAGAAAGCAATAAACACTGTGCCTGGCACACACCAAACCCCAACGCAGAAGTCAATTTAAAGTGAAAGGGAAGTGGGCCAATCTCTAGACAATGTCAATACACTGACCATAGGGGCGAATCAGGAGTGACTGGGGAGCAGGCAGATGGAAAGAACACCTGAGCAAGTCTTGAGGGTCAGGGAAGTCGTAGAGGAAGCCAGGAAGAATAGGAGAGAGCAGCACGAGAGGAGAGACGCGACACGGAGGAGAAATGGTGAGCTAAACAGGGCAGTGAGCCTGGCGCCTTTGGGAACTACAAACAGTTCATACGACTGGGGTTTGGAGGGCAGGGAGTGACAACACAACCTTCTGAGAGACACACACGTCTGTGACAAAGCAGTTTCTCTGAGACGGCAGATAGGGAAGGTCAGAGTCTCCGTGCAGCCCCACCCAGGCTGACTAAAGGCTCTGCTGGGAACCACTGCCCACCCAGGACACGTCCCCCAAAGATTCAAGACCATGTTACATAGCACACAGTGCTGAGCACTACCCTACTCAATGATCAGCCTTCTTTTTTCCAGCTTTACTGAGATATAATTGACAAAATTGTAAGATAGTTAAAGTGTGTACTGTGATGATTTCCTATATGTGTATGTTGTGAAAGGATTCCCCCCCATTGAGTTAACACATCTATCACTTCACATTATTACCATGTTTTGGGGGGGGGGGGGTTCCTGATGAAAACACTTAAGAAATCAGCCTTTTATAATGGGCCTGGACTCTGGGACTAACTTTTCAAAGGAGTAATATTTAAAGTTAATGGAAATAGTATAATTGCTTGCTATTATTCAGATAATATTTCAATATACAATATTTTATATGATACAGTTTTAAATAATAGCCTCACTTACAACTTCAGTATTATCTCTAAAAGCTCTACACAAAAGATTTTATCACCATTTTACTAGTGATAGCCTTTGGCACAGAAGGGTTAAGTGCCCAAGGCTGTGGATCCACACCCAGCTTTCTCTCAGCCCACCACGCCTGGAGCCAGAGGAAAGCACCGGCCAAGGTGTCCCTGCATAGACAACACAAGACTGAAATAGTCAAAAATATAGTGCATGTTATCCCAGTTTTGCCCTTGAGACACCTTGTATTGCTGCAAAACGGTAACTGTCTACAGAAATAGACAATACCTTCCAGTGGGCATTTAAAAACAAGCTTCCCAGGCGCCATCCTATCCCTGATGATATTTTTGCAACATAATTATAGGCAACACCACCAACCCTGAGATCAGTCAGCTGATAGTCTCCTGAAATCCAGCTGTCTCCAGCTAAAATTCAGTAACTGAATTCAGTAACAATGTAGTGCTGTTTACTACACTATATTTTATTATGATTAGATATAAAAATTTTTAATATGACTCCCAAGAAAGTGTCTGGCTTGGGAAAAAAAAAAAAGTTTTTTAAAAAGCTAATAAGAAAACAAACTGCCGGGAATTCCCTGGTGGCCTAGAGGTTGGGATTCCAGGCTTTCACTGCCGTAGCCTGGGTCCAATCCCTGGTCGGCCAACCATATAGTGCAGTCAAATCAATAACAACAAAAACTGCAGGAAAGTGAGGACCAGTTAGCCAGCCAGAAAAAAACAGTTTTTAACATAATTTGTAAGACCTTATGGCTATATTCACCCACTCCAGTGTTCTTGCCTGGAGAATCCCAGGGATGGGGGAGCCTGGTGGCTGCCGTCTATGGGATCGCACAGAGTCGGACACGACTGAAGCGACTTAGCAGCAGCAGCAGCAGCATGACTATATTCATGTTTAGTTAAGTGGGGTTGACGAATATTGTCTAGTTATTTTTTTTTTTAGTTCAGTTCAGTTCAGTTCAGTCGCTCAGTCGTGTCCGACTCTTTGCGACCCCGTGGACTGTAACCTACTAGGCTTCTCCGTCCGTGGGATTCTCCAGGCAAGAATACTGGAGTGGATTGCCATTTCCTTCTCCAGGGGATCTTCCCGACCCAGGGATCGAACCCGGGTCTCCCGCATTAGAGGCAGACGCTTTAACCTCTGAGCCACCAGGGAAGCCCTATTTTTTTTTTTAAGTTAAATGAAAATAGCCCCAAATAAGTAAAAAGTATGTCACATTCGGAGCACAGTAAAATTTCGTCATTTTGCACGTATTGGAACAAATTTCTTATTTTGAACATTACAGAAATTCTTTTCTCTTAGATTCTATCAAGGGAATGTTGAACATGTAGGTAGAAACCATCGGTTTAAGGGAGCTCTGAGTTGTGACCTGCCTGGGATGCACACGTGATTATCTGTCCTTGACTCTGCACTGTCACATAGGTGACCTTTAAGTACCTTACCTAACTTGTTGACTACCTCACAAATTACTCTGAAAAGAAGCATATGTTTTGGGGTTTAGGACTTAGAAATGTGTGGGGAAAGGAACTAAATCAAATGTGGAATATTAATAGGATTTCAAGGCTAAAAATCAAACCAGCCTTCAATACAGGTTCAAGAAGGTGCCGTGGCGAGATGTCACCGTTGCCTGAGTTGTTCTCGGGGAGCCCCATCCCAAGCCTGGACCACAACCGCTGATCCTCTCCCCGGGGCCCCCCATGCTACAGAGGACAGACCAGCACAACACATACCCACCCAGCCTTCTACACACTGTCTCTTGCTTCGCTTACCATCCAGATTAGCTTTTTCCTGTGTCAGGGACAAAGCTGACGGCCAGATTCCTCTGGGATATCTCAGGACATCACTAGATTCTCCTACTCCCCCAACCAGGCACGACTGCCAGCCTGCCTTCTCCAATCAAGGCGGATGCTTATTTTTTGAGGTCAGTAAGTAAGAGTCCTTGTGTCCACTTTTGGAATGAGGTAACTTTTGGGAAACATGCTGAGGATGCTATATTCTTCTGAGAAGTCACCCTAGTTTCCTCTCGCAGCTTAGTTTTAAATATAATAGCAAAGCACAAGCTCTAGATGTAGACATTGGTTTAAATCCTAGCTTTCTCAGTTCCTTTGTCCCCAACTGTCCCATCTGTAGAATGGGACGATGCCTTCTCTGTGGGGCTGTTCTGTGGGCACACAGAAGATTCAATAAGCAAACTTTTATTATGATGACGTATAATGTTAATTGAAATGAGAAGAGAAATACTCAGGACATAGAGTATGGGATGCTACGAAGGAACTAGTGAACCGAGAAGCTGATGGGCCCAGGCCCACCCTGGCTTCTGCTCTTTGGTGGCATGGTTGCAGTTGAGGTTGGACAAAGCTGGGCCATGAGGAGGGCCAGTCAGCTTCACAGGTCTCTGTGGAGTAAGAAAACTGTGACTCTGACCTGGCTTCATCTTCAGAAGCCCAGAAACTCAATCCCATCCAGAAATCATCTTGGGGAGGCTAACTTATGCCCACAAGCTCACAGAGGCCTGTGCATGAGACCAGAAGGTCGGTGGGCCCAACAGACATGTCCGCCTGGCCTACAGAATCACTGCCCGGGAGGAATTTACCCAGGAGAAAGGTGATCAGAAGGCACTTAGAGAGCTCGGAATCACAACAGAGAAGTTCATTTTATCACTTGAAAATACAGTAGCACCATGCCTTTGCATGTCAGCTGCCTGAGTCCTCACCGTCGGGACACCTGACTGGCGGGCAGGCGTTCCCTTCAGATCCTAGTGTCTGCCAGACAGAAGCCAGAGAGCTGTGAGCTCTTCTCTCAGTATCTCCTTCGCTGCTGAGACCGACCAACTTCCCTTCAGATCCACACATTTCTCCTTTAGATTTGCTTATACTCCAATCAGATGATCTCCTGCCTCAGAACTTCTCATGACATGCTGATTTTAGAGTTTACCTCTGGGAGGCCTAGGAAGAACACAGTATTTCCAAGTTCTTTGTGGAGGGATAGGAGGTTGTCAGTGGGTAACTAAGGATGGTCTGTAAGTACAATAATCTCTGCCTTGCTCACCTCTTACAGAGTTGAAAAGACATAGAAAATTTAAAATCATCTGTGTGAAGGGAATGCCTTTGTTAGAGAGATGTGACTTTCTCAGTGAAACGCTGACACACACTGTGTTCTCTTTTTAATTTTATTTACTTATTTTTGGCTGTCCTAGGTCTTCACTGGGGCTTCCCAGGTGTCTCGGTGGTAAAGAATCTGCCTGCCGAGTAGGAGATGCAGGTTTGATCCTCGCATCAGGAAGATCCCCTGGAGAAAGAAATGGCACTCCAGTGTTCTTGCCTGAGAAATCCCATGGATAGAGGATCCTGGTGGGCTACAGTCCATGGGGTCAAAGAGAGTCAGACATGACTCAGCAACTAAACAACATCAACAGGTCTTCGTAGATGCACAGGCTTCTCTCTAGTTGTGTCAAGCGGAAGCTACTCTCCAGTTGCGACGTGCAAGGCTTCTCTTGTTGCAGAGCATGGGCTCTAGGAAGCCTGGGCTCAGTAGCCGTGCCTCCAGGACTTTAGAGTACAGGCTCAACAGCTGTGGCTCACAGGCTTAGTTTTTCCACGGCATGCAGTATCTGCCCAGATAAGGGATCAAACCTGTGTCTCCTGCATTGGCAGGAGATTCATTCCCACTGAGCCACCGGGGAAGCCCACATTCAGTTCTTTAAACCACACATTCTCCTCTACCCCTTTTCCTGTCTTCTCTCCCTGGTCTTTATTTGGAATGAATGGGAGGCTATCCATGGAAGAAGGCAAATGCGGTAGCAAAAGCTGTAAAAGCTGGGATTTGATGTTTCCCCCAGATACTCCCAGCTCAAAGCTAGCTGCACACTTGGGCACAAGCCTGCAGAGAAGTGACTGACACATTGGCCTTTGAGCCCGCCAGCCTCTCTCTAAAGGGTTTCCTAGGGCACCTTGCTGCAGAGCCTTCCGGTTGAATGCTTAGCTGGGTCACAGGCATCTCACCAAGCTACTTCCTGTGCCCAAAGCAACCACCAAAAAGTTATAATTACTTAAGTGAATCTGGAGTTTGGGGCTGAGGGACAGCTGGAGGCCTGTGGTCTGACCCTTCTCTTGCTCCATCCGCCTCATCCATGCTCCTGGGCCACTTGCTGTATCACCTCATGTTACAAAGCATTTTTCCACTCTTTCCCTAGCACAGCAGTGAAGCTATGGAGATTATATAAACTCTCTCTCTCTTTTTTTTTTACTTTTGGCTGCACCTCACAGCTTGCAGGATCTTTGTTCCCCAACTAGGGGTTGAACCCTGGCCATGGCAATGAAAGCCCCAAGTTCTAACCACTGGACAGCCAGGAAATTCCCTAAACTCTGTCTTCTATTTGAAGTCAAACTCCCAAGTTGTTAGATAATTTCCTGGTGCTGCGTTACTTCTTTAATAAATATCAATATTTATTGAATTCACACAGTAGATGTCACCAACCTGAAATGAATGATGCAATAAGCTGTACGCTATGTCCTTCATGTAATGCTCTTGCCAAAAATGCTTTTCCAGATCTATTCTTGAGAAAATAATCAGATAGTCTAGAATGTAGATCAACAACCCAGACTCTCTACAATAAAACTCTTTTAAAATGGGAATTTGCTGTATGGAAACTCAAACAGGGCTCTGTATCAACCTAGAGAGGGGTGGGGTGAGGAGGGAGATGGGAGGGAGGTTCAAAAGGGAGGGAATATATGTATACCTATGGCTGATTCATGTTGAGGTTTGACAGAAAACAACAAAATTCTGTAAAGCAGCTATCCTTCAATAAAAAAATAAATTTAAAAAAAGGAAAAAAAGGCAAAGATACTAGGAAAAAAAAGAAAGATAAACTCAGTGTTACGAAAAAAAACAAACAGGGAATTTTAGATTGAAGCTATTCAACAGAACTGTCAGTGATAAGAAAAATACTCCATGTCTGAGCTGTTCAATATAGTAGCCACTATCCCATGTGAACACTTGAAATGTGGCCAGTGTGACTGGTGAGCTGAATTTTAAATTTATTTAATTTTAACTAATTTGAATATAAATAATCACACATGGATACTGGCTCCTGTATTGAACACAGCATGAAAGGGAAAGTGTTAGTTACTAAGACATGTCCAACTCTGTGACCGCTTGGACTGTAGCCCGCCAGGCCCTTCTGTCTATAGGATTTTCCAGGCCAGAATACCGGAGTGGGTTGCCATTTGCTTCTCCAGGGAATCTTACCAACCAGAGATGGAACCTGGGTCTCCCCACTGCAGGCAGATTCTTTACTGTCTGAGCCATCAGGGAAACTCCTAGGATACAGCATAGTTCTACGTTAAAACAAAAAAAAGACTAAAGAAATAAAACAACCAAATGCAAGACATGAATTCTTATTGTATTCTGGATCAGAGTAGGGGAAATGAGAAAAAAAATATTTCAAAGGATATAGATAAAAGTAAATTGTTTATGATATTATTGAGCTAAGGTTTTGTTAGGTATGATAATGGTGTTGTTACCAAGTCCAACCTCCAACTGCTCACCCCACAACAAGCCAATAAATAGAGAGCTGATTTTGGGGGTAAGGAATCACAACTTTATTTTGAAAGTCAGCTGGTCAAGAAGATGGTGGACTAATATTCCAGAGAACCATTTTACCTAGTTAAAATCAAGGCTACTTTTATACCAAAGATGGAGTGACTGTGGTGAGTTGTTGCAAACATTCTGGTGTTAGAATCCTTTTTTCTTGCAGCTGTCCGCAGAGGTCAAGTCATGATGCTCCCTATAAACTTCTAAGGAGACAAATGTTATTCTCTGTTTTACAGTGTTTTATTTCTTACAAATGGAAAAGTATTATACCTTTAAAGGTCAGAGCTTTGAGAATGAGTTATCCTGTATATTTCAGGAGACAGGCAACTTTCTTAACTTGTAACAAAATCAATAGAATTCAAAGTTTTTAAGGTAAAAGAAACAGATCTAATATGGAGTCACATTTATCCTTTTCTATTACGATATTTTGGTTTTATAAGAGAATTTAATTATTAGATCCTGTGCTGAAGTGTGTAGGGGTGAACTATGTGCTACTTAGTTTCAAATGCTTTGATACATACATGTACACAAAGAGACAAAGCAGATGGGGCAAAATGTCAGTAACGGAAAATTCAGTTTTAGGACATTATTGACATACATTATACTCTTTAACACTTCAGTGGGCTTGAAAATTTTTTAAATAAAAAATGGGAAGTACAAAGGAAAGAGGCAAGCACCCACTGGAGCTGTGACAGGATAAGAGCAAGGCTGACCACTTTCCCCAGCTTCCAAAAAGCTGTGTTCCAAATATGTACATGCAAATTCACGTTTGGCACTCTGAATGTACTTTCTCTCTCTCTTATTTATAACTGTCTCTCTGGGAAACTGCAACTACTATTAAAGAAATACAATACCCCTATTCCCACCAAAAGAATTGTCTCTCCTTTGATAGAAACTCTGTAAGCTGGGGAGACACCAGGAACTTGCTAATCTTCCCTCTTAAATCTTCACTTTTCATACTTCAGATCTGGCAAACTTAAAGTTCCTCTTACAGACAACCAGGGTCAAAGCCAAAATTTTGTATTTGAAACTCTTGTTTACTTTGCAATGTACTTTTTGCATATATGTTAAATAATTTTATATTGGTCAGTTAAGAGACCACAGTTCAGTTCAGTTCAGTTCAATCGCTCAGTGGTGTCCAACTCTTTGCAACTCCATGAATCGCAGCACGCCAGGCCTCCCTGTCCACCACCAACTCCCAGAGTTCACCCAAACTCATGTCCATTGAGTTGGTGATGCCATCCAACCATCTCATCCTCTGTCATCCCCTTCTCCTCCTGCCCCCAATCCCTCCCAGCATCAGGGTCTTTTCCAATGAGCTAACCCTTCGCATGAGATGGCCAGAGTATTGGAGTTTCAGCTTTAGCATCATTCCTTCCAAAGAAATCCCAGGGTTGATCTCCTTTAGAATGGACTGGTTGGATCTCCTTGCAGTCCAAGGGACTATCAAAAGTCTTCTCCAACACTACAGTTCAAAAGCATCAATTCTTCGGCACTCAGCTTTCTTCACAGTCCAACTCTCACATCCATACATGACTACTGGAAAAACCATAGCCTTGACTAGACGGATCTTTGCTGGCAAAGTAATATCTCTGCTTTTTAATATGCTGTCTAGGTTGATTGTAACTTTCCTTCCAAGGAGTAAGCGTCTTTTAGTGGCTGCAATCACCATCTGCAGTTTTTTTGGAGCCCCAAAATAAAGTCTGACACTGTTTCCACTGTTTCCCCATCTATTTCCCATGAAGTGATGGGACCAGATGCCATGATCTTAGTTTTCTGAATGTTGAGCTTTAAGCCAACTTTTTCACTCTCCTCTTTCACTTTCATCAAGAGGCTTTGAGTTCCTCCTCACTTTCTGCCATAAGGGTGGTGTCATCTGCATATCTAAAGTTATTGATATTTCTCCCAGCAATCTTGATTCCAGCTTATGCTTCCTCCAGCCCAGCATTTCTCATGATGTTCTCTGCATATAAGTTAAATAAGCGGGGTGACAATATACAGCCTTGACATATTTCTTTTCCTATTTGGAACCAGTCTGCAGGTCAAACCAATTGTAAATGCTCCAGGTTTTGAATAAGGGCTACAATAATAAGGGAAATATTGCTAAATGGGTTGATACTTAAGTCAGGCCTTAAAGCAGCATTTCTCAAAGTGGATTTGATCTAGGCATCACCTTAGTACTTGACAAAAAGGCAGACTTCCCTGGGTCCTACCCCAGGTCTGCAGAGTCAGAATGTTCATATTTAACAAGCACCGCCCGCACCGCCACCCCCACCCCGCCCCTCCCCGCCCAGCGATCTTAATGTACACTGAAGTTTGAGAACTTAAAGTGTGGTAACACTTAGGTATATGAAAAGAAGCCTGAAGGGTATCCTGATAGGTGAAGAACTCGAAGCAAATAAAGTCAAAATTGAAATTGGTGACTTCCCTGGTGGTACAGTGGATAGTAATCTGCGTGCCGAGACAGGGGCACAGGTTCAATCCCTGGTCTGGGAAGATTCCACATGCCGCAGAGCTCTAGAGCCTGGGAGCCGCAACGACTGAGCCACGTCCCGCAACTCCTGAAGGCTGGGTGCCCTGGAGCCCCGCTCCACGAAAAGAGAAGCCAGTGCAATGAGAAGCCTGCACATCACGACTCAAGAATAGCCCCCACCCGCCCAACAAGAGAAAAGCCCACACGTAGCGATGAAGACCCAGAGTAGTCAAAACCAATCAATTCCAAGAAAATATGTCCTAGGAGGGGATGCTAGAGCTTAATAACTGTGCTCAGAATTGTAGAATTGGCTATATCCCATCAAATCCTCCCCTGCCTTAAAAAAAAGGAAAGAAAGAAATTGGGCTTTTAAAGAGTAGAAGAAGCACCACCTTTCAGAGGGGGACAATTCCCATTTGAGATCAGGTGAGACAGAGTTGTTAGGTAGGGTGGGATCAGTGTACAGAAAGCCTCTGACACCAGTCAGGGAAGTCGGCCTGTTTTTGAACAGTTGGTGAATAATGAGGGAACAAATCACAACAAACTGTGGAAAATTTTTCAAGAGATGGGAATACCAGCCCACCTCACCTGCCTCCTGAGAAATCTGTATGCAGGTCAAGAAGCAACAGTTAGAATTGGACATGGAACAACAGACTGGTTCCAAATTGAGAAAGGAGTACATCAAGACTGTATATTGTCATCCTGTTTATTTAACTTCTATGCAGAATACATCATGCAAAATGCTGGGCTGGATGAAGCACAAACTGCAGTCAAGATTGCTGGGAAAAATATCAGTAACTTCAGACATGCAGATGACACCACCCTTATGGCAGAAAGTAAAGAAAGCTCCTTGGAACAAAAGCTATGACAAACCTAGCCAGCATATTAAAAAGCAGAGACATTACTTTGCCAACAAAGGTTCATCTAGTCAAAGCTATGGTTTTTCCAGTAGTCATGTATGGGTGTGAGAGTTTGACCATAAAGAAAGCTGAGTGCTGACGAATTGATACTTTTGAACTGTGGTGTTGGAGAAGATTCTTGAGAGTCCCTTGGACTGCAGGGAGATTAAACCAGTCAATCCTAAAGGAAATCAACCCTGAATATTCACTGAAAGGACTGATGCTGAAGCTGAAGTTCCAATACTTTGGCCACCTGATGTGAAGAACTGACTCATGGGAAAAGACCCTGACTGAAGCAGGAGGAGATGGGTACAACAGAGGATGAGATGGTTGAATGGCATCACAGACTCAAAGGACATGAGTTTGAGCAAGCTCTGGGAGTTGGTGATGGACAGGGATGCCTGGCATGCTGCAGTCCATGGGGTCACAAAGAATCAGACATGACTGAGTGACTGAAATGAATAAGGTTTTAGAAAAATCAACCTGGCTGGCTGTATAGGATGCACTGAAGATTTTAAAATCTAAACTGATTTTTAAACTAAAATCAGAGAGACCAATAAACAGGCTTTTGAAGATGATCCAGGAGTGAGTAATGAAGCAGCACTGGATACAAAGTGTAAAGGATGAGTGGAAGAAGTATCTTTGAAGGAAGGATCAATAGGATGTGGTGACTGATTTTTTAAAGGGGAAGGGCTACACTGTCATGTGTAAAATAGATAGCTAGTGGGAAGCTGCTATATAACACAGGGAGCCCAGCCTGCTGCAGTGACAAACTAGAGAAGGGGGATGGGAGGCGGGATGGAGGTTCAAGAGGGAGGGAATATATATATATATATATATATGATTATGGCTAATTTGAGTTGTTGTACAGCAGGAACCAACACAACATTGTAAAGCAATTATTCTCCAATTAAAAATAAATTTTAAAAATCTTAAAAATAAAAGAGAAGGGCTGCAGAGGAATGTGTGTAAGAGGAAATATTAATAATGCTCAAGGTCCATATACACTCTACTATACATAAAATAGATAGTTAACAAGAGCTTACTGTATAGCACAGGAAACTCTCCTCAATACTCTGCAATGGTTCATATGGGGAAAAAATCTAAAAAAGAGTGGATATATCTGTGTATATAACTGATTCACTATGCTGTGTACCTAAAACCAACAGAACACTGTAAAACAACTTTACTTCAATAAAAATGTAAAAAAGAAAAGCTAAAAAGTGTGGAAAGTCTACTAACAAAAACAAAAACTTAACACCATATTTTTAAAATTGGCTAAGGAGTTGAATAGATTTTTCTCCAAAGAAGACATACAGATGGCAAAAAATATATATATGAAAAAGTGATCAATAACTCTAATCATTAGGGAAACACAAATCAAAACCACAATGAAGTATCACTTTGCATTTGTCAGGATGGCTATTATTTTTTTTTAAAAGACAGAGAAGGAGAGAAACGACAGGTGTTAGTAAGGATGTGGAGAAACTGAAACTCTTGTACACTGTTGGTAGGAATGTAAACGCTGCAGCCGTTATGGAAAACAGCATGGAGTTTCCTCAAAAAATTAAAAATAGAACTATCATATGATCCAATGATCCCACTTCTGGAAATTTATCCAAGAGAATTGAAATCAGGATCTCAAAGAGATGTTAGTACTCCTATGTTCATCGCAGCACCATTTACAACAGCCAAGTTAAGGAAGCAACTTATATGTCCATCAAAATATTAATTTTTTAAAATTGTGTATGCAATGGTGAAAAACCAAAATCATTTCCTCTAAGATCGGGGACAAGGGTGCCTACTCTCACCAATATTATTCAACATAGTCTTAGAAGTCCTAGCATGGCAGTCAGAGAAAAAAAGAGGTAATAGGAATCCAAATTGGTAAAGAAGTAAAATTGTCACTGTTTGCAGATGACATGATACTAACCATAGAAAATCCTAGCGATGCCACCGGCAAACTACTGGAGCTAATCAATGAATTTAGTAAAATCACAGGATACAAAGTCAATACGCAAAAATCTCTTGCATTCTCATACCCTAACAACGAAAGATCAGAAAGAGAAATTAAGGAAACTATCCCATTCACCACTGCAACAAAAAGAATAAAATACCTAGGAATAAACCTAGGTAAACACATAGGAGGTAAAAGACCTGTATGAAGAAAAATATGACACTGATGAAAGAAATCAATGATGACACAAATAAATGGAGACATATACCATGTTCATGGATTGGAAGGATCAATATTGTGAAAATGATTATCCAAAGCAATCTACAGATTCAATGCAATCCCTATCAAATTACCAACAGCATTTTTCACAGAACTAGAACAAAACATTTTACAATTTGTATGGAAGCACAAAAGACCCCAAATAACAAAAGCAATCTTAAGAAAAAAAAAAACACACACCCACAGAGCTGGAGAAAGCAGGCTCCCTGATTTAAGGCTATTCTACAGGCGACAGTCATCAAGACAGTACGGTACTGGCATAGAAACAGAAGTATAAATCAGTGGAGCAGGACAGAAACCCAGAGATACACACACCCACTTATGGTCACCTGATGGAGAGATGGTAATGAACAGGGAGGCCTGGCGTGCTGCGATTCACGGGGTCGCAAAGAGTCGGACACGACTGAGTGACTGAACTGAACTGAACTGATGTATGACAAAGGAGGCCAGAATACACAGTGGAGTAAAGACAGCCTCTTTAATAAATGGTGCTGGGAAAACTGGACAGCTACATTACATGAATGAAATTAGAACACCCCCTAATACCAAACACAAATATACTCAGAATGGACTAAAGATCTAAATGTAAGGCCAGACTCTATAAAACTCTTACAGGAAAACATAGAACACTCTTTGACATAAATTACAGCAAGATCTTTTTTTGACACATCTCCTAGAGTAATGAGAATAAAAACAAAAATAAATGGGACCTAATTAAACTTAAAAGCTTTTGCACAGCAAAGGAAACCATAAACAAGATGAAAAGACAGCCCTCAGAATGGGATAAAATATTTGCAAATGAAGTAACTGACAAAGGATCAATCTCCAGAATATACAAGCAGCTCACACAGCTCAATAGCAAAACAAACAGTCCAGTCAGAAAATGGCCATTTCTCCAAAGAAAACATAAAGATGGCCAACAAGCACATGAAAAAATGCTCAATATCACTAATGATTAAAGAAATACAAATGAAAAACTACAATGAGATATCACTTCATACTGGTCAGAATGGCTATCACCACAAAATCTACAGACAATAAATACTGGAGAGGGTGTGGAGAAAAAGGAACCTTCTTGCACTGTTGGTGGGAATGTAAATTGATACAGCCACTCTGAAGGACAGTTTGGAGATTCCTTAAAAAACTGAAAATAGAACTACCACATGACCCAGCAATCCCACTACTGGGCATATACCCAGAGAAAACCATAATTCAGAAAGACATGCACCCCAATGTTCACTGTAGCACTATTTACAATAGCCAAGACATGGAAGCAATCTAAATGTCCATCAACAAAAAATGGATAAAGAAGATGTAATCATATATATATATGTCAGTTCAGTTCAGTCACTCAGTCGTGTCTGACTCTTTGTGACCCCATGAACTACAGCACGCCAGGCTTCCCTGTCCATCACCAACTCCCGGAGCTTACTCAAACTCATGTCCATCGAGTCGGTGATGCCATCCAGCCATCTCATCCTCTGTCGTCCCCTTTTCCTCCTGCCCTCAATCATTCCCAGCATCAGGGTCTTTTCCAATGAGTCAGCTCTTCACATCAGGTGGCCAAAGTATTGGAGTTTCAGCTTCAACAACAGTCCTTCCAATGAACACCCAGGACTGATCTCCTTTAGGATGGACTGGTTGGATCTCCTTGCAGTCCAAAGGACTCTCAAGAGTCTTCTCCAACACCACAGTTCAAAAGCATCAATTCACTGGCACTCAGCTTTCTTTATAGTCCAATTCTAACATCCACACATGACTACTGGAAAAACCATAGCTTTGACTCAATGGACCTTTGTTGGCAAAGCAATGTTTCTGCTTTTTAATATGCTGTCTAGATTGGTCATAGCTTTTTTCCCAAGGAGCAAGCATCTTTTAATTTCATGGCTGCAGTCACCATCTGCAGTGATTTTGGAGCCCAAGAAAATAAATCTGTCACTGTTTCCACTGTTTCCTCAACTATTTGCCATGAAGTGATGGGGCCAGATGCCATGATCTTAGTTTTTTGAATGCTGACTTTTAAGCCAACTTTTTCACTCTCTTCCTTCACTTTCATCACGAGGCTCTTTAGTTCTTTTCCACTTTCTGCCATAATGGTGGTGACATCTGCATATCTGAGGTTATTGATGTTTCTCCCAGCATCTGGATTCCAGTCTGTGCTTCATCCATCCCAGCATTTTGCATGATGTACTCTGCATAGAAGTTAAATAAGCAGGGTGACAATATACAGCCTTGATATACTCCTTTACCAATTTGGAACCAGGCTGTTGTTCCATGTCCAATTCTAACGGTTGCTTCTTGACTTGCATACAGATTTCTCAGGAGGCAGGTCAGGTGGTCTGGTATTCCCATCTCTTGAAGAATTTTCCACAGTTTATTGTGATCCACACAGTCAAAGGCTTTGGCATAGTCAGTAAAGCAGAAGTAGATGTTTTTCGGGAACTCTCTTGCTTTTTCAAAGATCCAACAGATGTTGGCAATTTGATCTCTGGTTCCTCTGCCTTTTCTAAATCCAGCTTGAACATCTGAAAGTTCATGGTTCATGTACTGTTGAAGCCTGGCTAGGAGAATTTTGAGCATTACTTTGCTAGTGTGTGAGATGACTGCAACTGTGCAGTAGTTTGAACATTTTTTGGCATTGCCAAAGAATACATATGTGTATATATGTGTGTGTGTGTACATACACACACAATGGAATATTACCCAGCCATAAAAAGGAATGAAACTGAGTCACTTTTTGAGATGCGGATGGACTTATTATAGACTGTTATACAGAGTGAAGTAAGTCAGACAGAGGAAAACAAATTGGAGAAGACTCTTGAAAATAGAGCTACTTGAGAGTCCCTTGGACTGCAAGGAGATCCAACCAGTCCATCCTAAAGGAAATCAGTCCTGTGTGTTCATCAGAAGGACTAATGTTGAAGCTGAAGTGCCAATACTTTGGCCACCTGATGTGAAGAGCTGACTCATTTGAAAAGACCCTGACGCTGGGAAAGATTGAGGGCAGGAGGAGAAGGGGACAAAAGAGGATGAGATGGATGGATGGCATCATCGACTCGATGGACATGGGTTTGGGTGGATTCCGAGAGTTGGTGATGGACAGGGAGGTGTGGCATGCTGCAGTTCATGGGGTCGCAAAGAGTCGAACATGACTGAGTGACTGAACTGAACAGATACGTAGAATCTTAAAAATTGGTATAGATGATCTTATTTATGAAGCAGTAATAGAGACACAGATGCAGAGAACAAATCCATGGATACCAAGGAGGAAAGGGGAGATGGATGAACTGGGAGATTGGGATTGACATATATACACTACTGATACTATGTATAAAACAGATTACTAGTGAGAACCTTCTGTACTGCACAGGGAGTTTTACTGAACATTCTATAGTGACCTACATGTGCAAGAAATACAAAAAAGAGGAGATACATGTATATGCATAACGGATTCATTTGCTGCACAATAGAGATCTACATAGCAGTGTAAAGCATCTCTACTCCAATAAAAATTTTAAAATAAAATTAAGAGTTGTATATGCATACAATGTAGTATTATTTGGCCATTAAAAAGAAGGAAATTCTGCAATACAACACGGATGAACCTTAAAGTATTAATTACGCTAAGTGAAATATCCAAGAAAGAAAATCTACTGCATGATTTCACCTATACAGTTAAATTTATAGAAATAAAGAATGGACTAAATAGTGGTGACTAAAGGCTGGAGGGAGGGAGAAATGGGGAATTAATAATCAATAGGCATAAGATTCATTTAAGCAAGATGAATAAGTTCTAGAGATCTGCTGTACAACACTGTACCTCTATTGCACACTTAAAATCTGTATTTTTATATTGCCATGACTGCATACTTTAAAACTTAAAAAAAAAAAAAAAAACCCTACGAGGTAGGTCTCATGTTAAGTGTTCCTACCACAGTAAAATAAAAAATTTCAGGTCTGAGTGGAAGGAAGAAATGATGAGGCCAGTGACAGAAATAGTTGTTTTTGAGGTGAAGCTGTGAGAGGGAGGCTCTGGGAGGACAGCCAACTAAAATTACCTTTATATCAGTTGAGCAAAACTGATTGGAGATGAAGATATAAATAAAACTTCAGTTCAGTTCAGTCGCTCAGTCGTGTCTGACTCTTTGCGACCCCATGAATCGCAGCACGCCAGGCCTCCCTGTTCATCACCATCTCCCAGAGTTCACTCAGACTCACGTCCATCGAGTCTGTGATGCCATCCAGCCATCTCATCCTCGGTCGTCCCCTTCTCCTCCGGCCCCCAATCCCTCCCAGCATCAGAGTCTTTTCCAATGAGGCAACTCTTTGCATGAGGTGGCCAAAGTACTGGAGTTTCAGCTTCAGCATCATTCCTTCCAAAGAAATCCCAGGGCTGATCTCCTTCAGAATGGACTGGTTGGATCTCCTTGCAGTCCAAGGGACTCTCAAGAGTCTTCTCCAACACCACAGTTCAAAGGCATCAATTCTTCAGCGCTCAGCCTTCTTCACAGTCCAACTCTCACATCCATACATGACCACAGGAAAAACTATAGCCTTGACTAGACGGACCTTAGTCGGCAAAGTAATGTCTCTGCTTTTGAAAATGCTATCTAGGTTGGACATAACTTTTCTTCCAAGGAGTAAGCGTCTTTTAATTTCATGGCTGCAGTCACCATCAGCAGTGATTCTGGAGCCCAAAAAAATAAAGTCTGACACTGCTTCCGCGAGAAATGTGATGCCAAGGGCAATTCACCAAAGTAAAAAGTTTAAAGAATGATCAGCTCAGGGACCAAGAATCAAGCCTTTAGAAATACTTAAAGAGTGATGGGATGAAAGGAAATGGTAAAATAAGATGATCATCAGAGAAGAAAGAGGCTGAACAAGAAAGAACGGAGTCACTAAGTCACATGAGAAGCAAATTTCAAGAAATTGTTCACTATGTCAAAGCCAACGGGAATTGAGAAAAGACCATTGGGAAGGAAACTGAGACATTCCAAAAAGATGAGAAGCCTAGCTTGACCTTCCCTACCTGGTTGACAAACATTGTGAATCATGCTGATGGTCTCTCCTCGAGGTTGAGGTCAAGAGACCCGAGCAGGGCTGATTTTTCCATCTTCCTGTTGCTTTCTCTTCTATTCCTGGGAAAAGCATAGAAAATGGAGCTTATTTTGTTTGCCATGAAGCTCATGTCCGCTTAACTCCTACCTAAAGGGCAGGCAGGTCAGAAGTTACAGACTAAAAAATTAAAAATATTCACAAAACTGTAGTTTAATCATTATTCATGAGCAACAGCAAAAACAAATGGAGGACTGGCAGTGTACTTCAATCAGCTTCCAACTCAGATGATGTGAGCGGTGTAGTGTGACTGAAGATTGTGCAAGTGAGAATGAGGAACCATTTGTTGTTTTCTGTGTTTACTGCAGTAGCAAGTTATTAAATATTAATAACTAACATTTAACGACACGGGATTTCCTGAGTCGGTCTTTTAATCTGTCCTTGAATTTGACTGGTTTGAGGTCTTTTGGGGTGGGTATGTCTATCTATCCATTTGGAAGAATAGGAAATGGACTTGAAGCATGAGGGATGAGGCTTGAGCTTTTATTAGTGGAAATAATATATGGAATCTATGGAATAATTTTTTTAATCTTAGCTCCATGAAACTTTTATTAAAGATGAGACATGTATGTGGAGACAGATTTAGGAAGGTTAGATCATGCCGAACAAACCGCTTTCTGAAGGATGTTTTCTATTCTAGAATTATTTAAAAATAAAATTCCAAACCATTGAAGGAGTTTGAAACTAAGTGTATTAAAAAAAAAAAAAAAGAAAATAGCGCATAAACTACACTCCCAGGAATCCATGCGGGCGAGTCGAGGCGCTCGGCAAGTAGCCCTCGCCGCAAGGTACGCTGGGAAGTGTAGTGCGCCAAGCGACGCTGCACGTGACACGCGGAGGCCGGCAAGGGGACCGCGCCACCTGAGGCGGTCCGGGGTCCGGGGGAGGCTAGGCGTACGCCTCTCTTTCCCCCCGAATTTGGTCTGTGCAGTTAGGGGATGGCCCCCATCTCCTCCCCACCGTGAGGTGAAATAAGCTGGCCGTGTTCCGTCGCCCGCCGGAGCAGCTCCGGGGAAGTCCGGGCTAGTAAGGCGTCGTGGTGTCTCGCCCTTTTCTCGGCGGCCGGCCGGGCAGGGGAAGAAGGTAACAGCCCGGGGCTCAGAGCCTGCGCCCTGCGCCCCGCCCAGGCTGCGGCCGCGCGGAGAGGAAGCGCGTCTAGTTGAGCGCAAAGTTTCCTTTTATTTTTTTTGCTTTCTTTTCAGAGTCGCCCTAACGGGCCATGGGGCGGATATGCCACACTTCAGTTTGAGCGGGGGTCCCGAAACCAAGGGGTGAAAATAAGCGAGCCCTCCATCCCGCTAGCCATGAGCAGCCGCGACCACCTGTTCAAAGTGCTGGTGGTGGGGGACGCCGCGGTGGGCAAGACGTCCCTGGTGCAGCGATAT
This sequence comes from Cephalophus harveyi, assembly GCA_006410635.1. Taxonomy (NCBI): domain Eukaryota; kingdom Metazoa; phylum Chordata; class Mammalia; order Artiodactyla; family Bovidae; genus Cephalophus; species Cephalophus harveyi. The sequence goes on along the minus strand of SJYT01072274.1, from coordinate 451,796 downwards.
TCCCAGGACAGCTTCAGCAAACACTACAAGTCCACGGTGGGAGGTGAGACGCTGCGAGGGGCGGTCGGGGGAGCGGCCGGGGTCCTGCGACTAGCGGCGGACTGGAGTGGGCTGGGGGCCGGGGATGTTGCCGTCTTTAGGTCCTTCCCCGGGCCAGGAAGGAGCTGTCTGAGACCCTGGTGTTTGATGTGCATGTCTCTCGGGGGGGTTTTCCAGTTAAATTTTCCGTCAGAGCTGACTGTCTCGAGAGAGAAAGGCAAAGATGTGACGGTAGGAAATGGGGAAGGGTGGGTGAGAAAATGAGCAGTTGCTGCGTTTCGCTGGGGAACTGTGAACTCAAGCCTCCAGCCTTCCTAGCGGTCACCGGCAAATATCTGCGACAAGCGGACTCCACTGAGACCTTCTGGAGAACCTGGTTAGGTACCATCTGGGGCTGCTGTTCTACCTTTCAGGAGAGTTACAGACAGCTGTTGAAGGAACAGAAGGGTGTTTAACCTGGCCTCAAGGAGCATGGCTTTGTTATGGAGATGCCTGCCCGAGAGAGCCCCTTGGACACTGTCTCAGATGCTGATGAGCCGTGTGGTTTTTGTCCATTGATTGTTTAAAGACAAGCTATTCCTAGTGTAAAATATACCACTTTTCCATTTTCCCACCCCTTTTTCTTTCAAACTGGGGAGGCAAAGGACAAAGGGGACACCAGGGGTTAATTCACTTCTTTCCAGGTGTGGCCTTTGGACTCAACTCTCTTTCCAGAAGTAGGAGAATGCCTTTAAAGTAAAAGTTTAGCTGGAGAGAGCTGGTGAATAGGGAAAGTAACAAACATTTATTTATCTCCATTAAAAGAACTTTTGTAATACAGATTTTGAAAATGTACACTAGTGTTCATTCTGGAATTTTTAAAAATTAACATGCAATTACATTGCAATTAAGACCTCTTCCTTAAGAACATTCATCAAAATGAAGGGTTTTAAGTTTCAAACAAACAAAAAAAATAACATGAGGGCCCCTAATTCACGGATTTGGTTTAAAAGTATCCCACTAATTTTTAACAATCGCTCTACTTTTCCTATAGTAAAGAATATAATTGACTGGCTATTTTTTCAGTGTTTGTTCTAAATTTCCCCTAGCTTTCATTTCTGTCATAGATGTGAAGAAATATATTTCCAAGCATCGGAAATTATCCTGTTTCTGTCTTTGTCAAAAGCTCTTCCCTCCCGGCCTTAACTCATGGAGTCTCAGCACCTACAGATGTGGCAGGAGCTTCCAGCACAGCTCTTAAGCATCACCCATGGGGTGAATCCCCTGGGACCTTTTCGCTTTATCTCATTCCTGCCCAGGATAATTCCTACAGCCTTATGAAGGATGTAGAATTCCCCCAAGGTGTGATTTTCTCATAATACAATTGGCTTAGAAACCAACAGTGAACTTGAACGTGGAAAATGCAAAGGCCAACACACTTACCTCATTTCCGTCTTCTACCTCATCATCCCTTCCCTGAGAAAGCCCCCTAAATCTTCCAAAAACTGTTTAACCTGAGATAAGGAGTTGCTTTTGTAATTACTCTCACCTAATATTCTCCAATTGAGTTTTCTCAGTCTGAGCCTACTGTCTGAAAAGAGATAAGGCAATATTAGTAGAATCAAATAATTGGTTTGACAAGAGAGTAAAAGCCAGAGGTGCCTTCAGAAGATGCATGTGAATTATATGTCCCGTATTTAGTACATGGGTGTGGTCTATTGAGGGCTTAAAATAACCAAATAAACAAACAATGAATGAATGGATTTGATTGGAGTTGTGTGTCCCTAGGGTTGTATCTGCATATTTGATATGATTTTGTGGACTTTTTAAAGGTAAACTTTATTCAAGTATATTATACATATATTTTCAGTGGATTTTGCTCTGAAGGTTCTCCAGTGGTCTGACTCAGAGATGGTGCGCCTCCAGCTGTGGGATATTGCAGGTAGGATGGGAAAACGGGACAAGAATAAGGGGAGACATTTTGGCTTAACCAACAAACTTTCAGAGAAAAAGTAGAACCAAACTTTTTTTTCTGAAGCTGGAATGATCAGACTGCTCTGAGGATGTGTAAGCTGAATAGAAGTAGAGCTTCTGTAGATGTGTTTGTAAATGTTTTACCCTGAATAAATATAGAGCAGTCTCTGTGTGGGTGGAGGGGTGGTGAGGTAGTGAACTATGAAGACCATAGATGGATGCTCCCACAGCAGGCAGAGGGTGCTCTTTCTAAAGTTTCCAGCTGACCTTGGTGAGAAACAAGTGAAGAGAAGACAATAATAGCTAGACAGTGTATTAAAAAGCAGAGACATCACTTTGCTGACAAAGGTCTGTCTAGTCTAAGCTATGGTTTTTCCAATAGTCATGTGTGGATGTGAGAGTTGGGCCATAAAGAAGGCTGAGCGCTAAAGAATTGATGCTTTCAAATTGGGGTGCTGGAGAAGACTCTTGAGAGTCCCTTGGACTGCAAGGAGATCAAACCAGTCAATCGTAAAGGAAATCAACCCTAAATATTCATTGGAAGGACTGATGCTGAAGCTGAAGCTCCAATACTTCTGGCCATCTGATGCAAAGAGTGGACTGATTGCAAAAGACACTGATGCTGGGAAAGAATGAAATCAGAAGGAGAAGGGAACGACAGAGGATGAGATGGTTGGATGGCATCATAGAGTCAATGGACGTGAGTTTGAGCAGACTCTGGGAGATAGTGAAGGACAGGGAATCCGGGCATACTCCAGCCCATGGAATCACAAAGAGTTGAACATGACTGAGCGGCTGAACAACAACCCTTATTTATTATTTGCTAATCACTTTTCTAAGCATTTTAGATTCACTGACTCATTAATCTTTACAACTAGCCTGTAATAAAAAACCACTGCTTTCCCCCCACTTTACAGATGAGCAATCTGAAGCACTGAAACCTTGACTTATCCAAAGTCACATAGATGGTAAATGACAGAGCAGGAATTTGGAAGTGGATGATGTGGGTACAGAATCTGGACTCACCCGCTTCTCATACTGCCCTCTTCCCTTAAATGAAGATGGAAAGGGCAGGGTGTCAGAGAGGGTCCCCAAGCTGCTTCTGAGGATCACCTTCTCAAGAACTGTCTTACTTCCCAGGGCAGGAGCGCTTCACCTCTATGACCCGACTTTACTATCGGGATGCCTCTGCCTGTGTTATTATGTTTGATGTTACCAATGCCACTACCTTCAGCAACAGCCAGAAATGGAAACAAGACCTGGACAGCAAGCTCACACTGCCCAATGGAGAGCCGGTGCCCTGCCTGCTCTTAGCCAACAAGGTATGTGGTCAGCTTGGAAAACAGCCCCTGGCTTCAGTCTGTGGTCAGAGAGTAAGTGAATCTAAAATGCACTCTGATTCTAGGTTTCCACTTGCCCTTCTCAAGCTGGCAAAATCTTCTCTACCTCTCTTCAAGAGATGTTGAAACTTTCTTTGAGAAGAACGTTGACTGTAGATTTCTGATGCTTCTGTTCTAGCCACTGGGGGAACTATTTTAAATCCACGTGTATCTGAGCAATGTTCCTATTCCCAGGAAGTTTACGGTGGTGCCTTTGATTTATTTTCTTTGCCAGTGTGATCTATCCCCTTGGGCAGTGAGCCGAGACCAGGTTGACCGGTTCAGTAAAGAGAATGGTTTCACAGGTTGGACAGAAACCTCAGTCAAGGAGAACAAAAATATTAATGAGGCCATGAGGTGAGTAGCTTATGCTCTTCTAGGGATAAGCATACAGATTTACCCATCTTTCACTGCAGCATCTTGGACCTTCTTGTTTCTGAGCAAACAAGAACAGACTGAGCCAATGGAATGCCAGCTTCTGAAGGCCAGGGATGCTGTCTTCTCTCCTGAGATAACTGGGGACAATGAGGCATTTAAACCTTGTGGCTTTACTGAATGCCATCTGGTGACAAAACAGACAGTATCTGCCGTTTGACCATTCAGTTTCTCAGGCTTATTTTTTATTTGATTTTTAGAGTCCTCATTGAAAAGATGATGAGCAATTCCAGAGAGGATATGTCTTTGTCCACCCAGGGGAACTACATCAACCTGCAAAGCAAGCCCTCCTCCAGCTGGGCCTGCTGCTAGTAGCAGTTGGCTTGTTTTCCCCCCCAGCTCCAGGAAGTCTTTCTCTTCGCTTTGGTGGCCCATCCAACAGTTGTACTAAGTACATTTGACCTGTCTGCTGGTGACTGTCTGGTAAGGAGAACCATCATCACTAAGAAAAGACACATGGGACCCATGGGCATTTCTGCCTCTTGGCTTGCTGCTGGCGTAGAGAGACCAGTTAGTGTCTTCTGTCCCAACAAGATCATCTCATCCCTCAGTTTGTGATCTGGGATTGATTTTGTGGCAAGGATTAGAAATTAGCATCTGTGTTTCAAGAAGCATAATTCTCACCTGTTTTGAGTGTATTTTTCCATTCAATGTATATTGATATCCCAGTCTGATAGGACTTGAGTTACAAGGAAAATGAGATCAAAGCTCATTTCCCAAATTCCTTGTTAGCCATTGCTTTTAGATTCTTTCTGTTTTGCCTTTGAATTAAACATCTGATTCCGAAATGCAGGAGGAGTGGGGCCAGATAATATGGGTTTAGGGCTACTGAACGCCCTAAACCAAAAGTCACTGTATTTTTTTAAGATTCTAAAGTTGTATTAGCTTTGTCTTGTCTTGGCTTTAAGAATAGCCAAGCTTTTAAATGAACTCTTTGGTGAGAGCATTTCTTTCTCCAAAGAAATTAATTCTCACATTAATGTTTTCTAGTGTCTTTTTCCCAGTGGGCTGGGGACCGGGTTTGCAGGTTTCTGGGTTGATGTCTTGTTGCATAATGCTGCAAGTGACATCAGTTGGCCATGGTGCCCTAAAATAGGTCTGTTCCTCAAAGCTCTGGTAGTCTGAGTGGAAGAAGAGGGAGAGGTTAACAGAACAAAATCCTGTGGGACAACTTGCTTATGAGCACTTTTGTGGCTAGCACTTAACAGTCATAGGAAATAAATATTATGTATAGACCTTTGCCGGAGAAGGCAATGACACCCCACTCCAGTACTCTTGCCTGGAAAATCCCATGGGTGGAGGAGCCTGGTGGGCTGCAGTCCATGGGGTCACTAAGAGTTGGGCACAACTGAACGACTTCACTTTCACTTTTCTCTTTCATGCATTGGAGAAGGAAATGGCAACCCACTCCAGTATTCTTGCCTGGGGAATCCTAGGGATGGGGTCGCACAGAGTCGGACACGACTGAAGCAACTTAGCAGTAGCATAGACCTTTGCCTGGGGGTGGAAAGTAGATAGATAGACAGAAAATCATTAGGTAATTTAAGTGCTAAATTGGGTAGAGTTTTTAGTATCCAATCACTGCTAGACAGTTTAATTTGTTAAATTCTCACAGGATGGTGATTTATAACCTACCTAGAGTTATGAATATTCTTAGTGAGCTCAGACTTAGAGCTCTGTGAGAGACACATAGCTAAATAAGTGTTCTAAGTCTGTGGTTCCCACATCTGATCAAAACCACCTAGAAAGTTTGTTTAAAGATTTTAAAATAAAATGTTTTAAGATTTGTGTTTCCCAGTCTAACCTACTAAATCACAATGTCCAGGAGTGAAACCTGGGGATTCATTGTTGTTGTTGTTTTCAAAGCTTCCCAGGCAATTCTATCAGGCCAGTTTGGAAACCACAGCTGGAGAGTGTGGTAAAAATACAGAGATCCAGGCCTTCCCAGTGAAATGTTCCTGGGCTTCTGTAGGCTCCGTTAGTTCTCTAGGTGATTTTGACACGTACCAGACTGGGGCTTCCCAGGTGGCACTAGAGGTAAAGAATCCGCCTGCCAGTGCACTAGACATAAGAGATGAGGGTTGGATCCCTGGGTCAGGAAGAACCCCTAGAGGAGAAAATGGCAACCCACTACAGTATTCTTGCCTAGAGAATCTCATGGATAGAGGAGCCTGATGGGCTACAGTCCGTAGTGTTGCACAGAGTCTGACATGACTGAAGTGACTTAACACACACGCGTGCAGACTGAAAACCACCCTCCTAAGAGATCAGAAGCCAGATATTAGAGCCTTGGGTGGTTTGTTTTTAATGCCAGTTGTTATAAATTTTGCACAGTCTTTTTAGACCTTCAAGTTCCCTTTTGTATTACCCATTCAAGGTAGAGTTTTTATTACAATGATTCTGAAAATAATAGTGGAAGAACAAGTTCTCTGTGAAAAGAAAATTGATTTTTATTCACTGATTTGAACCCCTGCAAAATCACAAATAAATGGGAAATAAGTGTTGTATTCATGGTAGTTATTGACCTTCAACATGAGTTTGTTAAAGTGTTATTTTATACTGATAAGAGTATTATGGAAGTGAAGACTTTTTAAAATACCTTCTTTAAAATGAAGGTAAATGTTACTCAGTTATCTGTTAATTTACTAGCACCAGTTGCCTTGTTCCGATTCAGTACTTGATGTAACTTCTCAAATACTGCTTGGAAATGTGACCATTTTTTAAAAAATTGAATATGCTTTCTTTTCCCACTGGCTGACTCAGGATATTTCTGCCTTTTCAAGCATTGCTAGAGGCTGGCCTGCCAGCCGTTCTGGATTTTCTCTCCCAACTGGTGAACATTATGGCCCTGAAACCAATTAAGGAAGAAAGTGAAATATAATTCCTCTCCATATCCCTATCTGTAAAGAAAAGAGAAAGTAATTAAGATAAAGAAGAATAAAAAAATATTTACATGATTAGAAATGTGATTATATTAAAAATAATTAGATCTTATCATTTGGATGCTACTTCTTGGGTAAAACTGTTTGGAACGTGGATATCATTGTAGCCCTCCCTAGAGAAATTTCCATATTTGAGACAAGCCCCTCCACTCACCCAGCTAGTCTGTGGCCAAGAAGAAAACATAGGCATTCCCTGCAGAGTGTTCTAAGAGATGCAAGGAAGGGCCGAGAACAGAGCTGTGAAATTGTGACTGCCTTGGCTTGCTACTTTGAACAGAATAGCTGAGTGATCAAACAAGCTGGGAAAGAAGCCACAGGTCACAGAAGGCCCCTCAACAGTAAGTGATGGTTTGGTCTTCTGTGCTATAATGAGCCGGAGTTGCTCTAAGATGATTTCTCTAACTCATTTAACAATAGCTGAGGACTGTTTGGGTTCCTCATTTCCCCCCTTATCTCCAGATTTAACTCTTTTCCTTAGCTGGTCTGTATTCTGTCCCCAGAATACTGTCCCATCTAACAGAAGGCTCTTCCTGCCTTTTATCCTTTTGTAGGCAGTGGCCAAGGTTAGCAGATGTAAAAATTTCCATGATAGATATTCTGTACAATCCAGTGATTAGATTGCTCAAGGAAATAAACTTCAGTGCCCTTTTCTCCTTCACCCCCTTCACTATATATAGGAAGAGGCCCCAGCTGTGTACATGGCTCATTTATTAAAGGCAGATACCCCCCATGCTGCAAAGTGGAATAGGTAGAAAGCCACTCGAAAATGCGCATTGGAAAGAACTCTACATGTATTTTTGACTTGAGAATATATCTACGCATGATCTTTGTTGTTGTTAGAAAAACCCTGCCTTCTCTTTGGCTTTCAAGCATAATCTAAATTCTGTTCAGTTTTATCTGCAGAGTTTTAGTATAATAATGGTATTGCTCTGCTTTAGGTTTCTCCTGGGAAATAGAACTAATAAGATACAGATATGTAGGTATGTATGTATATGAATATGTGTGTGTATATATGTAAAGGGATATATTATATGAATTTGTCTCGTGTGATTGTGGAGGCTGGCAAGCCTGAAACCTGTGGAGCTGATGCCCCAGTTCAAGTCCCCAGACTGGCAGACTAGAAGAGTTGATGTTCTGTTCAGAGGCCGTCAGACAGGAGAATTCTCTGCTACTCAGGATGGGGAGTCAGCCTTTTGTTCTGTTCAGGTCTTCAACTAACTGGATGAGGCCTACCTATATTAGAGAAATCAATCTGCCTTATGGCATCTACCAATGTAAGTGTTAATCTCATCCCAAAACACCCTCACAGAAACACCCAGAATAATGGTTAACCAAATATCTGGGTAAACCCATGTTCCAGTCAAACTGACAAACAAACTTAACCATTACTTGCACTTAACAGTACTTTTCTATGTAATGGTGCTGTTGTGATAACTTTCTTCACACTCAACTTGATTTAACTGATTAGGAACTAACCTACATATAATGGGAGTAAAGAGGAAAAGCAGATATGAAAGGAAGAAAGTAAGATAGACATTTTATGATTTATCCTGACATGAGAAGGGCAGTCCAGTAGTACTAGATACCAATATCTGACTTGGCATAAACTCTTCCCTCAGACCTGTGAGTTGTGCATGTTTCTTACACTATCCTGGAAATAAGAAAGTAAACGGTTCTCATTTGATATTTGAGGGAAAAACTATCTCAAAATTTGACAAATGAAAAACAGCCATTTGAATCTGTAATAAAGCCAAGACATAACTGCAAATCTTCAAATTCCCCATCTCCATTCTGTCATTTAGGTTTCTGGGAAGCCTTTGACCTGAAAAACCTATTTTATTAATAGAATATGAGCCCAGACATTTAGAGAAACAGAACTGGCCCTTTTTGGGTTGGAAATTTAGTTTGTATTAGATAGACTTTGAGATCATGTTCAGAGACGTGTGTAATTAAACTTGGGGCCAAGTTTAGTAGTGTTTGAATAGCACGCAGCACAGATATGTCCTGAGATGTTTGACAAGTTCCGGTGACTAACATAATGTCACCCAAATGCAGGGACTGTCATTTACTTTTGAACATTAGCTTTATCGTGTGCAAATACAGAAATTTTTAAAAAGTATTCTTTTCCATTATAGTTTATCACAAGACACTGAATAGTTTCCTGTACTATACAGTAAGACCTTATTGTTTGTTTTATATATGCAAGCACAGGGATTTTAACAGCTATTGCATTTTCAACTGTTGTTGCCAGTAGCTAACATCTGAATGTTTCTATAAGCCAAATACATATTTGTCTAAGCAGGTCACAAGGATTATTTTTATTTTCACAATGATCCCAAGATTCTATATGTGTAGACACTTAAGGCACAAAAATTAAGACTGCTCAAGGTTAGACAGCTAGAGAGTGGCAAACTCATTTTTAACCTTTAGCTGTGTTAACCTCAGGAGCTCTTTTTACTAAATAAACTGCCTCCTGTTTTGTATGTGTCTGTTTTGGTGGTGGCATCCTTGACGTTTTCCCACATAAAGAGTAATTTATTAAATGGGTGTACAGGTTTTTAAGTACTTCTATAACAATTTTAAATCTGCTCCTTAAGGAAAATGTCCCACAACCCAAACAAAACCTCTATTTACATTTTTTTCATGTGCAGACTTTTTTTCATATACTTGTATTCACACTTAAGGCAGTTTTCATTGCATACTTTTTATGTATCCAGTATTACAGTAGGAGTTGTGGAGGATATAAAGATCTATGCCATAGAAGTTCATGGAAGGCGGTCAAGAAAGATTTCTTAAAGGGAAGTAGGACACGGATACCAATCGAGAAAGAGGTAGGATAGGATTTCAGGCTGGGAAGAAAGGGGGCTTAGAGTTTTTATGTAGGTTTGAGTAGTAACCAGTAGACCAAAGGGGTCATATTATAGAGCAGTGGGAAATAAGGTTAGAAGGACCATGGAGAGATTATATAGGTCACTAATTAAGTGGTACACCTACCGTTATAATTGTGGAATAAGACCTGGGGAAGAAATGCTTTCTGTCCAGGAAGGGCAGTCCAGAAGAGAGCCAGGCATGTAAAAGAATTGCATCTCACTGAAGGGAGTCTACTTCTTGTAGTGATGCGGGACAAGGAAGGAGGTCAGGAAAACCCTCATGGAAGAGGGCACTCCAACTGGAGGACTACAAGAAGAAATGCATTCTTACACAGGATAAAGTGAATAAAGGCGTGGGGGCACTCACTAAACATCAGAGCTTGCTGTAAGGACAGTAGATGGATGTTAGACCTGGAGCTGCTGGGGGAGCTGGGGTAGAGAGAGGATGGATGGAGGAGAGTAGGGGACTGTGGGAAAATGAGATTGGAGATAGGGTAAATCAGGAAGAGCTCTATAGGCCATGCTGAGGCATCTGAACTTCATTTTGTTGGAGAACTGTTAAAAGGTTTGTTTTTTAAATATTTTTTTCTAATTGAAAAATACATAAACATTATTAATTTTTTTAATGGCTTAAAACAACAGAAATGTATTATTTTATAATTCTGGAGGTCAGAGATCCAGAATAGGTTGCATTGGACTAAAATCAAGTGGTTGGCAGGACTGCATTCCTTTCTAGAGACACTAGGGAAGAATCATTTTCTTACCTTTTCTGGCTTCTGGAGGCCATGCACATTCCTGGGCTCATGGTCCCCTTCTTCCATCTTTGGAGCCAGCAAAAGTCCATCAAGTCAGTTTATCACTCTGACATTTCTTGTCCCTCTCTTCAACTTTTAAGGACCCTTGTGATTACACTGGGCCTGCTCAGATAATCCAGGTTAATTTTATATTAAGATCAGCTGATTAGCAATCTAGTTCCCCTTCCCATGTTCACAGGTTCCAGAGATTAGGTCATAGAACTGAGGAGTAGTGGGTTAAGGAACTTGTTAAGGAGTCACACGACTAGCTAGTGGTAGAGCCAAGAACATTATTGTTAGAATTCACATAATATATTTTTTAGAAGGAAATAGATTTCTTTTGTAATTTGACCTCTGAAAGACAACTTAAGAGTATTAATATTCCTCCAGGATTTTCTCTGCATATGCAGTCCCAGCTGTACAACTCTTTCTCCTAAAAACAAAACAAAACAAATTTATACACAGCTTCCTGAAACTTGCTTTTTTTCTTTTTTAATATATCTTGGATATCTCCCCTTATAAGAATACATAGTTCTACCTCATTCCTTTTACTTGCTGCATAGGATTGCATGGATGTATTATAATTTACTTGACCAGTTATCTATTAATGGATGTTTGGATTATTTCTTTTTCCTCTCTACAAATAGTGCCACAGAATCTCTCTATAAATTTATAGACTTGTGTGAAACCTTCTTTATGAACTTCTAGAAGTAAGTCAAAAGGTATACATACTTTAAATATAGTGCCAAATTTCCCTCCAAAATGTTAGTCCCATTATATACTCCCACCAGTAGGATATGAGGGGCCAGCTTATCCATATCCTTAACAAGACTGTTTTCAACCTTTACCAATTTATGTAGTCAAATGTAAAACAACAACAACAACAAAAAAAACTTGGTTATGATTAACTATAATTGTCATTTTTATTTCTTATGTCAGTCACCTATTTGTAGCCTATGTCTGTTTTTACTTTGTTGTCTTTTTTTAGTGCTTTTGTAAAAGTTCATTATATATTAAGGATATTAACTTTTTCTCATACATACTGTAAATACTTTCCCCAGTTCATGGAGAGGTTTAAAGTAGAATAATATTAGACTTGTGCCTGAGAAACTCTGGCAACAGCTTAAATGTTAGTATAAAGCATTCAGACTTTATTATGAGAACCATAAGGACCATACTGAAAATTTAATTATAGGAATGCCATGAGTGCTGTACTTCAGGAAGATAGTATTGTCTGTTGTATCTACCACACATTCCAAAAAGGGAAGAGAAGCTGTTGCAGTAATTTAAGCATGAATGGTGACGATGGACATGGCAAGTGAATAGTGAATTTGAGAAATGCAATGAAGAAAGAATCAAGAGGTTTCCGTGTTGAAGACTAACAGTGAAGGCTTGGGGTGGAGTCAGTAGCACCAAGGATTTGAACTCAGGCGATTAAGAAGATGCTGCTGACAGAAATGAGGAGTCAGGAAAAGAATGTGGGTAGGGGAGATAATTTGTTTGGCATAGATGAACTGAGCTTGTGGGTATTCAAGTGGAAATGTCTGCTAGGCAGTCAGGATACTGGTCTGGAACTCCACTATCCTGGAATTCATTGGAGGCAGAGAGGCTGGCAGCAGTTGGTAGAATCATGTCCGTACTGGGTGTGGTCAGAATACAGTCCTTCTCCTAGGAATGGTTAGGAGATAGTGGAGAATGAGTGATAGCACCTTGGACATGTTATTGTTGTTCAGTCACTAAGTCATGTCCAGCTCTTTGTGACCTCATGGACTGCAGCACGCCACGTTTCCCTGTCCTCCACTATCTCCAGGAGTTTGCTCAAGTTCATGTCCCTTGAGTTGGTGATACTATCTAACCATCTCATCCTCTGTGGCCCTCTTCTCCTTTTGCTTTCAATCTTTTCCAGCATCAAGGTCTTTTCGAATGAGTTGGCTGTTCACATCAGGTGGCCAAAGTATGGACATACCTCCTTGGACATTCATGGAGGTAAAAGATGACTGTCATCACTTCTGACACCTTTTCTCCATGTGTAGCTGTGGGCACTCTTTGCTTACTCTCCTCCCGAGTATTGTTACGTTCCGGTGGAGGCATTAAACCAGCTGTTGGATTTGGTTTTTTCTCTTCAGTGAAGACAATGTAATTCATTCTACCTCCTACAGTGCTCCATAGTGTCCAGCCTACTTTCACAAGGGAGCCCCTTTTGTTGCTATTGTTACACTGTTCTCCTGAAGGAGGGAAGGGCCAACATAATTATCCCCATTTTACAGATGAAGAGGCAGAGGCACAAGAATTTAAAATTTGCTGAAGATCACCTAGGTAGTAAACCACAGTGCTCAGGGTGCTCAATATTCTTCATCACAAATTCAGTGCTCTTTTGCTTATACCTTGGGGCTTCCCCTTTCAGCAGTGTTCACTGAACAGTGTTTGCTGGTGGTTTAGATGGATAAGGCTGTGTTATCTTTCATGTTACAAGTGCAAGTTTTCTATTACTGCTGTTGAGCAAAACAGCAAGTGTTAGTGTTGGGTTTTTTCCCTTTAATCTGATGTCAAGTTGTACATCCTATTTGTCTTAGTAACAGAAACCCACCTAAACTTACCTCTTAACATTCTTTTATTTATTTATTTTTGGCTGTTCTGAGTCTTCCTTGCTTCGTGGGCTTTTCTCTAGTTGTGGCGAGTCGGGGGTGCTCTTCCTTGTGGTGCGCAGGCTTTTCATTGCTCTTGTTGCAGCACATGGCTCTAGAGTGCAAGAGTTTCAGTAGCTGCAGTGTGTGGTTCCCGGGGTTCTAGAGCACAGGCTCAGTAGTTGTGGTGCACAGGCTTAGTTGTTCCATGGTATGTGGGGTTTTTCCAGACCAGGGATTGAATCCATGTCTCCTGCACTGGTAGGCGGATTCTTTACCATTTAGCCACCAAGGAAGCCCCATCTCTTAACATTCTTAGGAATAGAAAGGAAGATGGAAGTCTGGAGCAGAAGAAATATACACTTGAGAAAATAAGAAATTTACACTTGAGAAAATGAATTAGAAAGTTTAAACTGACTTTGGCCCAGTCTTTTTCTGGCTGTGATCTGAGGCAAGGAAGCATCCTTCTTAACCATGAACCTATCTCCAAGAAGGTTTTTGGGCACTGGGGTTACAGAAAGACTAACAAAACCCACAGCTCCTCTATCCCACCCTTTCTTATGAGTGTTGTGATGGGACAGAGAGCAGGTTGGAGGTAAAAGATTTTTAAAAAGAAGAAGAAGGAAAAAGAAAACACAACTCTGGAGAATCTTTCTTTAATTTCCTGGCAGGGTCTTCAAAGACAGGTCCCTTTCTGAGCTCCTGTAGACAGTAGAAGCAGTGTCTATCTTTATTTTTCTTCTAACGGACATTGTGGAATCTTTAATTGAGATATTTAAGAAAGAACATTTGTCATTCTGTTATGGCTGGTGTAGCATACAGCCTTATTTTCTTTTTTTTTTTAATTTTTAATTTTAATTGGAGGCTAAGTACTTTACAATCTTGTGGTGGTTTTTGCCATACATTCGCATGAATCAGCCATGGGTGTACGTGTGTTCCCCATCCTGACCCTCCCTCTCACCTCCCTCCCCATCCCATCCCTCAGGGTCATCCCAGTGCACCAGCCCTAAGCACCCTGTCTCGTGCATAGAATCTGGACTGGCGATCTGTTTCATATGTGATAATATACATGTTTCAATGCTATACTTTTAAATCATCCCACCCTCGCCTTCTCCCACAGAGTCCAAAAGTCTGTTCTTTACTGTGTCTCTTTTGCTGTCTCACATATAGGGTCATCGTTACCATCTTTCTAAATTCCATATATATGTGTTAATATACTGTATTGGTGTTTTTCTTTCCAACTTACTTCACTCTTTATAATAGGCTCCAGTTTCACCCACCTCATTAGAACTGATTCAAATGCATTCTTTTCAATAGCTGCGTAAATGTACCACAGCTTTCTTATCCATTCATCTGCTGATGGACATCTAGGTTGCTTCCATGTCCTAGCTATTGTAAACAGTGCTGCGATGAACATTGGGGTACACGTGTCTCTTTCAATTCTGGTTTACTCGGTGTGTATGCCCAGCAGTGGGATTGCTGGGTCTTATGGCAGTTCTATTTCCAGTTCTTTAAGGAATCTCCACACTGTTCTCCATAATGGCTGTACTAGTTTGCATTCCCACCAACAGTGTAAAAGGGTTCCTTTTTCTCTGCACCCTCTCCAGCATTTATTGTTTGTAGACTTTTTGATAGCAGCAATTCTGACTGGTTTTAAATGGTACCTCACTGTGGTTTTGATTTGTGTTTCTCTGATAATGAGTGATGTTGAGCATCTTTTCATGTGTTTGTTAGCCATCTGTATGTCTTCTTTGGAGAAATGTCTGTTTAGTTCTTTGGCCCATTTTTTGATTGGGTCGTTTATATTTCTGGAATTGAGCTGCAGGAGTTGCTTGTATATTCTTGAGATTAACTGTCAGTTGCTTCGTTTGCTATTATTTTCTCCCATTCTGAAGGCTGTCTTTTCACCTTGCTTATAGTTTCTTTCATCGTGCAAAAGCTTTTAAGTTTAATTAGGTCCCATTAATTTATTTTTGCTTTTATTTCTATAACTTTGGGAGGTGGGTCATAGAGGATCCTGCTATGATTTATGTCAGAGAGTGTTCTGCCTATGTTTTCCTCTAGGAGTTTTATAGTTTCTGGTCTTGCATTTAGATCTTTAATCCATTTTGAGTTTATTTTTGTGTATGGTGTTAGAAAGTGTTCTAGTTTCATTCTTTTACAAGTGGTTGACCAGTTTTCCCAGCATCACTTGTTAAAGAGATTGTCTTTTCTCCATTGTATATTCTTGCCTTCTTTGTCAAAGATAAACTGGTATAGGTGTGTGGATTTATCTCTGGGCTTCCTATTTTGTTCCATTGATCTATGTTTCTGTCTTTGTGCTAGTACCATACTGTCTTGATGACTGTTGCTTTGTAGTATAGCCTGAAGTCAGGCAAGTTGATTCCTCCAGGTCCATTCTTCTTTCTCAAGATTGCTTTGGCTATTCAAGGTTTTTTGTATTTCCATACAAACTGTGAAATTATTTGTTCTAATTCTCTGAAAAATACTGTTGGTAGCTTGATAGGGATTGCATTGAATCTATAGATTGCTTTGGGTAGTATACTCATTTTCACTATATTGATTCTTCCAATCCATGAACATGGTATATTTCTCCATCTTTTTGTGTCCTCTTTGATTTCTTTCATCAGTGTTTTATAGTTTTCTATATATATAGGTCTTTTGTTTCTTTAGGTATGCTGCTGCTGCTAAGTCACTTCAGTCGTGTCCGACTCTGTGTGACCCCATAGACGGCAGCCCACCAGGCTCCCCCGTCCCTGGGATTCTCCAGGCAAGAACACTGGAGTGGGTTGCCATTTCCTTCTCCAATGTAAGAAAGGGAAAAGTGAAAGAGAAGTCGCTCAGTCGTGTCCGACTCTTAGCGACCCCATGGACTGCAGCCCACCAGGCTCCTCTGTCCATGGGATTTTCCAGGCAAGAGTACTGGAGTGGGGTGCCATTGCCTTCTCCATCTTTAGGTATATTTATTCATAAGTATTTTATTCTTTTCTTTGCATTGGTGAATGGAATTATTTCCTTAATTTCTCTTTCTGTTTTCTCATTGTTAGTGTATAGGAATGCAAGGGATTTCTGTGTGTTAATTTTATATCCTGAAACTTTACTATATTCATTGATTAGCTCTAGTAATTTTCTGGTGGAGTCTTTAGGGTTTTCTGTGTAGAGGATCATGTCATCTGCAAACAGTGTGAGTTTTACTTCTTCTTTTCCAATCTGGATTCCTTTTATTTCTTTATCTTCTCTGATTGGTGTGGCTAAAACTTCCAAAACTATGTTGAAGCAGTGTCTATCTTTATGCCTGGCTGGCTCATTTTCACGCAGCCACAGAACTGGAAGTGCCCGGCATGGAGTAAGTGCTCAAAATTTTTTACAAAGTTCCCAGAAATTATAGCATAGCCTTGAAGGAAGTGGGTCTTTGTTAGGGGTAGGAAAGAATCATCAGACTCACTGCCCCCACACTGTCACTTCTTATTGTCTTTAACATATGCAGGGGAGAAGGAAAAGGCTAATTCTCAAAACGTAACTAAAATCATAAGGGAAATTAAGCATTGGGTTCCCAAAGCCATTAAATCTCATTTCCTGGGAGAAAGAGTAACTGTCTTTTCTGTCTCCTGAGCCTGTTTCATTTTCACGATTTTGTATATTGTCTCTTCGAGGTTAACTGACAGTGCATCTGAGATCTAACACGCCAGATATCAGTGTCTGTCTTCAGTTTCCTACAGAGTGGCTGTGCTTGAGACGGGTGTCCAGGGGAGATTGTGTGGGGATGCACTGGAGGGATCTGATCTTGGAGGTTGCATTTCAGATTCTCCTGACCGCTAGGGAGACAGTTCTAGTGATCTTGTAGGCATAACTTTGTACTTGCTCACTAAAAAGTAAACAAGAAGTTCAAGTCTTCCTTCCTTCCTGAGAGACAGTGTTTGTTGAAATACTGAGTGAAGGGACTTCTCTGCTGATTCAGTGGTGAAGACTCCCCACTTCCACTGCAGGGGGAACAGGTTTGATCCCTGGTTGGGTAACTAAGATCCCATGTGCCACACAGTGTGGCCCAAAAAAACAAAAAGAACAATACCTGGAACAAATGAAAAGGGTATCCAGTGTTTTAAAAAAGAGAAAAAAAGAAATACTGAGTGGATAAACAAGCAAACAGAAGCTATTAGCTGAAGCTAAGGAGAGAGATAGGATATGACCCTCACTTTGGAAGAGGAATAGCCTTCAGTGGCCATCTGTACGTAGCCCTGGAAGCAAACTACCGTGCCAAGGCCCAGAAGACCTGTTCTGAACTTTCCATTTGCCTGGATATGTAGATTGGTCAGTTCCTTTCATTGCCTAATAAATGAATAACAAGAATTCCTCTGCCTCATCTCACAATAACAAATAATGGTATTTGCTAAATAACAGCAATCTGACCTAATAATAGAGCTTCCAAGAAAGTCACCTGTGACTGCGCCACGCCAGCCTCTGCACTGGCATTGTGACAATAATGGATGACAATACTTAGTCAAAACATATTTGGACATCCACTAAGACTACCACCAGAAAAAAAAAAAAGATGACTACTATCAAAAAACACCAAAACAAGGGTTTCCCTGGTGTCTCAGGGGTAAATAACCCACCTGCCAATGCAGGAGACATGAATTTGATTCCTGATCCAGGAAGAGCCCACATGCTGCGAAGCAACTAGCCTGTGCGCCACAGCTATTGAGCCTGTACTGTAGAGCCAGGGAACCACAGCTAATGAGCCCATGTGCTGCAGCCACTGAAGCCCACATACCCTAGGACCCGTGCTCTGCAACAAGAGAAGCCATCACAATGAGAAGCCCTTGCTCTCCAACTAGAGAAAAGCCTGTGCAGCAATGAAGACCCAGCGCAGCCAAAAGTAAATAAATTATAAAACCAAAAAAAGTGTTGGCCAAGATATGGAGAAACTGGAACCCTTGTGCACTGTTGGTGGGAACGTTAAATAGTGCACTTGCTATGGAAAATAGAATGGAGATTCCTCAAAAAAATTAAAAATAGAGTTACTGTATGAGCTAGGATTTCCACTTCTGGGTATATATTCCCAAAAATTGAAAGCAGGTGCTAGAAGAGCTATTTATATATTACATTCACAGCAGCAGTTATTCACCATAGCCAAAATCTGGACGTGATCCAAGTGTCCACTGACAGAGGAATGGATAAACAAAATGTGGTGTATACATATAATGACATAGTATTCAGTCTTTAAAAGGTAGAAAATTTTTATACATGCTTCAACATGATTGAACCTGAAGGGACATTATGGTAAGTGAAATAAACCAACCACAAAAGGGTAAATACTATATGATTCCACTTATGTGAGGTTCCTTGCAGTAGTCAGATTCATGAAGACAGGAATAAGAATGGTGCGTACCAGGGCTCGGGAGAGAGGGAATGGGGGATTAGTGTTTAAGTATAATGTTTAGTTGAAAATATTCTGGAGATGTGAATGTACTTAATGGTATGCTTTCTTTTTTAACTACCAACAACATTCGGGGGGAAAGGGTGGCGTGACATGGAAGAGAAAATATAACTTGTTTTACGCTTTACTGGTGGACTGTGCTATTCTTTTCCCTTGCGGAAGCCAGAGTTTACAAGGGGAGACATTCAGGAGGCAATAGTAAAGGTTTGGTTTGTTTGTTGATGGACTGTGGCTTCAGTTGCTTATTAACAGGCTGCCTGTAACAGGGACTGAAGTCTGTTTTACAATGGTCGGGTAAACCTTGGCCTTTCCCATAGGGATCCTAAGCTCTACTTCTGAGAGTTCTATGCTTCCAACAAATGTTCATAGATTTAAATGGAACGATCTGAGTTACCCTCAGTTATTTGAGTCTTGAGCCAGCCCCTCCCCCACCCCCACCAAGCAATTAGGAATATGAATTTACTAATAACAAATACTTACATTCCGCTTACTGTTTCAGAGACTGTCCTAAAGCCTTTTAATACATCAACTCATTTAACCCTAAGAATCCTACGAATTCAGTACTATTGCCCATTTTACATATGAGAAAACTGAGGCACAGAGTGGTAAAGCTATTCACCTATTAAATGGTGGACCTGAGGTTCAAACAGAAGAACCTTCTGGCCTAGCGCTCTTGCTCCTAATTTTTAGGCCCCTGAGGTCCACGACTGGGACGTTAATGACCCTGAAGTGCTCTCAAGGTCCTGAATGGAGAATGGAAATTGGTGGTGAAGTTTTTCCTTGACTGAGAGCCTGCCTCCCAGCTCCAGCAGTTGCTGGGCTCCTGAGGTCTAACTGTGAAGCAAGGCGAAGGGGCTTGTGGGTTTAAGGTCAAAATTTTTGAAGCTGTGAAGTTTCCCTCCAATTCAGAAGCAGCCCCTTGCTGACGAATCAGCTGCCTAGCCCACAGGTTTTGCTGTCAGTGGAGTTTATAAATGACCAAGACAGGCGAAATGATGTATTATTAAGCTAACATTAAATAACACTGAGCCCTTCATAAATCTTTTTTCTCAGTCGTCCTAAGGCGCGACTCAAGACGAATCTGCAACTCCGGAGTGGCAACCAGGGGGCGGGACGAGCAGCGACCATTTTTGTTTTGCGGCCGTGCGCTCTCAGAGAATCTTGACAAACAGGACCTCACGGAGGAGGTGGGGCCTCTCCGCGGGCGGGGCGGAGCCTGGGGGGGGACGTGATGATTCAAACGGACCAATGAGCTCNGAATCTGCAACTCCGGAGTGGCAACCAGGGGGCGGGACGAGCAGCGACCATTTTTGTTTTGCGGCCGTGCGCTCTCAGAGAATCTTGACAAACAGGACCTCACGGAGGAGGTGGGGCCTCTCCGCGGGCGGGGCGGAGCCTGGGGGGGGACGTGATGATTCAAACGGACCAATGAGCTCCGCGCATCTGGCAGGAGCTGCCAATGACCGGTCGTGCTGGGGCGGAGCCCACAGGCCCTAGTGGGTTCGGTAGTCCGGCGGCTTTGGCGCATTTTCGGCTGGTTTGATTCATCCATTTTGAAGAGACTAGGGAGCGGGGGGCTCGTCTGATTAAGGGGCCCTGAACCAGGGAGCGGCGGAGTCTGAGAAGCCAGCAGCTCGGGGCTCGGCGGCAGCGGCCTCCTCGGTCGGCCGAAGTTGGGGGGGGTGGGGCGCCGAGCGCGCGGGGTGGGGGGGGTCCTGGTCTTTGGCTCCTCGACTCGGTCCTGTTTCGACAGCGAACATGTCTCGGCCTGTCAGGTCAGTGCGGAGTCCGAGGCCTGGAACGGGCTGGAGGGGGCTGGGGTGAGTGGTGAGGGAGCGGGGGGGGGCCGAGGCGCAGCGCCGGCCTTCTCCGCGCCGCGCGCGGCCTCCTTTTCGGGCCCCGCGCGCGCCCCTGAGTGCGGGGTCCTGGCTGGCGCGCGGGGCTGCGCGGGGGCGGCGGCTGCGCGCCCGAGCTCGGGCTCCTCCCCGCCCCGCGCCGCTGCAGGGCCTGGGGCCGCGTTGCCGCCTCCCCCACTCGCCGCACTGGGGCGGGCCGGAGGGGGAGGGGTGTGAAGTCGGCGCCCCCGCGCAGGCCCCACCTCCTCGGGGCCGGCCCCGCGGGCTTGGTGGCTTGGCCCGGCCTCATTGGGGGTTGGGGCAGAGACGCCGTGGAGCGCCTGCCCCGCGCGGCCCGCGTGGGGGTGGGGGGAGGCGGCCCGTTCTCTCCGGCGGACAGGGNTGAAGTCGGCGCCCCCGCGCAGGCCCCACCTCCTCGGGGCCGGCCCCGCGGGCTTGGTGGCTTGGCCCGGCCTCATTGGGGGTTGGGGCAGAGACGCCGTGGAGCGCCTGCCCCGCGCGGCCCGCGTGGGGGTGGGGGGAGGCGGCCCGTTCTCTCCGGCGGACAGGGTTGCTCCCTGCCGGGCGGGAGGGGCCGCGCTGCCGCGGGGGCCCGCCTCCGTCCTCCAGGGTCTCTGCAGGGCCCCACCTCCCGGATCGGGGCCGGGCGTGGGCGGGACGCGTTCTTTTCCCCTCAGGCGGGAGGAAGAGTTCGGGGCTGGGCCCTGGCGCGGACTGCGGCCTCTGCCCCGCCTGGGGGTTTCCGAGCGGAGTAACCCCCCGCACCTCCCATCCCGAGTTCGCTTCCGGCCCCGTCTAGAAATGCCCTTCCTCGGGGAATCGTCCCTGCTCAGAGAGGTGCGGGTCAACTTGCACGGCCCAAATCCCGAGTGCTCGTCCTTCCCGTTACCCGGCTCTCCTCTCACGTGGCCGAACACGTTCGGGTGTGTTTGTAATCTTTTCACCCCCGGAGTAACTTTAATAATAAACGGGCTAGGGTCGGGCAGTCGTTGGACTTTATTCTGAGACTGTCAACAAGTTTGCCGTTCCCCAGCGCCCGGTGGAATCGCCCTCTGCTGTCCTGGCTATTGTATGGAATGTGCCATTTATGGAGGGGTGTGGCTTAATCCAATCTGGTGCGGCCTTAAGAAGGAGCGCTGTTGCTAATAAATGTTATTTTTAACATATGTCCTTGAGGCTGTCAATGTAAGGATTGGTTATTTGGCGTAGTGTTTTCTGGATAAATAGGTTTCGTTTTTAGGTTTTTTAACAGTTTCTTCCCCCTTCTCCATTCCAAGTTTTGTGAGAAACGGAAGTATTTTGACCTAGAGCTGTAAAGGGAGGTTTGGAACCCCGGAAAGGGTTTTTTAAATGTTGCACACCGTTCTGTCTCCAGACTAGATAGACTGTCCGCTCCAACTGGTGGTGGTCTGGGACTGCATACTCCAGCGCTCCGGGTGGGCGTGAGGAGAGTGCTCGCTACCTACCTGACAGCCTTTCTGCTTAATTTCAACCCGCATCTCTGATACCTTACCATCGCCACCGGGAAGAGTTAGTTCTGCCTGCATTTTGGCACGGAGTCTGAATCGATATTTCAAATTATAGTATGCATACTTTTTTGCATAATAACCGGTGTATCCGGTCAATTTTCGTAGAGTATTTTCTTTAGGATCAGAACAAACAAGACAATTATCATAATAAAGATTTATTTCACCTGGATTGGATCTTCTGTCTTCTGGAAGTAAATTACTGCGTGATGAAAATGGATTTATTTTTCTCTACCTTCTAACCGCAGTTCACTAGGTTTTGATGACTTTTCACTGTTGCCACTTAACTCCTCTGCCTGAGTTTGTGCCCCCAGATTTATATGTTGGGACAGGAACATCTTTTATCTCTTGAAAACTTGGATTTTTTTTAACATCACCAGGTGGTAATAAATACATTAAGCACGTTCTAATGCGTTTTTTTGTAGGCATTGGAATTTGTGCACAACTTTTTTCTTAGTATGTTAAAAGTAATTTTTTAAAGTGTTTGTTTGCCCCTAATTGAAGAATGAAGTTAAATATATTGTAGACTTTTTTTGAGTCACTTTCAAATTATTAATTTCAAGCAGCTTGGTTTCTGATTATATATTTAGTGATGAAGCCTCTTTGTAACTGTCAAAAGTCTTTTACATACTCTTGATCAATAATAAAGCAGAAATAATTAAACTTGAGTTTGGTGGTTTGTTAAATTTGCAATAAAAAAAGTTCTGTCTTAGGGAAGTGCTTTTATTTCAAGGTGTAATTGAAACTGTTTACTCTAGGGAATGTAACCAAAAATTACAGATGTTGACCCAGTATCAGAATGATAATTTCGTTTAAAAACAAACCAAAAAAAGCATGTGTTGCGTGTCTGTGCAGCTTCTTTAGGGATATGTTTCTGTCCTTAGGCCTGTATATAATTTTGAGGGTTTTTTGGTTTACGTTTTTGACTATTTTAATGTTAACCTAAGCATTTAAAGAAGATTTAGAAATGTACTAATGGCTGCTTGACACCAGTTTCCAAATGAGTGGAATTGATCAGCTACGGCAGGATTTTCCACAGATGTGTGTGCCACACATATCTAAGTAGTTTTGTTCAGGCTGTATTGCTCTTTCCAGCTTTTATAGAATATGACTCACATATATATGAGAGCTCAAATATTTTAGGTCTTGGATTCAAATTTATAGCATAAAATTACAGTCTTAGAGTCAGAAAGAAATTTAGGCAAATTCATCTTGCAAATGACTTTATGTGGGGACCTGGACAGGTGAAGTGCCTTGCGTCATCTGCTAATACATGCCAATATTGGGCCTAGAACCTAGATTTCTTAATTTCCAGCCCTGCTTACCCTCATCCTCCCCCTTTCCACATAAATGTTCTACCTTCTACCAGATAAGAATTGATGTTACTTGACTGTTTGACACTTAGAACTTTTGTTTTTATGACTCTTATCCTTTGGGGTAGGGACTAAAAATGCTACTACTTGTAAAAGATAAAAAAGAAAACTCAGAGATTTACTGACTTGTCCAGACTAGAAAGTGGGTTTTTTTGAAATTCGGCTTGGTGTATTCTCCAGAGATCATCTCTTATTGAAAATACTCCCAAGTCACTCAGATCAATCTGTTTCTCCTTTCTTCATCTTGTGAGTGTACTTGATATCATGCCTCTTTTTTTTAGTACTTGAGATTGCAAAGAACCTTTAACATTGAAAGTTAGATGTGAAAGCATAGGCTCTTACATACTGATAAAAATATTTTTGGTTTTGTTTATACTTTTGTTGAGAATTAACAGCTTTTCCAAGATTTCAACTTGCTTTATTTTTAAAGAGTTTTGTTTGGAATCTGTCTGGATTTCTTTTTTTTTTTTAAAAAGACACTCTCTTACCAGGAAATTAGTTTCAAAATGGCCTGTTAAAGGGAAAAACTTAGAAACCGGAAAATTTTAGATAGTTTGGATTTTGATACCAAGTATACACCGTACTAAGTCGACTGTGACTCTAGCTGGCCAAGCTCCTCTGTCCAAGGGATTCTCCAGGCAAGAATACAGGAGTAGGCAGCCATTCCCTTCTCCAGGGGATCTTCCCTACCCAGGCATGAAACCCGAATTTCTTAACGTCTCCTGCTGCATTGGCGAGCCGGTTCTTTACCACTAGCGTCACCTGGAAAGCTCCCAGGTAGACACAGGAAGATACTTAAAAATGTCATATACTAATAAATGGTTTTAGATGAGCCTGGTTCCTTGTATCTCATCTTATTCTTTATGTCCAGGGTGTGTGTGTGTGCATGTGAGAGAAGTGTGATTTTTATTAACCTTGAATCTGTACATTGTTCTTTACATGTCACTTTCCTCTAAAAAGACAAACTCTTTGTAGACTTTACCTTCCAAAGTATCTCACATAACTTGCAAAGCCTGAATAATGGAGTTAATTTTGTAACAACACTTAAATACTCAACATTTCCCAACATATATATATTTAATGTGAAAACTATAATAAGACAACGCTGGGAATTCCCTGGTGGTCTAGTGCTTAGGACTTGATGCTTTAACTGTGATGGCCCAGATTTGATCCCTATTTGGGGAACTTAAGATCCTCCTACAAGCTGTGTGGCACAGCCAAAAAAAAGTGTTTGATTTTAGAGAAATTAAATAAACATTTAAAATAAATAAACCCTTACTAAGTATAAATACAGAATCACGTACTCCACTAGAGGATTTCACTTTATCTGGTGTTATCCTTATCACTCTGTAATAGAACATTTTTTTAAATAACAGATGACAAAATAAGTTACAATAGTATGTTACTCAATGTGACAGAACTATCAAACAGAGCCAGTATTTGAACTGAGATTTTCTGAGTACAATGCTGGCATTCATTCTCTGGTACCACTCTTTCCTTCCTAGTGTTTGGCATGAAGATGGGCAAATGCTATTTTATTTAGTCATCTCTAATGGTGAGTGCATTCTTTATGCACCGGTGGTTAAGATTTATATAGAAAATAGTTGAGGGGAAATATATGGCCAAAATGTTTTAAACAGCGATCTGTGTTTTTTTCCAACTCAATCTTTAACTTTCAGAGGTAAGTTAATTAAAAGCATTTTTTTAAAAAAACAACTAGAAAGAATTTCAGCTTAGTCCAATACCATCTGNTTTATATAGAAAATAGTTGAGGGGAAATATATGGCCAAAATGTTTTAAACAGCGATCTGTGTTTTTTTCCAACTCAATCTTTAACTTTCAGAGGTAAGTTAATTAAAAGCATTTTTTTAAAAAAACAACTAGAAAGAATTTCAGCTTAGTCCAGTACCATCTGTTTGAAGTGATAACTTTGAAGTCAAGGAGCTAAGGTGTAGAAATAATAGTAAAGGTGGATTTAGGCTTCATGAGTCTTACTTATTTAAGTCTTCCAGATTTGTATTGTATTTGATTACACACCGAATGTATTACAGGTCCACAATCCTTAGTTTGAAACCATTGGGGGACTATATGTGTTTGAGAGTTCAATATTTTTAAAACTTACAAGCAGGTAACAAGATTTAAAAAATAACAGGGTTCCTATACTGAATATATAATGTACTATCACCAGTCTGAGGTAGTGCTCCTATAATGAAACACATTAATCTCTGGTAAAACCTAGGAATTTTCACACTAAAATTCTAAAAATCCTCTCGTTTGCCCCTCATACGTTTACCACCATATACATTATGAAAAAACTTGGTTTTCGGAACTTTTTGAATTTCCAAATCATAAATGAGAGAATGGACCTTTTAACAGTGCAGTCCCTTTCTCAACCTTTAATTTTAGAAAAAATAAAAATCTTGAAACAACTCTTTAAGCAAAGTATATATATTATTCCTATTTTGTATGTGAGATAGCTGAAACTTAGATAATTACATAATTGGCCCAGGTGACCTAACCATTAAGAGGAGGCAGGAATTCCAATAGAAACTGTGGCCAGTCCAAAGCCAGTGTGATCGTTTCTGTGAGTCACTGCC
The DNA here is from genome assembly GCA_006410635.1 of Cephalophus harveyi. NCBI lineage: Eukaryota > Metazoa > Chordata > Mammalia > Artiodactyla > Bovidae > Cephalophus > Cephalophus harveyi. The sequence continues at coordinate 425,971 of SJYT01072274.1, read as the reverse complement.
TCGGGGTGTTACTCCGTGGTAGCAGCACACTTTGCCATCTTTGGAGGCGTTTAGTTCATGGCAGGACTTCGGTGGACATGACCAACTTTAGAGTGAGCTGGGGAGGGGTGTGAATGGAGAAGAGGAGAGTCGGGGGACAAGAGTAAGAGAACATGCGAAGAGGTTCATTAAAGGAAAAGAACACTTGAATGCAGAGGAAAACTCACTGAAGTAGTGTGAGGCTTTTGTGGGAAGAAAATAGCATGGCTTTAAATGAATACAGTTCATAAGTCGGCATTTTTCCCCTGACCAAAATAAGTGAATGGATTCCAAAACCACCTAAAGGACACCACAGGAAATTAATGGGCTCGTTTTACGTATACACATAAATGCAAGAATGCCAAACATAGCTAACTGAATCTAGTATGTATTAAAAATATCAAGTAGAATATGTCCCAGAAACAAAATGTAGAATCTTTCCCTGATTTCATCATATTATTAAGCAAAGGAGAAAGACCATAGCATTTGAAAAGGTTCAGCACCAATTATAAAACTCATTAGTATACTACAATTAGTAGGAAATTAATAAATTGGAGTTGATTTAACTTGACAGAAGTTATAAATTAAGGTAAATCGTTGAGTTTTAGTGATTAAAATCATTTAGCAATACAACTCATTAGTAAGGAGAAAGTAATTTGGAATAAAGAAAGGGATATTGGTTTTATTTATGTTTTTGGTCTGTTTTCCCCAGAAATATAAAAAGGCCACCGTTCTGTGTAGCTCTGGGATACCAACCCAGTTAACATCCACCTTACAGTCCATGTGAATGGTGCCTCTCTGGAGTTGAGAGTTAATGATAGGCAGTCACATAGAGTTTGCAAATTTGAGTCACTTGAGCTTAATGAAGTTGTTGAGTATCCTGTGAAGTGTTACTTCTATGTGCCTTTTTAAATTCTTAGCTGCAAAGAGAAATAAACATATCATTCTAGATTATGAAGAAGTGGCTTCTTGGATTGTTGAGTCTAGAAATAGAGACTGCAGTGTTGTAGACAGAGAAAACATTTGATCTAGCACATGACAACTTGATCAAACTGGGACATCCCTTTGTTTTGTCTCAAAAAATGTATTCCTAATCTAGGTTCTAGAAAGTAGAACTGATTGTTACAGAATTGCATTGCCATATTTTTAAAATAACTAGTATCTAAATAGTCAGAGGTGTTTGAAAAACTTTAGGTTGCCAGAGCGTTTCAACTGGCTATATTTTCAGGTGCTTCTTAGTATCTTTTGAACTGTGCACCTGTACAGTTACCTGCAAAGCAAGGTGATCTTCAGGAAGATTTCATCTGTCAAGATAAAATGACCCAGAAAGTTAATTTCTTAAACTAAAACTTAGCTCCACTGAAGTAAAAATCCACCATCTATTCATTGGGCTGAGATAACAGACTATCTTCCACAGAAGCTACAACTGGAAAGATTTATAATAATTTATAATAATGAATATAAATTAGAATAATATTTTGACTACTGCTTTCCCACTGAGTTCTCTAAAATCAGACTGTCGAACTCTGCTGTTTGATGTTGCATCATTTATAGTGAAACATCACACTTGCCAGGAAAAGCTGTCCTTTTGATGCAGAGAACTGTCCTTGATTTACAACTTTAGAGCCTCAAATAAGGACTTCTGGGCACAAGATTCACATCTACCTTAACTTCTTTGCCAAGAAATAGGACCCAAGGTGCACTTCACAGTCTAAACCTGATGAAGACCCCTTTTCACACAGTCCTACTGTGCTTTGAGCCCATCAAGACACTGATTCATTTAAATTTCACCTAAATTGTACCCTTCCCCAAATCCTTTTCAGTTTTCCTATTTGGTTATACACTCCACACTTCTGATGTTCCATCATCTTTATGAGTCAGTAAATCTGACTTTCTTAGGCTACAGACTTGTCCCTGATAGTTGTATTAAGACAACTGGAAGAGTCCACTGAAGTTTCCAAGACTTTGCTGCAGACAGGACTCTACTTGGTAATGTGCTCATCTGAGACCCCGTTAATCTCACCTGCTTGAGGTTTACTCTTCCTAATTGCATAGTTTTGGCACTAAACTTATGTTTGGAAATGTTTTCCTATATGGAGGAACTGAATTTATTTTGGGAGTAAGGAGTGCCATATAATAGTTCATATTTATTCACCTGGACTGAAATACTAGCAAGTTGATATTAGGAGGGAATTGTAATAACTATCTAATATATATTTGGCTCATCATTCACAATGCCTTTATTCTCGTGCAGAAGTTAAAATTTTACTTTTCCCATTTGAAGAACTGAGAACTCGTTTCTGTAACGTTCTTGATTTTTTTAATTTTTATTTAAAATTTTTTGCTTGTATCTTGTGAATGGTTTTGAATTATATTTAATTGTAAAAAGCAGAATGATATAAGATACAGTTAAAGCAACATTTCTTAGTCAAAAGGAACATGAAGCTCAGAGATAAGCAATTGTGAGAAATTACCCTGAATTGAATTTATGTATCTCAGCTTCTATGAACTAATTTTCTTACATCCTGAGAAAATTTGGCACATGAATAATCGAGAGTTAGAAAAATAGAGGTAAAATGTCCTAAGTTTTAAGGGGAGAGTGGATAGTGATTGGTGATAAACAGAAGTTTTCATATTTAGCCTTGAAGGAAAGTGAAAACTGTCACATCAATTTTAAGGGCTGCTCTGTGGGAGAAAGTTTAGATTTAGACCATGGTAATACCAGGAGCGTCTAGTCAAGGCTACGGTTTTTCCTGTGGTCACGTATGGATGTGAGAGTTGGACTGTGAAGAAGGCTGAGCACCGAAGAATTGATGCTTTTGAACTGTGGTGTTGGAGAAGACTCTTGGACTGCAAGGAGATCAACCCTGGAATTTCTTTGGAAGGAAAGATGCTAAAGCTGAAACTCCAGTACTTTGGCCACCTCATGCGAAGTGTGGACTCATTGGAAAAGACTCTGATGCTGGCAGGGGTTGGGGGCAGGAGAAGGGACAACAGAGGATGAGATGGCTGGATGGCATCATGGACTCAATGGACGTGAGTCTGAGTGAACTCCAGGAGACGGTGATGAACAGGGAGGCCTGGTATGCTGCGATTCATGGGGTCGCGAAGAGTCGGACACGACTGAGCGACTGAACTGAACTGAATACCAGGAGCTAGATAAGACAGTTGGTGCGTGGACTTTAGAGGCAGATCTCACTGCATTGGAAACTTCCATTATGGAGTCAACTTAGAATTAGTAGCCTTGGGAGATCATAGAGGTCCTCAATCAAGCCCTTACAGTACATCTGTTACTAGGATAACGTGTTTTGGGTAAGATTGGGCTAGCTGTCAGGTCCAGTAGTTCCAGTACTGGTGGTATATCACCCTTCCCTCTGACCCCCACAGGCCACTAACCTTGGATAGGCTTTATGAGTGCTTAAGGTTAAAAAAGTGATTTTCTTGAAAAGATGAATTAAAGTAGGAAAAAATGTTACACTTTTGTGGCCACAGATTATAACTGTTACTTGTAAAAGTGAAACTACTTGGGAAATCAGTATATTCTAAAGCAGTGGCTCTCAAGACATTTTTGATGGGGTTCCTGTAAGAAACAGGTTTGACATTGCAATTTTGTTACACGTAAGAATACAAACACAGAAACAAGCTTCAGGCACTTGCCAGTTATTTAGGTACAATTTTCTCTAATATTTTCTGTTTGCTGCTTTTTCTTTTAAAGAGCTAGTTACAGGGAATTCGCTGGTGGTCCAGTAGTTAAGGCTCAGTGCTCTCACCCCCTGGTGGTGGGGACTAAGATCCCCCACCTGTGTGGCAAAAAAAATAAAATGCTAGTTACACATCAGTAAAGGCTTCTCTTTGGAACAACGGACTGGTTCCAAATTGGGGAAGGAGTACATCAAAGCTGTATATTGTCACCCTGCTTATTTAACTTGTATGCAGAGTACATCATGCGAAGTGCCGGACTGGATGAAGCACAATCTGGAATCAAGATTGTTGGGAGAAATAGCAGTAATCTCAGATATGCAGATGACACCACCCTTAATGGCAGAAAGCAAAGAGGAACTAAAGAGCCTTTTGATGAAAGAGGAGAGTGAAACAGTTGGCTTAAAAACTCAACATTCAGAAAACTAAGATGGTGGTATCCTGTCCCATCACTTCATGGTAAATAGATGGGGAAACAATGAGAACAGTGACAGACTTTATTTTCTTGGGCTCCAAAATCACTGCAGATGGTGACTGCAGCCATGAAATTAAGACATTTGTTCCTTGGGAGAAAAGCGATGACAAGCCTAGACAGCATATTAAAAAGCAGAGACATTACTTTGCCAACAGAGGTCCGTTTAGTCAAAGCTACAGTTTTTCCGGTAGTCATGTGTGGATGTGAGAGTTGGACTATAAAGAAAGCTGAATGCCAAAGAATTGATGCTTTTGAACTGTGGTGTTGGAGAAGACTCTTGAGAGTTCCTTGGACTGCAAGGAGATCCAACCAGTCAATCTTAAAGGAAATCAGTCCTGAATGTTCATTGGAAGGACTGATGCTGAAGCTCCAATACTTTGGCCACCTGATGTGAAGAACTGACTCATTGGAAAAGACCCTGATGCTGGGAGAGACTGAAGGTGGAAGGAGAAGGGGATGACAGGATGAGTTGGTTGGATGGCATCACCGACTCGATGAACATAAATTTGAGCAAGCTCCAGGAGTTGGTGATGGACAGGGAGGCCCGGCATGCTGCGGTGCTTGGGGTTGCAAAGACACACAACTGAGCTACTGAACTAACTAACTGAATGGCTTCCCAGGTGGCTCAGTGGGTAAAGAACCTGCGTACAGTGCAGGAGACACAGGAGTTGTGGGTTTGATCCTTGGGTCAGGGAGATCCCCTGGAGGAGGGCATGGCAACCCACTCTAGTATTCTTGTCTGGAGACTCCCATGGACACAGGAGTCTGGCAGGCTACGGTCAACAGAGTCGCGAAGAGTTGGACGTGACTGAAGTGACTGAGCACACTCGCAGGTATACATCAGTAAATTGGCTTCAGGACCCAATAACGGGTTGTGACTGACACACTGAAAAACATTGTTCTAGATATTTATCACTTACGTGATTAGTGAAGAGCTATGTTAGCTGTTTCTCAAAACTCAGATAAACTAAATTCTAGAAAATTAGCTAGGTATTTCTTCTTCCCTGCATTGACCAGAGCAGTGTGATTTCTTCAGGGTTACAAATGGAAGGATAGTCCGCTTGAATGAGCTAAACAATGTAAGTTGTTTATAAGTTCTGTCTGGTTTTCCTTGAGAAAATGATTTTGTGCTCTTTAAATAGTATAAAGCTTAAGGTGTCAACAATTAAATGTGTGTTTCTATTTTAAAGTTCCGCTTCCTTGCCTGGAATTTGATGTGAACGTTTGTTATAGATTAGCATCAGATTTTGTGGGTTTCGTTGTTTTCTCATCTGTAAGGTTAAGAGGGTTAGTTGAGATCGTCTCAAAGGTGTGGTAATTTTCATCTCTGAAATACTGTTCATTCCCTGACAGTTGGTAAACAATCTGCCTGCCGTGTGGGAGAGCTGGGTTCAACCCCTGGGTTTGGAAGATTCCCTGGAGAAGGGAATGGCTACTCACTCCAGTATTCTGGCCTGAAGAATTCCATGGGGTCGCAAAGAGTCGGGCACGACTGAGTGACTTTCACTTCACTTGATTTTTAGAATGTTATTCAAATATTATTGACTTGGTCTTAGATGGTTGCTGCTATAAGAAAGAAAAGATATTTGGGGTGTAGACTTACTATTGTTTAGTAGAAGGAAGTTGATGATCAAGAGAGAGAAAGAAAAAAAGTCCTATTGCTTGAGTTAGCCATTTTTGGTGCCAGAAATAGATCTTTTCTTGTTCTTTGTCTAGCTTCCAGCTTCACCTTTCATTTTTGCACTTTATACCAATGCAAAAGTGAGGACTTATCTCAAAGCCCTCTGGTGGTCATCCAAGAATTGGTTCATGTGTAACCAAGTTACCTTTAGAATCTAAATATAGTGATTATATCAGCTTTTAAAATAAGAGCAGGTACATAATTGAAGTTTTTGTGTTCCTATAGTTTCTATTTTAAACATTTGTTTTCCTTACTGGGTTACAGTTCTGTTTTCTAGTGTAAATTTTTAGACTTATTTAGATGGAACTCCATTTGATTTGAGTGATAGAAATTGATCAAACTTGAATGGTAGATTTAAAATAGCTAGTATTGCTACTTTCTCTGGCCTAAATGGTAACTGGAAACTTTATCATAGAGTTGGAAATAATGTTGAAAAACGTATTTTGACATTGCATTTTAGTGAAATGAACAACAAACTCTTGAACACAATCTTTCTAAATAATACTAGAACCAGACACAATGTTTTTAAGAGGAGTGATTTAATCATGCTGTTCAGATAAATAGTTCAAGAGTGTTGTGTAATCAGGTGGGTTCAAGATTGCAGTGGTATTCTGGATGGAACAGGTTAGTGCTTACAAGAAATAATGGCTACTATTTATTGGATAATTGTGTGCCTGGCACTCAAGGCAACCTTGAGAGACAGGTGTTGTTATTTCTGTCTTACGGGAGAGAAAACTGAAGTTCAAAGAGGGGAAGTAACTGAGAGACCCAGGATTTAAACCCAATTTTAAAATCCATGTTTTTAACTTTTATGCTATATTAAAATTTTTTAATTTAATTTATTTTAATTGGAGGATCATTGCTTTACAATGTCTGTATTGGAAATTTTGTATTGTCCTCCCAGTTTGAGTTTTTGATGTTCATTTTACACTGAAGAGTTGGTTTTGGCATTTGATAGTTGCTCCAGTGGTTAAGACTCCGTGCTTTCAGTGGCATTGTAACATGTTTGTAGTTTTCCTGTGTTGAAAACTAGGATAGAAAAAAATATATTGATACAAAATATGGGACTTCCTTGGTGGTCCAAGGACCTTGGTGGTCTTTGTTGCCAAAGCAACAGGCTAGATCAAGGAACTAAGTAAGGTCCCACATGCCAGGCAGCATGGCTAAAAAGAGAAAAATGTACTAAATAATTTTTTGGCTGTGCCAGGCGACTTGCAAGGTCTTAGTTCCTTGACCGAGTATTAAACCCTGGACCACTGCGGTAAAAGTACCAAGTCCTAAGCACTGGACTGCCAGGAAATTCCCCTTTCAAATCTCTTAAATCTAAAATAAAGTTTTTTAGTTTGGAGAAAACTTAATTTTCTTTTGTTGTTAAGAGCAGTGGGATTGAAAGTCTGATAGGTTAAAACCTCCAGTCCATTCACTCATCAAACCTTCCTTGAATCTGATGTTCTAAGTGAAGGAGAGACAGCCTCTGTCCTCAAGAAGTTCAGGTTTAAAAGGGGAGACAGACATTAATGGTTTATGTAGTATCAGTAAGGGATTAAAGGTGTTAAGAGGTAATGTTGTAGCTGATATGAATGAGACGGATAAGGAATAGCATTCTAAGCAAGGAAGCTGCAGGACTAGGTGGTAACAAAAAAAAAACAAACCTGATTCTTGATTGCCTCCTGATGTTGATTGTTAAATGGCAGGAAATGAGATCCAAAAAGACTTCTAAGGAGCTGCTGCTGCTGCTAAGTCGCTTCAGTCGTGTCCGACTCTGTGCAACCCCATAGACAGCAGCCCACCAGGCTCCCCCGTCCCTGGGATTCTCCAGGCAAGAACACTGGAGTGGGTTGCCATTTCCTTCTCCAATGCATGAAAGTGAAAAGTGAAGGTGAAGCCACTCAGTCATGTCCGACTCTTAGTGACCCAGTAGACTGCAGCCTACCAGGCTCCTCCATCCATGGGATTTTCCAGGCAAGAGTACTGGAGTGGGTTGCCATTGCCTTTTCCAGACTTTAAGGAGATACCTCTAGAGTATTTTCTAGAATTAGATTTCTAACAGAGCTCTTAAAATTTGGCCCTAAGAGCAAAAAGTTCAGAAAATATTTGGGTGCCTACCTTTTACCTTTTCTGTAGCACCAGTGGGGACATAAGACATAACTGTTAACTTCAAAGAGCTCAAATTAGTGAAGAAAACAAATGATACAGCAGTAGGTGTTAAACTGTGTGGTACTCCAAAGGATCATTGACCATTTGAATTTGACAGTCATGTTTTTCATTAAACTTTGATAATTGTGTTTAATTTTATAGATTTTATAGAGCAACTTTTTAGATCTGTCTAGCAACGTAGGTCATCAGTTCCAACAGCTGAGGAACTGGGGCCCAGAGAGTAAGTGATTGGCCTGAAGTTCTAGAACCAGAACCTGGAATTCCTCTTGGCAGATTCTGTATTTATCACTACATAATTCCTTTCTAAGGAGTGTTTCTAGGGATACACTAGAGAAGTGTAACTATCATTAGCAAGCTGTTAGAAAGTTCTTTATATTGAACCCATACTTAATCTGACCACCAAATGTAACATGTTTTCCCTTTTGCAAGTTAAAAAAATCCCAATTTATTCAGTTGTTCTTCATATGAAGAAGGAAAAAGGAGGAGAAGAAAATGTTTACCCACTGCAGTATTCTTGCCTGGAGAATCCCCATGGACAGAGGAGCCTGGCGGGCTACAGTCCATGGGGTTGCAGAGAATCAGACACAACTTAATGATTTAAGAACAGTGATCCTTTTCCATTATAATTACTTGCCTTTATACAGTATCATGGGATATGTCTATCGATCCCTGGAAATTGTACCGCATTTTAGCTGCAATTCCACAGCATGAATAACCTAAAATTATTATACCTGCAGTTTCAAAATCTGTAGATAATTATTAGAAGTTGCGGTTTAAAACTCCCTCTCCTGGATCCTTTCCCCCTGCTTCAGTGTCCCATTTTCTTTGACACTAAGTAATGCAGAAAATGGTCATCTTTGCATTGAGTTCATAATGTTGTTTTTCGTGGTGTCTGTCATTAAAAATCACTATTTTGCCAGAACATGAATATTTACTAGCTCCCCAATAGGTTGTTGTTGTTTTTTTTTAATTGTGGTAAAGTAGCATGTTTACTATCTTAACTTTTCCCCCGATTCTTTTCTATGATGTTATTTATTTGCTTTTGGCTGTGCTGCGTCTTCATTGCTGCGAGTGGGAGCTGCTCGCTAGCTGGGGCGCTCAGGCGTCTCTGCAGTGGCTTCTCTGGTCGCAGATCACAGGCTCTGGGGCTCACAGGCTTCAGAAAGTGTGTACACGGGCCCAATAATTGTGGCACACAGACTTAGTTGTAGGATTTTCCTGCATCAGGGATTGAACCCGGCCTCCTGTATTTAAAGGCGGATTCTGTACCACTGGGCCACCAAGAAAGCCCCATCTTAACCATTTTTAAACATACGGTTCAGTCGTTAAATACATTCACATTTTTGCGCATTCAGTCTCTAGAACTCTTGTAAAACTGAAACAATACATACCATTGACTTCTCCATCTTCCTCTACCCTTCCCCTGGCAGCCACCATTCTACTTTTTGTCTCTCTGCATTTGACTAGGTAACTCATGTAAGTGGAATTAATAGTCATGTTTTTTAAATTAACTTTCCTAATAGAATGGTATCTTTAATGTATAAACTCAGTTTCTTAAAACATAGTTACAAATATATTTTATGATTTTGCATCTTGACTCATTGAGGCAATAAAGTCAGAAGATAATTCATTGTTGGTAGACTAAAGGAAAACAATGCAAAATTCCTTATGAGTCCTTTTTTTCTCTTAAATCAAGAGTGTGTCCACAGGGCTTCCCTGATGGCTCAGTGGTAGAAAGAAATCCTGCCTGCCAACACAGGAGGCATGCGTTTAATTCCTGATCTGGGAAGGCCCCACATGCCGCAGAGTAGCTAAGCGCGGAGGCCGCAACTCCTGAGCCTGTAGCTCTCAAGACCGTGACCCTGGACCACCAAAGCCCGAAGGGCCTAGTGCTTGTGCGCCACAACACTAAGCCCCCACTTACCACAGGTGGAGGAGAACCTGTGCGCAACGGAGACCCAGAACAGCTTGAAAAAATGCAGCTGTACCTTCTTGCACATCTAAGCCCTGAGCATGTGTTCAGAATTCATTCCTACTCTATCATTTTTGCATATTATATAGACATTGCACCTGTACTCGAATTCTGACTGAAAGGACTTAAAAATCACTGGGCCAAGCAGATACATTAATAAATGTTCCTTTAATAAATGCTCTTTAGGGGAGCTTCCTGGTGGTGTAATGGGTAGGACTCCGTCCAGGCTTTCACTGCTGTGGGAAGGGAGCTGAGATCTGCATGCTGTCAGGTGTGGCCCCAAATGCTCTGTAATAAAGAGCATCTTTATATGTCTGTTTGGCTGTGCCAGGTCTTAACTGCAGCATAGGGAATCTAGCTCTCTGACGAGGAACTGAACCTGAGTTCCCTGCATTGGGTGCACTGAGTCTTAACTACTGGACCACCAGGGAAGTCCCAAAGAACAGCTTTTGAATGAATCAGTTTCTCCCATTCCCTTCTATGTAAAGCTTAACTTACAGTCACCATAGTTTGTATATTATAATTAACTGTATTATATTTAAAAGCTAAGACACTTTGCTGTGGAAAAAAAAATCAGTAGTAACCTTATTTATCAGGAATATGTGTGAATAAAATAACATTTACAGTTTTGGTTTGTGTGCATATGGTATCAGACTCTGTATGTAAAGAATATATGGTACTGTGGCTCATTTCTCCATGTTATGTACTCCTGGGATATTGTTTTGTTGGAAAGGATAATATTTGAGCTATCCCTGAGCTGAGCACTATAAGAATTGTCATTTGAAATACTTTTGTTTTAAGCTACACTTTCCTATAACACAATGTGACATTCTTTTGGCTGAGGTGACAGCTTTTTGAAAAATAAATTTCAGAGAGCTAGTTCTAATTCTGTTTATGAAATAGAAATGTGTGTTCTAATATCTTAGAAAAGTCCTATATTTTTATGATCTTGCTTAGAGTCTTTTCTTTTTACAGAAATAGGAAGGTCGTTGATTATTCACAGTTTCAGGAATCCGATGATGCTGGTAAGTTTTATGATTTCAGTAAGTAGTAAATTGAACTGATTAGTGGAAGAATACCCAGCTTATTTACACTTTTTTTATTCTTTTGAAATAATTTTTAATTTTTAGACTATTTTGACGTATATAAATTACATCAGTCTGTGTCACTCAAAAACAAATGTTGAACCTGCATGGATTTCAATTTTTCCTTAGTAAATCATTGATAATAAACACTTCAATAATTTTTTTTCTTACCTAGTTGTGGAGTCTAAAGTTTAAATATGCAATAATTCTTATACATTGTTTATTAGTTAATGTATCTCCTGCTATAATCACAATAAAACTCATACCTTGTAATAGGGAGCATGTATATATTTTGCATGATGAAGTAAGATGAGAGTATTTTGTGAAACACCTTTGATTTGTGAACTAACTATAGAGAAGCTAGTGTATTGTAAATCTTAGCCATAAAAGGTTTCTTCAGAATATGTCCTTACTCTATGTGTTTACTGTTCTTTTTTTCTTTATTTTTTTATCTAATTTTACTTTATAAAGATAATATTATATGCTTTGGGGAAATGTAGGAAATACAGCAATGTATAAAGAAGAATAAAAAAAGAACATAACCCAACTTCCCAGAGGCAATACTTGCTAAATGTTTTTGTTTACTCATTTAAACCTTAGCTCAGTCCTGTTATAGGTATTGTTTTTTCCATTTTACAGATAAGGAAACTGAGACAGAAATATTATTCAAAGTCCCTTAGCCCTCAAGTAACCTTTTTGTTTAAAAAGGCTTTGGTCTTTTTTTTTTCCTTTTAAAAATATAGTTGACATCTTTCTGTAGAATTTTGGATTCTGTGCCTCTCCCAGCTGCCACTACTTAGCTTTCTTGTGTTATGAAAAGTTTATGCTTGTTAGTAGTTGTATGGTATTCCATAATTTATAATTATTCAACCATTTAATAATTGCTGAAGCTTCACACTGTTCTCGATCCTCACGATTATATATAATGGTCTAGTGAACAGGTTTGGAAATAGTCACTCTTTAAGGTTTTATGGCACTTTTTAAATTGAGGGTGTTTTCTTCAAGTGTCAGAGTGTGCTATATATAATACTTTAGCTTAAAAGTAATTTGCTTGATAACAGTAATTGTGTTAGGATTGTAGAATTGTGGGTTCTTTACATTCTAAAATGCTTATACTATAACCATGTTACTATAATAGTAAAAATAAATAAATACAAAGATGTGGAAACATGTAAAGGCTTTAACAAATTAAAAGGGTAAAATATAAAATAAGAGATATTTGACTGTGAGTATATTAAAGTATACACATGAGGACTAGAAAGCAATAGGCAAAAATAAAAATGATTGAGTCAAGGTGGAACTAGAGTGGAAAAGAATTTTTTTTTGTAATGAAAGAAAATTATTTAGGAAATTCTGCCTTCTTAGCTTTTAAACAGCTTGAGAGAATTATCTCAGTAAATACTGTGGTATTTTTGATATGTAAAAATCATAGTTCATTGAATTTGAAAATTTTTATCTTCATAAATAAATTTTATCTTCATAATCTGTTTAGATGAAGATTATGGAAGAGATTCAGGCCCTCCAGCTAAGAAAATTCGATCATCTCCCCGAGAAGCTAAAAATAAGAGGCGATCTGGAAAGAATTCACAGGAAGATAGGTAAGAGGCATTGCTAATCTGTTTCTGCTCACACTGCCATCACTCTAAGATGAGGGGAGTCTCTGATCTCTAAACTGGTGGACTCTTCAGTTACTTTGGGAAAGTGCTCTTGGTGTTGTTTTTGTGTATTTTATATTATCAAAGCATGTAGTCCTTTGATTCTAGAGGTTAGCCTCTTTAAGGTCATGGAGGCTTGCTCAGACTCAGCCTGGAGTCTCAAGTGAGCTCTGGGAATGATGGAATGATTTTGTTGGTACTGCAAACCTCTGAACAAAGGCAGAAAGTTTGTTTAAGTATGTACTGATAATTTGTTGCCCAAAGATACTATTAGCATTTTCACTGTAGAAAGAGCAAAGAATAAGTGACCTTTCCTATTCAGAAAATCACTGGCACAAATCACTGACAGAATTATAACTAAAGCTTATAGAATATTAAGTTGCATTGCCTGCTGAGTATTCTATAATCAATCCTACTTTGTTTAAATAATTTAATCATTTTGAGCTGTTCCCTTTCCCTTCGTTTTATAAATGAGTTCAGATGAGTTATATTTTTAACTGTAATTGCCTCACAAGACCAAGGTACAGTAGCTTTCATCTCTGCTCTTACAGGTATACATGTAAGCTCTCAAATTCAGTGTAGTATAACTATACCAAGACCTTTTTGATGGTGGTGGTGATGATAGTTACCATTTATGATTATTATGTGCCAGTTTCTATTATGTGCTAATTTATAATCATTCTCATTTAATTCTCACAAAACCTTTATTAGGGTAAGTAATATTAACTCAGAGGACTCAGTGATTTATCTAAGGACTGGCAAATGAACCAACAGGTTTTGAAACCATGTCTATTGGACTCCAAAATCCATTTTTTTAGCCATTAGTCTACACCACTTCCAAACAATACTATTAAGTATGAGCATTTCAAAGAAATGAAATGATAATTCTCATTAGTTCTTCTGAGATACTTACTTTTGAGCACTAAAATCAGTATAACAAAGCCCTGAGTAGAAGTCTTTCATTCTGAATTCACAGAAAGCTAAATTTAATACATTCACCTAGCATTTTCTGTTTGCTTGAATCACTAACCTCTAATATTTTCTTTCCTGGAGAATTTCAGAAATGTGGAAAATTTTTTAAGTAAAATAAGACAAAATTTTACTATAGGAAGATAACTCTTCCATAGTTTCAGTAATATATCTCTCTAATCCAGTTTTTTAAAATAATTTTTTTGATGTGAACTATTTTTAAAGTCTTTATTGAATTTGTTACAGTATTGCTTCTGTTTCATGTTTTGGTGTTTTTTTTTTTTGTCACAAGGCTTGTGGGATTGTACCTCCCTGGCTAGGGATCAGTTTCACACCCCATGCATTGGAATGCGAGGTCCTAACCATTGGGCCTTCAGGGAAGTCCGTACTCCAGTTTCATATAGCAGTCCAACTTAGAACTGTCTTTTATTGTATTTATTTTATTGTATTTTCCCTAGGAATGAGCATCTTCATTGCCTATTATCATGTCTCATCAATATAATTGATAATCTAGACTACAGTTTTCATTGTTGCAATCATTTGGTTTTATTACTCTCTCCTATGTCCAAAAATGGTTGAAATACAGTTTTTGTTGCCATTTGTGTTGTTTCATATGTTTATTCCCTCAGACCAGTATTATGTTGATTTTTCTGTTGGTCTCTACTTAAAAGTTTAGCTATTACTTGACTTCACTTTAAAGGGGCTCAAGGATTAATGGTCTCTATAAGCTCAATAATAAAGATAAATAGAGAAAATGACTTCATTCTTCATCATTGTAATAGACTTGTGAATTAAATGCTTATTTTGCATAAAATATTTAGATAGAACAGTCACAATTTTCAAAATTACAGTATATTTAGATCAAATTGCTTAGTAAAGAAATGTGTTTGGTTTTTTTCCTTTGCTTAGGAATCTTGGGCTCAATAGTTTGTCATTTGAGTGTGATTTAGATTATGGGAATACCAAAAGATTTACAGGATCTGCTGTTGAAAAAAAAGAAAGCTATGAAGACAATTTTATGTATGGTTTTTTGGTTGTTGGCGGTCAGAATTTCTCATGGAATCATAAAATTTTAGCACTGATGAGTACCAAGTGAATTGCCTAAGATACAGCTAATTAATTTATGACAAAGACAACACTAGACACCAGATTTCCAAGTTAAACTTTGTGAGGATATAAGATGTGCATCTTTGGGGCATAAAAAATTATTTTATAAAATTTTCCATTTAACTTTGAAACTCTTTAACTTCTACCCTGCAATGATCTTTAGCTTGCTTTTATTTTCTCCATGATGTAAGGCAGGCCTGTGTGTTGAGATTTCTGATGTGCAGCATGCTGGACTCCTAAATATTAATATTAGGAGATAATTTATTTTCATTTCACTTTAGATAAATTTCTGGGCACCTTGTAATAATTATAAAGGTATTTGCTGCATCTATATTTGGTGCTATCCACTAATTTGCCTTCTTTACCATTGTTGATACATTACATGGTTTATTTTCATTATATTCATACTCTGTCTCTGACAGTGAAGTTTTTTTCTTATTAAATGTTCTTGTGAACCAGGGCTTATGCATAGGTGAAAAGATTTAGCCTGTGTTGAGATACCTTTGTTTTTTCCTTTGAGTCTTCAAAGGAAGCAATATTTTCCAAAAGTGGATAAAATTGTTCTTAATCACCAGTATCTCTGTGTATTAGGAAAATAATGGAAGAAATTTCACTCCTCAGCATCTGAATTATTTTATGTATAACAGAGGTTTTCTTTAGCATTCTTCTCCAGTCAGATTTCTAGAGATTTATGTTCACTTGGATTTTGACCTAAGAGTTTTAAACTTTTCCCTCTTCTTATAGTGAGGACTCAGAAGAAAAAGATGTGAAGACTAAGAAGGATGATTCTCATTCAGCAGGTAGTAAACAATTTTTAATGTAGTAGCTGTAATTCTATTTATATATTTATTTATTGGACATCTTGATAAGAGGTTTCATAGTAATGCCAGGCTCTGTGGTAAATGCCATGTTACAAACTTGAGTGTTTCCATCTCCAGAGAGCTCACGATGATTCTTAGTCCTGCTGGCTTATTACCCTTTCCTATGAAAGCTTTTTTTGTTGTTGTTAGCATACTTAATGTCCATCCCATCCCAGGACTTCTGATTCAGTAAGTCTAGGCGGGATGTTGGGGCTTTGTTTTTTAAAAGTATTTACAGATTATTCTCATACATAATTGAAATTGTGCATAATCGAAATTGGAAACCACTTACATGAACAAATAAAAGATATCAAACTATATAGAATATATATAATACTAAGTGAAATCAAGGTATAAAATACAGGGAGTGATGTCTCTGGGTTGAAAACCAAACAATTATTAGTTTTAGTCTGACTTTTTAGCTGGGAAGAGGTCCTTTGAAACAGTAGCCACAGAGAAAGCTTTTTTGTAAGAGTTTTAACTTAAAAGAATCAATTGAAGAGACTCTGACTAGATTAAATGTTAAATCCTGATTATTTGTTGTTGGTATTTATTTTTTAAAGTTTAACTCGTTGAAGAATTGAGAGTTCTACCTTGCTCCCAAACATTTTAGTTTCCATCTGCGTTCCCATGGTATTTAGGTAATATGTAAAGCGTAGACAAAGTTCCACTGAATTCGCCCTGCTGAGCTGTTTTTTTCTAATCATTTAGTTAATTTGTTTATCTTGGGCTGTGCTGGGTCTTCGATGCTGCTCAGGCTTTTCTCTCATTGCGTCGAGCGGGCGCTTCTCTTTGCCGTAGTGCACAGGCTTCCATTGCGGCGGGCGGGCTCTAGGGCACACGGGCCTCAGTAGTTACGGCCCCCGGGCTCTGGAGCTCAGGCTCAAGAGTTGTGGTGCAGGGGCTCAGCTGCTCTCCAGCACGTGGGATCTTCCTGGATCGGGGATCAAACCCGTGTCCCCTGTATTGACAGATGGATTCTTCTCCACTGAGTCACCAGAAGAGCACTCCACTGAGCTGTTTTGCTTTCACTTGTCCAAGTCTGCTAAATGATTGTCTGAAAAGCAATTGTATTAACTTTTTGCACTATCTAGTAATGTTGTGATAATGTAACATACACTTCTATTCATTTACCTTGTAAACCCTAATTTGAATCTCTTGTGTTTGTAAGCATTTGAGCACTTCAAGATGAATAACTCTGTACTAATGTTAAGCATCCCTCCTACCAAGTGGGTTTAGTTTTGAGTCTGCCAAAATCAGCTCTGTTCTTGTGTCTGTTCTCTTCAGGTGAAGTTTTTGGTAGTGAAAGTGATGGCTTGAACACAGGGCTCATAAGACTCTAGTGTTTCCAAAAGAGTAACAGCTAAATCTTGACAGAATAAGGGAGCCTCAAAGCCCAGGAGCAGGGCTGTAGGTGAAACTGATACAAATATAACTTGGTCTAGAGACAGTAGGCTGGCATCCTGCCCTTTAAGTTAGATTTATGCACAACCACAACTATGTGCTGAAAAGTTTTTAATTAATAAACTATAGTATATGAGAGTAATTTTTTATTATAAAATTGTATTAAGTTCTGATTGATCTAAATGTGTGTTTTGAAGATTTCCCTCCGTCTCCTCTAAACTGAAATCCCCACACCTCATTCGTTGAAAAGGGTAGTAGTTTGGCATTATTTTGAGTTCTGTATGTTTTGTATTGTAGAATGAATATATTGGAAAACTGTCTTCCCCTGTTCTACTATTTAAAATATTTTTCTAACTTTAGTTTCTAAAAACTGTGTAGATAGGTTTGAATGTAATTGAGAATTTTAGGGTACAATAATAATGTAAGTTTAAAGCATGTTATAAGAAGCATGTGTTATACCTAAATTCAGCTTTATTATTACTTAAAACTACATGCCTAGGTTATTTTATATGTAATAGTGGGTGAAAGTGAAAGTCACTCAGTCATATCTGACTGTTTGCAACTCTTTGTCTGACTCAGTCCATGGAATTCTCCAGTCAAGAATACTGGATGTGGGTAGCCTATCCCTTCTCCAGCGCAGCGGATCTTCTCAACTCAGGAATCAAACTGGGGTCTTCTGCATTGGAGGCAGATTCTTTACCAACTGAGCTGTCAGGGAAACCCATAATAATGGGTACATAGCCTTATTCAAGTTCATTCTTTGAATTTTACCTCTCTTTTTGCATATTTTGTAGACATTTTTAGGAATAGAATTTTCCCTTTCTGAATGAAATAAAGCTGTAGTTTATATCTTACATTGCCTTTTCCAGTCATCTGTCAAACCCATAACTCTTTGATCATTGCATTATAACTTTGATATTGCAGAGGACAGTGAAGATGAAAAAGAAGATCATAAAAACGTGCGCCAGCAACGGCAGGCAGCCTCTAAAGCAGCCTCTAAGCAGAGGGAGATGCTCATGGAAGATGTGGGCAGTGAGGAAGAGCAAGAGGAGGAGGACGAGGCGCCATTCCAGGAGAGTGCGTAACGTGCCTTGTATCTTGGTCATGGTTGTAGTTTGTGACCTCAGTTTTACTTCAGCAGTTTTTTGGATGCTCAGTGTTAAAATCAGCCCCTTAAATTAGATACTCAGTGTTATTAGAGATGATTGTTTGATATCTATTTATATTTTAAAAGACTCAGAGATTCTCATGATTATTATCTGATTAAGTACATCAAATAAGTACTCAAGTACTGATTAAATACTCAAATAGTGATTAAGTACATCATTCATTCTCATATACTGAATGAACCATTGTTAGAATAACAGTTACCTGGTGGGTACTGTGATTAAAATCTGTATTTTGTCCTAGTGGAGAAAGGTATAGACATCTCCTTGCAAAAAAGGTGTTAACAGAATTTAGATGTTTCACGGGTTACTCAGAATAATTAATTATATGTATATTTGCTTTGTATGTATGTTTCTTACTTTGTTTATAGTTGGGCCAAACACACCAAATCAGTTCACTTTCATTTTGCTGGTCTTATCAGGACTATATGGAATCAAATACCAAGAGTTATTTGATGACTTCAGTTTTTATCCACATTAAGCCTAATCTCTTCCTGTTTTCTGCCTCCTCTTAAAACAAGTCAGTCATGTAACCCTCATGTGCATGTTAAACCGTTTTACAGGTGGGGCCAATGACAGCTCCAACCGAATTGGTAGCACAGCTGCAAATAGAACCTAAGAGTGTCTGACTTCCAAATCCCATCCTCCATTCTTAGCGCTCTCTCCCTTTGTTCACTTGGAAGGATGTATACATTAAGTTGGACGTTGAAATTCTTCTTTCCTCTCAGAAGATTCCGGCAGTGATGAGGATTTCCTAGTAGAAGACGATGATGATAGTGACTATGGCAGTTCAAAAAAGAAAAACAAAAAGATGGTTAAGAAGTCGAAGCCTGAGAGAAAAGAAAAGAAAATGCCGAAGCCCAGGCTAAAGGCCACAGGTGAGCTCTGCAGAAGTCAGGTTAAGTCACCAGTGAACGTTCTCTACAGAAATCCTTCAGTAGGACTTGATAGTGACCACATAACCAAAGGACCCTGTCTTCTGTGCCTGGAAGTGTTACTCACTTATTAAGGCTCCAGCCCCTCTAGGAGTCTGGCAGCTTGGCCCTGCTCTTCAGCTAATGCTGTACAGAAGGCAAGATTTGGGAATAACCTATTCACACTGCACCAGCTTAGCTATTACTGCCTTTTTTTCCCCACTGATATCACAATCCCAGCAGCTACTAAAGACTGAAAATTGTGAAAATACATACCTACAGTAATACATTTAAGTGTTCTGATTTGTACAGAGAATGAAATCACTCTTGACAGCATAGGTTCATTTTCTTTGGGCCCTTGTGGTTTCTGTCAGATAGTCTTCCGGGTGAAGCTAGTTTGTCATTAAATCAGAAAGCTGGATTTGCTTTTTTTTTTTTTTTATTCTGGCAAATAGAACTTTTATTCATCATGTTTTACTGTTTGATAATGATGAAAGTATTAAAAGTTACTTGATGGGGACTTCCCTGACCCTCCAGTGGTTAAGACTCTGAGCTTCCAGGGCAGTGTGCACGAGTTCGATCCCTGGTGAGGGAATGAAGATTCCACATGCAGAATGGCCAAAAAATTTAAAAATAACAGGTATTTGACAGCTTTCTATTCTGGTTAAGTTGCATCCTCTCTTCTTCACTCAAGTTTTAAACATAAACAACTGACAGTTTTGTAAGCCACTAAGGATGTTATGTAGCTTCTATAGCATCTTGTTTCTTTATTACACACATTACTGTTAACATAGTAGTGTTGGCTAAAAGTGTTTGAAAACCAGTACCCACCTTCATTTTCAGTAAGTCAGGGTGTCGTCTTTATGATTTTTTTTCTTACAGATTGTTCTGTAGCCGATTTTTGTTAAAAACGTTAGACGTTTCTTCCCTCCCCAAGTTGATATTTTTCTTCTTTCAGTGACGCCAAGTCCTGTGAAAGGCAAGGGGAAAGTGGGTCGCCCCACAGCTTCAAAGGCATCAAAGGAAAAGACTCCTTCTCCCAAAGAAGAAGATGAGGAACCAGAAAGCCCTCTGGAAAAGAAAACATCTTCAAGCCCTCCACCTGAGAAATCTGGGGATGAAGGGTCTGAAGATGAAGCCCAGTCTGGGGAAGATTAAAAGTGATGATGGTCTGGGGAGAGATTTTATTTAAAAAACAAAAAAAAAAAAAGAGAAAAAAAGAAAAAAAAGAGGGAAAAAAAAAAGCTACTTAAGATAGAATATGGTTTTGGCTATGGCTTGACTCATGGGCTTTCAATGCTTTTTTTCCCTTTTGTTGAAAATAACATTTTCTTCTTTTCTTCTTCTTTTTCTTCTTTTTTTTAAAGAAAAGCATTGTATGTTTAATTTACCTTTTTTGTCTATTGGTCTCTTCGTCTTGACCCCCTCTTCCCCCTCCCCCCCTTTCCCAATGAAAGCCATGTTAAATTAATCACTGGATTGACTGCTTCATCTTTTTATTTTTAATGGAGGGTATGCCACAGTTGTAAAGCAATAAGATTTGAGGTAAACACTATGAAAATTTTGCTTTTTGCTAAATGGTAGCAAGTTGAACAGGAATCAAAAAATGTAGAAGGTTTTAGTTAAAAGTTATTGCTTCTTTCTCTACCTGAATTAAAAAAAAAAAATCAGTTGTCATCTAATACAAGTTTATATTCTATATACAAAAATACGGATGTCTAAAAAATCGTGATGTTAAACTTCCACTGATGGGGCAGGTAGGAGATAAAGATGAATTCTGAACTGCTACTAAAGGTATTCATGTTTTTTACTGTGGGGCAGGGCAGGGAATTGAGGTTACCTGATCCTGTTTGGGGATATAGGTTTGCTTGTTTTTAGTTTCATCACTTGTTATCTCTAGGAGACTCGGAGCCAGTGATCCTTTTATTCAGCTACAGTCTTTAAAGAACTTAAAAAAAAGCAAGGGCCGCCAAAACTTAAATCTTTCTTAATTTCCTATCCAAAACTTAAATCTTTTTTGGTTTCCTATTTCATTCTCTAATGGCTCATGTTTTTAAATATATATATGTATCTATTCTGTTTCTTGAATAAAAACTTTTACCAAGGATCAAAAGAAGAAACCCTGGAATTAAAATGGGGAGATCTATATATCACAGTGGATTTCTTCTCAAACTGACAATGTTTAGGTTTTAAGCGAAATAAAGTGCCAGTTAATGTGAAACTCAATCACAAAGACTTGAGATTTTTGCTTTATGGAAACAGAGAATTGAAATTCTTCAATGCTATAAATGTGCACTCAGAGTCCATGAACCATGCTCTGCTTTTACTGAGGGATAGAGTTTTTCTGTCAGACCTGCTCTTCCCGTCTCTTGGTAGAAACAAGGTGTGGAGCTCATCTCTTGGCTTCCTGCTGGTGCACAGGGCACTCCTGCACAGCCCGCTCGCAGCGCCCACCAGCCCTGCTCCAGGACATGGTTTCTCCTGGTGCTGTTCTTCACTTCACATCCTGTACTTGTTGGGAGTATGTGACATGCTGCTCCGACATGTTCAATTAGCGTTTGTCTTTATACCGGTGCCCTTGCTGACCGCATGTCGCTTACAGCAGCAGTTTACAGGACTCTGCAGAGCTGGAGAAACCATGCATCCAGGAGGCCTGTGTGCAGTGGGTAGCAGACCAGTTACACGCCTTATGAAGGTAGTCAGGAGACAGATCTGTGGGTTTGCTTCTCCATATTCTGACACCATGAGCTAATGGGGGCAAGGTTTAGGGGGTCTTAGTGTGCTAATGGGCTTCCCAGGTGGCTAAGTGGGTAAAGAAACTGCCTCCAATGCAGGAAACGCCGGAGATAGGGGTTCGATTCCTGGGTTGGGAAGATCCCTTGGAGAAGGGCATGGCAACCCACTCCAGTATTCTTGCCTGGAGAATCCCATGGACGGAGGAGCCTGGCGGGCTGCAGTCCATAGGATCACAAAGAGTCGGACACGACTGAAGCAACTTAGCACAGGACACAGTGTGCTGATAAACTGAAAAATTAGTGAAATTTAACCTCTGCCTTTTTATCTAGATTTGCTTCCTCAGTATTTACTAATGCAGTTTCCTTTCTATCTGCTATTATAGCATATTTTTCTCTCAACCTGGCTTTCCTACAGATGTTCATAGAAAAAAGGTTATTTAAGGAATATTTTTAAGACACTGTAAGGAATATCCTTACTCTGTGATTTTTTTTTTTTTTTTTTAAAGAAAGCACCAGTGGCAGAGAGTCGTTTCACTGTTGCACTGTGGAGGTTAAAGAATGAATTTGGAGATTTTAGTACTCAGCCAAATATGTAAAACTTGAACATAAGTAGCAGTTGGACTATTATCTTTCATGATGGTTGACTTTACAGTTGTGAACTTTGTAATGCGGTGTTAAAGATTATTCTGTTTGCTTTATTGGTTTGTTCAGGTATTTTAACAAGAAGGTTTGTGTTCACATGTTTTTAAAAACCTATCAGTGTTTCCACCATGCACTTCTGTTTTTAGGGGTTTATAACTTTAAGTCTTAACATTCCTAGTAACGTGTGCTTTCCTCGTGAAGACTAGGGGGAAGGGTCTTTTAAAACTTTAGCGTTAGTATTTTATGTAACAGTCTCTTTACTATAATAATCTGCACTAACGTTTCTGTGATGTATGCACGTCCTTTAGAGTAATTACATCCTCTAGGTTATTTGTGTGCATTTGGTTAGGCTTTTTGTTTGAGATCCCTTTCTTAAAGGTTAATTCATGAGATTAAAAAATGTATATTTCTAATAGACTGGACAAAAGGATCTGTGTCCCCAAGAGAGACAGGCTCTGAATGACCTTTGTTTTCTCCAGTTTTGCTGATGATTTAAAACACCCTGGTCTTCCCCTCAAATCACGCATGCAAACAGGACAGCTGTGGCGTCTCAGCTGGGAACAGGTGCTCAGGAGTCAGGCTGACTGGTGTCAGGACAGGTTATGGGATGGGCTGCTAGTGATTGCCCATTGGCACCACCCCTGGCTAAATGCCCCCTTTCTCTAGAGCGCCTCTGAGGAGGCAGCGGCTGTGCTCGCTATCTTGTTTTGCAGGTGCTCAGGAAGTGGGACATTCACTTTGAAAGTGCTTGTTGGTGTTATCTCAGTTCTCCGTTAGCTCTGTTAGTTTTACCTCTGGAACATGGATTTCGGCAGCTACGCTGACTGACACTACATTCTAGTTCTTCAGATGCTTTTCTCAGACTTCCCTCCCAAACACACACACACACACAGAGCTAGGTAGCCTGCACCTTTATATCTGTTGTAGCCTGCTGCTGCTCTTCACCTTTCCCACCTCAGACTGTAATCAATGGAGTAGGCTCGAAGGATATGTGTTAGTTTTCGTAAGGGTAGCTTTGTCCTGCATTGTAAAACATTTCTGCCTCTCATATCTCTGCTCCCTATTGAGTCCAGGTAGGAAGATGAATGGGTGTTTTCCTCCTTTAGGGAAGTAGTGACTGGAAATCTTTGCATCTGGAAGAATAGTAGTTGGTTTTCCATTATGGAGCTTTTGGTAACCTTTTTTATTTTTTCTCATAATAATTGGTTTGTTCCAGGCTCAGCCCTCAGTTCAGTACTTATTCTTGGTACTGGTTCAAACAGCATTTTCTTACAGGTAACTAATCAAGAGTGGAATTCAAGGTTAACAGTCCATTGAAGTGTTTGACATTCTTACAGATATGATCAACTAAACTGAACTTGACACTTTTTTGAGGCTAGTTTTTTGGGGTTTGTTTGCTGTAAACATTGAAGTGACAGTGGGTTTTAGAGTCCTTACTGGGGGAAGGGAATAGTGCCTGTTTTTCCTTTTCCTGTTCTGTAGGAGATGCTTTGAGGGTGTCAGAAAGGCGGGAGCAGAAATTAATCCCAGGAGCTACAGGGAAAGCTTGATAAAAGGTCATGTGACCATCGTGGCTTTTATGAGGAAAGGGAGTTTTGATTTGAACACTTCTTTCTGTGCCTGCATCACCAGTAGCTGTGCCTAGAAGAAGCTGTCACCTTAGCAGTTTGGAAAGGCAGAAGCCTGGCCTCCGGTTTTTATGACATCCAGATAGAACAAGCAATATTCATTTTCAGTCAAGGGATAGCTCTTGAGTTTAGAGTTGTCCTTTTCTCTGTGCATGGAGCTAGGTTTATTTGAAAAGGGAGTTAGTTTATTTGAATATTGGGACGTCAAACTACTTAAAGCCAAATTTCAATCCACAACCCATTTTCCCTTTTTCTTGAGATAAGCTTGATACAAAATACATTTTCTTGATTCCCAAATCCCTAGTTACACTTTTTTCTCAAAGCCTAATTCAAAATTCACAGCGGTGCTCTCTGTGTATTAACCACTATTGGAAAAAAAAAACCCTTAAACCTGCCTGTTGCCATGCCATGGAGTGACTGGACTGGTGACATCTGTGCGGCATGCTTTGTGTGGCTAGTGGGACGCCACCATTGTGCATACACTTTGTACATCGGGGTGAAGGGAGGGTTTTCTAGATTATGGGGGGAGGGCAAAATTGGGATTTTTTGTTGTTGTTGTTCCTTTTTTGATGGGATGTAGGGGTATAGTACTCAGTTTATGCCCTAAATAACTTGTATAAAAATCCCTGAAGTATTGTGTGGGTGTGTGTGTGAGTGTGTGTTTGTTATATGTCTGGCAATTAAAACTTTGTCTTCTGGAAATTAGCGAATTCTTTTTTTTTTTTCTCCAGAAGTATTTGTTACAAGATTTGTAAATAAGAGCTCTACTTAGTTTGTTTACCAAGAACATGTTGCAGCAAACCTTTTACACCTAATTCCCACAAGGTTGAAGTAACGACTTTTAAGATTTGCCAGGTTAAGCAGCAGCCAGGTTCTCAGTCGTTGGCCTTGATTCATCTTTGAGACTTCATTTTGCCAGCTCTAAAGTTCCCAGTCTTCCTTAATTGTAGTCCTTAACCTTTTATGTTCTAGAAGCAGGAAGGGTGAAAAAGAAGAACCTGCTTAAATGTATTGAATTGTCCATGGGCTGAGACCCGGGCATCCCTCAAGACTGTAATGTTGCTGGGTATGCGTGATCAGACACCAGAGGGCTGGGCGTTCTTGCAGCACCTTAACAGTGCTGATCCCTGCAGCATGGTACTAAGGAAGTTAAAAGTTTGAATGTAACCACTTTATTTAAAAGGTTTTTTCTTTTAATTTAAATGAAATGGGGGTTAAAGTGAACATGATTTTGTTGACCATGTCCGTGAATTCTAGATGCAACATGCATTGGTAGACTTGTGCGATGGTCTTTTGTGATACTTAATTTTTACATATCCCAGTCTCTGTATGTATCTGCATAAACAAAGATAAAACAAACTCCTACTTTCTTTTATTGAAGGGTTTCCAGGACTGCGTGTCTGTTCCTGAGCTCTGTTTTAAGTATGTGTATCCTTTGCTTGTATTTTGTATTAAAAAATAAGAAAAAAGAACACTTTATTGTTGAGCATGTTGGCATTGTCCCTTTTATTTTTTTTCTCTTTTTGGGACATATGAAGCAAGTTATTCTTTTTCTGTATCTTTTTTTCTTTTGTAAACTTTTTTTGTTTTGTTTAAAAATGGCTTTATAAAAGGGCTTTTGTAACCCAGATGCGTGCTCTGTGTACTTCTTGTAATACTCAAGCAAATACACTGATTTACTATACAACTGGGCACCTTGGCCTGGCACCTCCCAGTCTAATTTGACTTTAGGGGGAAACTGCTAGATGAATGAATTCTTTTAGCGGTGACCGTCACTGTTGTTGGTAACAGGAAGCGTATGTTTTGTTTTAACTAGGACTAGAGTTAGGAATCAAGAAACAGACTCATTAACTTTTGATTAATCAAGGGAGCACGAAGCTGGGTGCAGGAGGAGTCCTAGTTAGTGTTTTTTCTCACGTTTATGTCCGGGTTATGAAGTCTTAGGAGGGCAAAATCCTTTCAACAATCATATGTAATGAAGAATAATGTTTATATGTGTAAAATAGATATTTGCATTCAATTTCAAATACCTGTAAAAATTACACTCTCTTGCAGTTTACAGTTAACTATTACCTCTTTGATGGAGAATATGGTACAAGATGTAGGTATTAGGGATTTTATCCTTTTCAACCTTTCCCCTGATTTACATTCTGGCCTTGTCATCCAAACGTAATTCACATACAAACTCACCTTGGCTTTGAAATTAAGTGCTTTTTGCATGCTGTTACCCTTTAGTGACTAGCTAACTTGGCATTTATTTTTTATAGAGTTGTTTGTTTCAAGCCAAAGTTTACTTCATAAGAATGTTGACCAGCCACTTTCCTTCTGTCGCTGTTTTATGATTAACATCAGATTTCTGCTTGAGCACAGTGCTGAAGAAATAGTCTGGTTTACAGGACTTCAAAGGGCATCAGGCCAGCAAACACCAGAGCCGTAG
This sequence comes from Cephalophus harveyi, assembly GCA_006410635.1. Classification (NCBI taxonomy): domain Eukaryota; kingdom Metazoa; phylum Chordata; class Mammalia; order Artiodactyla; family Bovidae; genus Cephalophus; species Cephalophus harveyi. Next base: position 399,367 of record SJYT01072274.1, on the reverse strand, counting down.
TTTATGTTTGGTGAGACACATTTGGAACTCCCTCCCTCCCTCGACTCCTATCTGTGAGCATTACTCTACAGTAATTTAACATTGCAGCTCATTTAAAAAACTGAGCATTTTTAAAAATTTATTTTTGATAGAAGGATAATCATTTAACAGTACCGTATTGGTTTCTGCCTATGAAGCATTTCTATTTACGTAGTACCTCTTTCAGTTTTCCCAACAACTGAGATTGCTCAGATGTTCCTCCAATTTTGTAGAAAATAAATTGGCTCAGGTAGAATGTGATTTAATGTGGCTAGTATGTGACAAGGCTTCGGATCAGGTCATTCTTTAAACTGTCACAGCTGTTGGTTTTAAAACCAGCTCCTTCGTACTGATGATAAACTTTTTAACGTATTCTTTAGCATCACTGGAGAAGGAAGTGGCAACCCACTCCAGTACTCTTGCCTGGAAAATCCCATGGACGGAGGAGCCTGATAGTCTATAGTCCATGGGGTCGCTGTGAGTCGGACGTGACTGAGCGACTTCACTTTCACTTTTCACTTTCATGCATTGGAGAAGGAAATGGCAACCCACTCCAGTGTTCTTGCCTGGAGAATCCCGGGGACGGGAGAGCCTGGTGGGCTGCCGTCTAGGGGGTCGCACAGAGTCAGACACGGCTGAAGCGACTTAGCAGCAGTAGCAGCAGCATCACTAAGTAAAGGTGATACTCGAACCGTTAAGTGTTACATCAGAGATTTAATGGGAAATTTTCTTTTCAATGAAATATGAAAATTTNGATTCACGCACATCTGTCTGCTTATATTCCCTTAACAATTCCCAAAACCTTTGTGCATAATGGTCCCAAGATGAAAGTATATGTTGAGATTTCAAAAAAGTAGCTGTGAACTCTTGGCTCCCTTTTGAAACAAGTATTGTCTTTTAAAATTGCCCTCCAGCTCAAAAGCCTCATCTTTTTGCACAAGCAGCACTGATGACATGCTTGTGGACAAAATTACTGAGACTTCAAAGCAACATGGGACCATGTGTTCCTTTACCTTGACAGCATGCTTCTCTTTCCCTCTATTATTTTACTAGAATGGACAGGTACCCATTTGACATGTTTTGGCTGGGGCACCACCAGGAGCAATCAGCATTGCTCATGGGCGTGCCTCCTGTTTCAGTGTTAAAGTCCTGGACAAATATTGTGAAATAAATGCGTGTTGATTCTGGGGTCAGGGAATGAGAGCACAGCCAGAGTTTACGCCCTAGTAAAGAAAATAATTAAAATATGATAGCATAAGGAGAAGGCAATGGCACCCCACTCCAGTACTCTTGCCTGGAAAATCCCATGGACGGAGGAGCCTGGTAGGCTGCAGTCCATGGGGTCATGAAGAGTTGGACACTGAGCGACTTCACTTTCACTTTTCACTTTCATGCATTGGAGAAGGAAATGGCAACCCACTCCAGTGTTCTTGCCTGGAGAGTCCCAGGGACGGGGGAGCCTGTTGAGCTGCCGTCTATGGGGTCGCACAGAGTCGGACACGACTGACGCAGCTTAGCAGCAGCATGATAGCATAAAATGTTAAAAGCAATGGTTTGCCTTGATTGAGCTCCAAACGCACCCAGAAATGATTTGTTTAAAAATCTAACTTTAAGGAATAAATAAATGGAAGATCACATAATATTACAATTGTTGGTAATGTTTTAGCCATTCAGTTGAATAAATATAGAAGGAGAGGCACACACACCCTTTTCTTAGAATGTGTAAGACCACTTCCTTGGCTGATATGTAACGTGTCTAGTAGATAACACTTTTCCCACCTTGGGCAGGAACATGGATACATAGGCTCTCCTGATTACAAGAGATGGGGAGAAATGGATTAGGTAAGGCTCTGAAGGAGGTAGAAAGTCACTGGCACAAGGAAATCAGTGACCTAAATCTTAGGGTGACTACCAGTTTGGTAACTAGTTATGTGGTAAAAATTGATTCTCATCAATGAACTCAATGTGTACAGTGATACAATTAATAAAAAGTTGACGATGAAACACTTGTCTTTACCCAAAAACTTTAGAGGCAGTTACATACACTGAATCCTCACTTTGTGACTATCAATTGATTGTCTAGTTTGACTTCATGGAATAAGGTACTGGTCATTTAAAAAAATACAGTTTTACCTCTAATGTAGTTAAGAAAAATGAAATAGCAAAGCGCTTTTCTAAGACACTGGATGTCTTCAGGAGTCATAGAGGACTCAGTTGACATTCTGGGTAGATCCTGGAACATAAACTGGGGCTTTGGTAACCTGACTTCATACCTAATGCATGCCACATCTCGGTTACAGACTCCAGGCTCCCTGATTCGGTCTTCTGCCTCTGACCTAATTTACCACCATGTCTCTTCTTTTTTGGTGAATAAACAGTGTCTATGGGGTTAGTGTGTTTGAGGCAAACATATTGTTTATACATGAATCAGGTAGCCCTAGAAGTCGTTGGGGAACCACCTGTCCTGTAGAGTCACGCAGTTGGCCCACGTACAAGATAAATAGCATTTCCTGGTAAACCTGGAACAATGCAGAGCTTAGACTCCAAAGCTCCATTGTAGGGAGCTGCTGCTGTGACTTCAGGTATGCAGGATGTACACACACATGGTGCCCAGTCAAAGGCAGTGCTTGTTGCCCTAGACCTTGCACAACGGGCTAGTCTTGGGTCATTTCAAAGCAAGTCGCTCCTTCTCTAATCTTGCTTTTTCCCTCTTTCTCTTCCCACGCCCTCGACTGAAGCAATAAGACCGAGACTTTGGCTCATGGGTCACTAACTGGAGGAGTCGACAGCCTGAGCAGCCACTGAGCAGCAGATGCCTTGCTCTGGGAGATTCAAGTCTAAGGGGGGACAATGCTCCTACTGCCAGACAGTGGCAATGAGAGTTTCCAGCTCATCTGTTGCTTCTGGAGTTTACCTCTGAATTAGCCAGCAATTTTCAACAATGAAAATTATGGTGACGATATTCCCAGCCCAAAACTGGGACCTGTGGTGTCATGAAGTTTTGTCCTACTCCTCACTGGAAAAAAACAGTCTAAGATACAGTCTGGATCTCAGAGTATTAGCATTTCTGTGATATTTTTATAGTTTAAGGAACTAACGTGTGAAATACTTAAAACCGGCTTGTTCCAGGAAATGCATGTGCCTTGTATAAAAAGTGTAACAGATGTTAACAGCAGAGTTGAGAATAGTACATAACGCCCACTAAAGCATGAGTTCCCTTTCATTGAAGCCTCATGTCATCTTTCCTCATCTTTCCTACCTGCTTTAAGAAAAGCTTTGTGGCTGGTTGTGGATCAAGCAGATCAGCTCAGAGAGTGAACTTAGGCTAGTCACTTACCTACCCAGCCCCTCATCTCTCTGCACCCCATGCGCGATTCTCCATTTTATATAATGGGACTGACTGACTCCTTGCTTCAAAGGGATGCTGTGAGCCTGAATGAGGCTGTGTCACTAATGCCTTGAACCTAAGTTGCTACAGACTGTAGACTAACCGGCCTCAAACAAAAGCAGTAGTGTGCCTCTAGGCAAGGTAGAGGGGCGGTGAAAACCTCATTCATGCCAAACTGAAATCCTTTTAGCTTTGTCTCTGAAGTACAAATGAGTTATTTATTAGTAAGAACACTTTTGCAAAAGGGTAAATTTTAACCAGCCCCAATGTAGGGTGGCTTTAGAGGGGAAGGAAGAGTGACAATAATTCCCAAGTCTACTCTAGTAAAAGTTTTTTTTTAATTTTTAAAAATTTTATTTATTTTTGGCTGTGCTGGGTCTTCACTGCTGCACAGGTTTTTCTCTATTTGCAGCAAGTGGGGCTACTCTCTAGTTATGGTCCTCGGGCTTCTTGTGGTGGCTTCTCGTTGATCTATGCCAAAGCCTTTGACTGTGTGGATCACAATAAACTGTGGAAAATTCTGAAAGAGATGGGAATACCAGACCACCTGACCTGCTTCTTGAGAAACCTATATGCAGGTCAGGAAGCAACAGTTAGAACTGGACATGGAACAACAGACTGGTTCCAAATAGGAAAAGGAGTACGTCAAGGCTGTATATTGTCACCCTGTAGAGGATGAGATGGCTGGATGGCATCACTGACTTGATGGACGTGAGTCTGAGTGAACTCCTGGAGTTGGTGAAGGACAGGGAGGCCTGGCGTGCTGCGATTCATGGGGTTGCAAGGAGTCAGACATGACTAAGTGACTGAACTGAACTGAACTCTTGTTGCAGAACACAGACTTTCTGGTGCATGGGCTTTAGTAGTTGCAGCAAGTGAGCTCAGTAGTTGCGGCTTTTGGGCTCCAGAACACAGGCTCATTAGGTGCGACACATGGGCTTAGTTGCTCTGCTTCATGTGGGATCTTCCCCCTTGAGAGATCCAACATGTGTCTCCTGCATTGGCAGGCGGGTTCTTTATCACTGAGCCACCGAGGAAGCCCGAAAAGGATTTTTAATAGTGGGGGTGCACAGAACTGATGGGTGTGTGAATATTTCTTCAGCGTCTCACATGAAAAAAAATTCCACCCAGTAGTTACAAACTGTATTTCTAGTTATGGGACATACGTTTTAAAAGAGGGAACGCTCATTTTCACGGGAAAGCTGATTAGAAACACTTGTCAGGAGCATATTTCTGGTGTATGAAGTCATTATATTTTTGTATCTTTGGTTTTTCAAGTTTAATACCAGAAAGGAAGCCACAAGACTATCTACTGGAGCCATTATCAGGGACAGACCCCTGGGGGTCAGCTGAACTGTTTTGCTGTGGCAGTGTGATATCCTGTGTTCTCATGACACTGGGGCCTTGCTAGAGTGCTCTCTGTAGAAGGCCCCTATCAGGAAACCCTTCTGCAGATGAAGAGCATCTTGCCAACCGGACCGCAGGGATGAGCTAGAAGATAGACGCTCCCTCCTCCCCCACAAATTCTCTTCAGTCTGAGGGGAAGGAAGATGCAATTTCAACAGATATGGAAGAGGCTTTTTTTTTAAACTTTGATTTATGTGAGTTGAGGAACAGTCAGACTAAAAATACGGAAATTCTGGTCAGAAGCCTGTTATCTTGAACACTCTCTTCCATCAGATTTTTAAGAAGATCATTTGTGCTTCTCGTGTAGATAAAATAACTCCCGGAAGTTGCAAGTTCCTCTTGTCATGCTATCTCGCCTAAAGAGATAGAACTGGTCATCTGGGCTTTAGTAAAATTCTCACTTTTCGCAACGCAGTTAGCATCTCTGAGGTCTGCTAATGTGCATGACACATGCTTCCTCCTCATTAGGCACTTTGGGAAAGTGTCAGCATTTAAGGTCGTGAGAACTGGAATTTTGTTCCCTCTTAAGAGTGTGGTATTAAGGAAACTGAGCTATGCACCAGGATGGCCCTCTTCTCCTCAGGCTTAGCTTTCACCACATTCTTGCAGTCAGAATGCGGGCTTGGGGGCAGACAGGCAAATAAGGCAGGTTCTCAATGGAAAAGCGGCCAGTGGTGATGCAGTGTGAGGGGTCCGGGACCTGCCTTCCTCAGCCCTGTTCCTCTCCTCACCGCATAGGCCACGTCAGTTCTTGCTTGTGTCAGTCAGACTTTCCAAAGAGATTTCTTTGTTATGGGGTGTTTCTTTCTTTTTGTGTTTTCCACATTCTTAAAATTCTTAATTGAGAATACACGTATTCATTTTCTAATCAATGTGATGGAGTTAGATGACTAGTAAGTAAATGCAACTGTTATATGTGTTGGAAAGGAAGGTATTAAGAATTCTGCAATTTGATACACTTTGGCTGCCCCTGGAAAAGGGCTTTAAACCAGTAGGTCTCAAAATGTGATCTCTGGATCAACAGCCTCAGCATCAGCTGGAAACTTGTTCAAAATGCAAAATCTTCAGCTCCATCTCAGGCCTATTGAATCAGAAACGGAGTAGGGCCCAACTGCTGGCGTTTAACAAGCCTTCCGGTTGATTCCAACACACACTGAAGTTTGAAAACCTCTGCTAGTTCAAATCATGACAGAGGATCAGCTGGACCAGACCCTTGCCCTTTTCTTCTTATTGGAAAGGCGACTCAGCCTAGATGGTGCAATTGCGACAGACCAGTATTGCACCCATCTCAGTTTGGCTCAATAGCACCAATTAAACCCTATAACTGCACCTTTATTTTCCTTTCCTGGAAATGATTTTCTTCACCCCTAGATGCTTCATTCTTCTCTAAGAGTCTCTAAAGATGGAAACAGCCCTTTTCTCTGGAATGAATCCCACTGTCATTTCACTGGTACCTCTGATTTTTTTATCTTGTGCCTTAAGAATCCTGCCTGCTTTTGGACTTCCTACAGATCCAGGCCTTGGTCTTAAGGTTTTTGTGGTTTTTTTTTTCAAATTCTTTCTGGGAAGACCACTGGACCTTGAAAATGTCTTTGACAAACCACAGATGTTCATGTTCAAAAGTGAAAATACATAGTAACGTCCTTTAATAATCTACATCTCACCCTGGAGAACCCATCTGGGCTGTTAACCCTGTATTTCTTCCAACATTAGTCTTAATAAGAGTACCTCTTGTTTTTGAGTGTTTATGTTCAAGGAATCATCTTGAACATTTATCATGGCTTTTATCATTGAATCCTTACAACAGTCCCATGAGATCCAGGTAATGTCACGATCCCCAGTTTACAGAGAAAGAAACCAAGGTCTAGAAGGGGTGCCCTGGAGCACATGGCCTGACAACACAACCTTCTGCTCCTCTTTTTTTTTTTTCCCCAGCTACTTTTTTATTGACCAAGGCCAACTTTGATAGGTTGCATTTGGCTATTCCCCAGAATAGCCATATTCTGCCTCTAGCCGAAATATCAGGAAGCAGTGAATTGACCAAAAAAAAATAGATTAAAAGATATATCATGAAGAAAAACAACAACTTTAGACAGAAAGTGGGGGATCTGGGTTTAAGTTCTGGTTCTCCGCCAACAGGATGCTGACTTTCCCAAAGTGTCCGTTTTCTCAGACTGTTAACTGTGTCGGTGACATCCACTTCTCAGCGTTGTTATGAGGGTCGTAAGTAAGCCCGCCCAGCTAGAGGCCTCATGGTGCTATTTCCAGGGGACGCGAAGCTAATCATGCATCACTAATATGAAAAAGGAGCAGCCTCGGCTCCCGAACCAGAGTGCCCTTCATTCGTGCTGCAGAGGCATGCGGCAGTTTCTCTGGCTGCGCCTTCTGCGGGGGGTGGTATGAGGGGGCAATCCAGGTAAGTGAGGGGATGGGAACCACCCAGCCAACTTGTCTCAAGGCTCCCGGCTGCCCACCCTCTGTGCCTTTATTTACACTTGTCCTATGAAGTAGCTTGCAAACAACAGGCTTCTTATGTACATTTTGGTATTGGGGGCTAGAACCAGATGGGGATCTCTGATCAGAATGTCTCAGCGCCCCCCGAAGGGCACAGGCTAGGCCTGCCTGGAAACAAAATTCTCTTGACTGCTCAGACCTCTCTGGTTAGGGGTGGGAGCGGTGCACGGTGGAAACACAGAGAAACATCTAACAGAGAGGCTCTGACTGGGAAATAGGACTGTAGCAATGTGGGCTGGGGCGGGGGAGGGCTGGGAGTGGTGTGGACGCCCACTCAGCCCCCAAGCCCCCTCAGATTCAATGCTGTAGCTCATAGAGCAGAGAGGCGGGGGTGGGGAGGCCCGGGAGTTTCAGCCGCACCTCCGTGAACAGGCTGCAACTGCCCGCCAGTGCAGGCCTGTGAGGTCTGGGTCCTGGGGGAATAGCTGGCGATGAGTGGGAAGTGACATGAAACAGGAAGCTGGGAGCGAAGGATCCCAGGGGACCACCTTCCGCTAGCAAGGCGTGTGTAGCCGTGGTCGCCCTGTGTCTGCCTGCCTCCTGAATCCACCACAGTGTGCTCCCAACTCAACAAGATTCCAAAGGTCTTCCATTTATTCCAGCACACCTAGTATTTCTTTTTTGAGGGCGGCCTGTGCGTGTGTATACGAGAGAAACAGGCAGAGCATCGAGGGTTTGTGTGTTGCAGAGGCCGGGAGGCTGGGAGGGGGGCTTCCCATCCCCCTAGGGCCCCTCCTCTCTCGTCAGTGTAGCCAAAGGACACATTGACTGTGGGGTCCTCCCTTTTCCCCAGGCTAATTACATGCCTCTTTATGAAAGGAAATAGTTTCCCGGCCGAGCTGGGAAACCCAAGTCCCCGGTGCCCCCTCGTCGCGGGTATCATGGGAAGGACAAGAAAGGAGGCAGCTGCTCACAGTTCCTCCTGCCTTCCCCGGCCTCGCCCGGGGCGCCCAACCCGGCCGGGAGACGCGGAGCGCCTCCTCCTCCACGCAGACGCCTCGGAATCCACCTCGGGGCCGGGCTGAGAGACGCGGACGCTGGGAGGAAGCCCTGGCGAAGGATGCGAGGAGGTGGGGGACGCGGGCTGGGAGTCCGGAGACCCTGAGGAAGCGGAGATGTTTCCTCACAGCCCCTCAGCCCTCCCCGGGTGGGAGGGCGGTGTGGCTGCCCCACCCCTGCTGCGCGCAGCTGCCGGGGCTGGAGCCGCCGCCGGGGCTGGAGCCGCCGCCGGGGATGCAGCCGGGGCTGGAGCCGCCGCCGGGGCTGGAGCCGCCGCCGGGGATGCAGCCGGGGCTGGAGCCGCCGCCGGGGATGCAGCCGCGGCTGGAGCCGCCGCCGGGGATGCAGCCGCGGCTCGAGCTTGGCCGGGGGAGGACTGGGAGAGGGAAGGGAGGATCGGCCGGGGTCGGAGGGGAGGTTGGCGAAGGCCCGGGACGCGGCTGCAAGATCCTCCTCTCTCCTAGGGGCTGCCTCCTCCGCCCGCCCAGTCCCCGGGGGCTGGGTTCAGAAAAGCGCCCCCCGTGGGATCCTAGGTGAGGACGTGGAGAGGCGGGTATGGGAGCAGGAAGCAGCTGGGCTGCCGCTTCCCGGGGAAGGTCGCTCATGCGGCAGAGGCCAGGATGTGAGGGTTACGGGCACCTCTCCTCCTTCCTCTGTCGCTGAGACAGACAGATGGACGCAGAGAGAAGAGATCCCACGATCCACAGTCGCTGCGAGACCCACAGCGAGAGGGAGGAAGCCGCTGAGCGGGCAGGGAGCCGGCCGTGGAGCCCGGGGGAGGCTGACCCTGACCCTGACCTCGGGGCTGCCTACCCCAACTTCCAACGCCTCTGTCTCCCAATTCTTGGTTTTAAAAAATGCCACAGTTGGGGAGGCTGGGACTGGGGAAACCATGCAGAGAAGTGAGGGTAAGCAACATATGTGGTCTTTTGATGACGATTCAGCAACTTCTTTCCTGAGGAAAATCTGCCCACTTTTATAATGCCTCAGTCAGTCCAGTCGCTCAGTGGTGTCCGACGCTTTGTGACTCCATGGACTGCAGCACACCAGGCCTCCCTGTCCATCACCCAAAGTTTACTCAGACTCATGTCCATCAAGTCAGTGATGCCATCCAACCATATCCTCTGTCGTCCCCTTCTCCTCCAAGGAAGTCCCTAAATTATTATACCTCAACTGCAGTCAACGCAGAGCTGGATAAAGAAGCAAAGGACTGGAGAACGTGAACCCCTTGAAGGCAGATCTCTTTCTCTCTCTCTCTCTCTTGAATTTGAAATCTTTATTGAGATCATTGCAGATTCACACACAAAAAGCTACTAACAATAATACAGAGACATTCCTTGTACACTTTGCCCATTTTTTCCCAAGGTAACATTTGCAAAGCTATAGTATAGTATCACAACCAGGATATTGACCCTGATACAATCCACAAATCTTATTCAGCTTTTCCATTTTACATGTGCCTGTGTGAGTGTTTAGTTTTATACAGTTTTATCACCTGTGTATGTTTGAGCTGTCACAATCCAGATTTTGAAGTTACGACAGGGAACAAGGATCCCTTGTGTTGCCCTTTTATAACCATCCCTGCCCGCTGTTCCTGGCAGGCACTATTCTGTGAGTCATTTCTAAGGTTTTATTTCAGAAATACTATATAAAAGAAATCACATCACATGTGTCTTTTGGGGGTTGGCTTTTCTCTCTGCGTAATTCCCTGAAGATCCATCCAAGTTGTTGCGTGCATCAATAATTCATCCCTTTTTTTCCTTTTTATTTATGAGTAGTTACTTTGCCAACAAAGGTCCATCTAGTCAAGGCTATGGTTTTTCCAGTAGTCATGTATGAATGTGGGAGTTGGACTGTGAAGAAAGCTGAGCACCAAAGAATTGCTGCTTTTGAACTGTGGTGTTGGATAAGACTGTTGAGAGTCCCTTGGACTGCAAGGAGATCCAACCAATCCATTCTAAAGGAGACTAGTCCTGGGTGTTCATTGGAAAGACTGATGCTGAGGCTGAAACTCCAATACTTTGGCCACCTTATACAAAGAGTTGATTCATTGGAAAAGACCCTGATGCTGAGAGGGATTGGGGGCAGGAGGAGAAGGGGACGACAGAGGATGAGATGGCTAGATGGCATCACCGACTCGATGGCATCACTTGAGTTTGAGTGAACTCTGGGAGTTTGTGATGAACAGGGAGGCCTGGCATGCTGCAATTCATGGGGTTGCAAAGAGTCGGACATGACTGAGCGACTGAACTGAACTGAATTTGTGGTATGTTGGTACCAGAGTTTATTTAACCATTCACCCTTTGAAGGACATATGGGTTGTTTCCAGTTTGGGGCTATTACAAATAAGGGTGCTATGGATGTTCAGTTTATGTGAATATCAAGTGATTTTCTATCCGATAACCGCATTGCATGGGCACACAGTGGGTCCTCAGTCAATACTCCATGGAGACTGAGACAATTGACTTTGGCACTTCCATCCAAGAGGGAGGATGGGAGCATTACAGTAATGACGGGAGTTACCCTCAACAAGGAGCAAAAATCAAGGCGCCATCTGAAGAAAGGACTGATCAAAAGACACAGAATCATCAGCATTAAACAGGGGGGACAATGAGGGCAAGATTCTATATAGAGACAAAAGGTAAGGTTCAACACACCACCTAGAATAATGGAAATAAAAGCAAAGTTAAACAAGTGGGACCTAATCAAACTTAAAAGCTTTTGCAGAGCAAAGAAAACTATAAACAAAGGGAAAAGACAACCCTCAGGATGAAAGAAAATAATAGGAAATGAAACAACTGACAAAGGATTAGTCTCCAAAATATACAAGCAGCTCGTGCAGCTCAACACCAGAAAAGCAAACAACCCCATCAAAAAGTGGGTAGAAGACCTAAACAGACACTTCTCCAAAGAAAACATGCAGATGGCTAATAAGCATATGAAAAGATGCTCAACATTGCTCATTATTAGAGAAAGGCAAATCAAAGCTGCAACAAGGTATCACTTCACACTGGTCAGGATGGCCATCATCAAAAAAATCTAAACAGTAAATGCTGCAGAGGGTGTGGAGACAAGGAAAGCCTCTTGCACTGTTGGTGGGAATATAAACTAATACAGCCACTATGGAAGATGGTATGGAGATTCCTTTAAAAACTAGGAATAAAACCACCATATGACCCAGCAATCCCACTACTGGGCATATACTCTGAGGAAATCATGATTGAAAAAGACACGTATACCCCAGTGTTCATTGCAGTGCTATTTACAACAGCCAGGACATGGAAGCAACCTAGATGTCCATCAACAGATGAATGGATAAAGAAGCTGTGGTACACATATGCAATGGACTATTCAGTTCAGTTCAGTTCAGTCGCTCAGTCGTGTCCGACTCTTTGCGACCCCATGAATGGCAGCACGCCAGGCCTCCCTGTCCATCACCAACTCCCGGAGTTCACTCAAACTCACGTTCATCGAGTCGGTGATGCCATCCAGCCATCTCATCCTCTGTCGTCCCCTTCTCCTCCTGCCCCCAATCCCTCCCAGCATCAGAGTCTTTTCCAATGAGTCAACTCCTTGCATGAGGTGGTCAAAGTATTGGAGTTTCAGCTTCAACATCAGTCCTTCCAATGAACACGCAGGACTGATATCCTTTAGAATGGACTGGTTGGATCTCCTTGCAGTCCAAGGGACTCTCAACAGTCTTCTCCAACACCACAGTTCGAAAGCATC
>SJYT01072274.1:338226-386140 GCA_006410635.1 Cephalophus harveyi | reverse complement strand
TTCACCCTTGTCATCTCTTGTTTGACCACTTCCAATTTGCCTTGATTCATGGACCTGACATTCCAGGTTCCTATGCAGTATTGCTCTTTACAGCATCGGATCTTGCTTCTATCACCAGTCACATGTACAACTGGGTATTGTTTTTGCTTTGGCTCCATCCCTTCATTCTTTCTGGACTTATTGCTCCACTGATCTCCAGTAGCATATTGGGCACCTAATGACCTGGGGAGTTCCTCTTTTGGTATCCTATCATTTTGCCTGTTCATACTGTTCATGGGGTTCTCAGGGCAAGAATACTGACGTGGCTTGCCATTTCCTTCTCCAGTGGACCACGTTCTGTCAGCCCTCTCTACCATGACCCGCCCATCTTGTATTACTCAGCCATAAAAAGGAATCCTTATGAGTCAGTTCTAATGAGGTAGATGAACCTACAGCCTATTACACAGAGTGAAGTAAGTCAGACACAGAAAGACAAATATCATATATTAACACATAAATCACATAGATATGAAATCTAGAAAGATGATACTGACAAACCCCTTTACAGGGAAGGAGTGGAGACACAGAGGGGCCTGCTGGCTTTAGTCCATGAGGTCGAGAAGAGTTGGGCATGACTAACTCTTTCTTCAACAGAGACATAGCACAGACTTGGGCATACAGTGGGGGAAGGAGAAGGTGGTCTGATGTGAGAGAACAGCATTGAAACATACTTTACTGTATGTAAAATAGATAGCTGGTGGGAATTTGCTGTATGACACGGGGAACCCAAAGCCAGCGCTCTGTGGCGGGAGAGGGGAGATGGAGGTGAAGTCCCCCTTGGGTGTGCCCAGTCACAAGGAGCCCTTCCCACCCATTCAGGGACCCACCCCCACCGCGGTCGGTCCAGCGGTCAGCAGCTGTCCAGTTCTGGTCCATTTGTCTTTGCACCCATCATCACTTTTTTCACTGGAGTTATTGATACGTCCCCCTGGCAAGCTCAGACCGCCCAAAGTGAGCTTGAAAAATATCAGGTAGATCACGTCACTCCTCTGCTTGGCTCCTTCAGGTGGTGTCCTCCTGCTGCCCAAGAGTGAAGTCCACACTCATACTCACCAGTCCAACCCCATCTCTGCCTTCCTCTCTTGCTCTGGCTCTCTTCCCATTCCTGGCATTCACCTGCCTCGGAGGCTGGCCCTGCCTCAGGGTCTTTCCCTTTGCTCTTCCTCTTTCCTACTCCTTTCCTCCCAGATCTTCCTGGGATGGGCTCCTCTTTAATTTTCCAGATGCAGCTCGGTGTCTCCTCCTCAGAGGGTGCTCTCTTCCTTGACCTCCCCGCCATCTTCTCCCTAAAGGTGCCCTAACACATCATCTTCTTTTACCTGCTTCATAGCCATGTGCAGGTTCCTCCGGAATGTACACTCCAAGATGGAGAGACCTAGAGTGTGTCCCCAGCACCTGCTGCTGCTGCTAAGTCGCTTCAGTCGTGTCCGACTCTGTGCGACCCCACAAACGGCAGCCCATTGGGCTCCGCCATCCCTGGGATTCTCCAGGCAAGAACACTGGAGTGGGTTGCCATTTCCTTCTCCAATGCATGAAAGTGAAAAGTGAAAGTGAAGTTGCTCAGTCGTGTCTGACTCAGTGACCCCATGGACTGCAGCCTACCAGGCTCCTCCGTCCATGGGAGTTTCCCCAGCACCTAGAAGGGGCTTAACCAATGTTTTCTTGGATGGACAGATGAATCCCCTGAGGTTGCATTCGGGCAGAGAGAGGCCCACAATGTGGGCAGAATGCTGGCTGCTGAGACTAGAAAACCAAGTATAAGTCTGCAACTGCACTTCGCCGTATATTACCTGCGTTGCTCCAGACAAGTTGCTTTACCTCTTTGCATTGAATTTTCCTCATCTGTAACACAGAAGTGCTACCACGTGGCTTCATAAGATTGTGGGGAGGATGAGAGAATTATATGAAAGCAGAAAATAAGATATGGAATAAGCACTGGTTTAAAAATAAATCCGCATGGTTATCCAAAGACAGTAAAATAGAGCTTAGGTGCTGTTACCCGCTAACTTCTTCACTTCTTTTACCAACTTTCATTTTTATTTAAGGAGGCACACAGGGCAGCTCTAATGGAGAGCTAAACAGAAAGCTCGTGCCTGCAGGCCGGATCCAGGCACTGCCAGTTTCTATCTGGACCATGAATGATGAAGGGTTTTTGCATTTTTACATGGTTGGGAAAAAAAGAAAAAGAAGACCATTTTCTGACACAAAAATACTGTATGAAAAACTCAAATTTCAGGGTCCATTAATAAAGCTTATCAGAACCCAGCCTTGTCGACTCGTTCACGCACTGGCTGTGGCTGCGTTCATGCCATGAGGGCAAAGTTGAATTGTGACAGAGGCCACCCTCAAATATTTTCTATTTGGCCCTTTACAGAAAATGCATCCTAGCTGCTTTTCAAAAGTGAAAGGCTGGCGTGAGAGGCCGCCTGGCCACAAGGAGGTCAGCGAGGCCCGGGGTCTGCTCTTCCCTCGGGGTGTCCTGATGCACTCTGCAGACGCCCGTCTCAGCCCGGCCACGGAGGCAGCGCCAGCCCCCGAGTCTAGAGAGGTACCGAGGGGGCTGCACACCTGTAAGCCCTGGGGGCACTGTCTCCAGAACGAAGCCCCACAGAGTCCCTCGCCCTGCTGCTGCTCCTCCGACCTCCCTTTGCTTTCTTTCTAGAAGGTGGTGGTGGGGATGTTAAGGGGCTTAACTTCTGGGGTGTCAGCTTTCAAAGACAAAGGCAGTCTACCCGGTGGAGGAGCTCTCCCAGAAGTTCTTCCAGGTCCGGGCTGGGGTCCCAAAGAGCAGCCTGTGAGAGCTCCGATAGAGTCTTCTTAGGAAAACACAGGAGCGTAGCTGCTTGGAGGATGTGGGAAGTCTGCTCTTAATGACAGGCCTGTCTCTCTGGGGAACTTATAATCACCTCGGGAGGCTCCCCCTTTGTGGCAGGGACTCAGGGCTGACGGAGCCAGGAGATGCCGGAGGCTGCTGTGTGGCCCGGGGGCGGGTGGTGGAGGGGAGCACAGAGCAAACCCAGAGCAAAGCGTGGGGTTGAACAGGAAACCAAGGCGGGGGGCTGCCTCCTAGGGGCAGGGCAGGGGGGCATGCAGAGGGCACCACCCCAAAGACCCCTTCCCTCTTCTCATCCCTTCTTCTAGTCTCTGGGGCCAGGTGGAGACCTCACCGCTCTGCTCACCCGAAGAGGCTTTTCCAGGAAACTAAAGCCGTCTCCCGGGAGCAGAGAGCAGGGCAGGGACCTATCACCTATCTCTGGCTCCAGTCTCGGCATCCACAGCCTGTGCCCCTGTGGTCACCCCCCTCAGAAGGAGACAGGGGACCAGGGCTCAGGCCCGGCCCCAGCACTCACGGCCGTGTGGCCCTGGCAGGTCTTTCCACTCCTCCAAGTTGGCATTTCTGTCCTGCGCTTGCCTGCCAAGGTCTTCATGAGAACCGAGCGACACGGCGCACGTGAACTGGCTTAGGAAACCATGGATCCCGGGAGGAGCGTACTCAGGAGCGAACTGTAGTCTTGGCGCCCACACCGCCTACCAGACGGCGGGAGGCTGCCGTTACAGCAACGGTGAGACGGGCCCCGCGTGGCTGACCGCCTTTGAAAGCCTAACCATCACCCACCCTGAGCAGTTGGAGGGGCTGGAGGCCTTGAGAGGAGGGTTTGCTCCCCAGCTGGCAGGCTCCAGAGGTGCTATCAGACCCACATCACATCGGGCCTCCGCCTGTGGTCTGATCTGGGCATCGCCCCGTCGGCCCAGCCTTCCGGTGGCACCCGGCAGTTAGATGGAGATTGCGGTCTGCTTCCCGCCAGGGCTGGTGCAAGAGCTTCTCCTGGTCCTCTCCTCTCTTGGGCTGCTCACCCCCTCAGGGCTGGCAGGGTGGAGGAGGACAGGTTGAAAATGTGTGGATTTCAGGAGGCGCCCGCCTCTCTTCCCCTTTATTCTGAAAAGGTGTTGGTAAAATTCTAGAACCTTCACTGCCCCCCACCCCTGCCCCATGTGATCGCTGGGAGCTCAGCACCAAGGCTGTGAGCCTTGGGTTCAAGGCCAGTTCTGCCCCTCTGCGGGCACATCACCCCCAGTGAGCCACCTCTCGGGGCTGGGTCCCCAGTCCCCTGTAAACTGCAGACATCTTCCTGTCCACTGCTCCGAGAGTGAGGAGCACAGGGGAGAGGTCAGTGTGAGTGCTTTGAAATCTGTGCCGTTTGCCTGCAAGGAGCCCGACTGTCATGGACTGAGGAAGGCTGGGCACAGCCCTGAGTCCGGGCAGGAGGCAGGGAAGACGGGAACAGGGCAGGGACTATGCAGGGCTCCGTGTGAAGCACAGCACGAAGCCCTCTCTGACTCTCACACAACCCTGGGGATGGGTACGATCCTCCCCATTTGCAGGGGACCACCTAGCCGCAGCAGATTTCAGTCATTTGCCCCAGGTTCACCTCTAGGGAGGCCAGCAAGCCCATGTTAGTCTAACTCGAGCGTCTGTGATCTGTGGACCCCTCCAAGGCTCTAGACACTCTATTCTGGGTGTGGGCATAAGAT
The DNA here is from genome assembly GCA_006410635.1 of Cephalophus harveyi. Taxonomy (NCBI): domain Eukaryota; kingdom Metazoa; phylum Chordata; class Mammalia; order Artiodactyla; family Bovidae; genus Cephalophus; species Cephalophus harveyi. Next base: position 381,568 of record SJYT01072274.1, on the reverse strand, counting down.
TAGATTAAATGGGGTAGGGGGAGAAGAGAGCAGTGGAGAGGGGCAGGGAGAGGCCCGAAGGCGTCCCAGCTGCGGGTGCCTGGCCTGCCACGGGTGCAGGGGCTGCAGCCAGCCCATAAGGGGCCTTCGTGCAAATTCAGCAAAGGTAGGTGTGCCCACAGCCTTGCCTAGTTGCGCTTGTGAAGTGAATAACAGCTACAACTGCACACAGCAGCCCTGGGAGGCACTCTGCAATTAATTAAAGAGAAGAAAAACCAAACAAATTCCAGGATAGAGACTTTGTGCTTGTTCCCCACTCCATTTCCTGGCCTGTGAGCCCAGCCAAGGGGCCCCTCCCATGACTTCCTCCTGGCCCCCAGGAGCTGCAGAGTCTGGGGGCTGGTGGCCCAGCCCACACCCCTGAACCAGGTGTATCTGTGCCTCTCTTCTCTGCAGGCCTGAGGACGGATTGTGCAAAAGCGGTACCACAACCTGAGGCAAGAGGCTCGTTCACAATCTAGTTATTAATTACTCTCTTGCTTATTATCTTGAGCATTGCATCAGGAGCAGGACCGTGAGAATGGCTTTATAGGCATTTACATTAGTATCAGTTTCCCCTTCCCCGCAGACACAGACGCAGGTCTGGGTACAGCTGCTGCTGCTGCTGCTAAGTCACTTCAGTCGTGGCTGACTCTGTGCGACCCCATAGACGGCAGCCCACCAGGCTCCCCTGTCCCTGGGATTCTCCAGGCAAGAACACTGGAGTGGGTTGCCATTTCCTTCTCCAATGCATGAAAGTGAAAAGTGAAAGGGAAGTCGCTCAGTCGTGTCCGACTCTTTGCGACCCCATGGGCTGCAGCCCACCAGGCTCCTCTGTCCATGGGATTTTCCAGGCAAGAGTACTGGAGTGGGGTGCCATTGCCTTCTCCGGGGTACAGCAGTAAGTCCTGCCAAAAGTCAGTCCAGCTCCACCCTGTCTCTCACCACTCCTGGCACATTCAGGTCAGCCCTTCCAGAATGGCCAAAGCTGCCCACTCAGGCAGGCTCCCCAGTGCAGACCCTGAAGGTGGGGCCTGTTGCAGGGAAGCTCCCCTCGATCCTTGGGCTGCTTCACTGTCCTGAACCCCAGAACGCTTAGAGAAAGGAGATTCGAGATTCCACATCTTACCTCACGTGCCCAGGGCAGTCCCACCTCCAGTCAGACTCCCATCCCTCTTGCTGCACTTCTAGTGTTTTCTCTCTTGTTTGGCCCTCCTCATCTCCGGTTGAGTAAAGAGTGGGAGAGAATCTACTGGTGGGGATAGCAGTCTCCTCTTTCAGTCCCGCCTTGCAGTGATGAAGTCAGCCCCTCGGGGCTAACGGGAACGAGACCTCGAGGCCTCTTGCCTAGGTCTCTTCCCTCATGCCCTCCTGCCCCTCGCTTGACCCCTCCTCCCCCCTCTCTGGAGAGTGTAGAGGCACAGCTGGCAACTAAACCCCTCTGAGCGTCTCGGCCTCCTGATCTGGGCTCCGTCCACCTGCTGCTGCTGCTGCCACGGCGGGAACAAGATGAGTGAGCGAGTTCTGAGCGCTGCCTTCTACTGCCGGGCAGGGAACCACAGCAACCAGGGCTTGAGTGACCCCGATGAGGGGCCTCGGGCCCCCTGACTTCAGCTCCGCCTCCCTGGGCAGGTGCTTGACCTCAGTTTTCCCATCCGTAAAAGGAGGTGGTACCTGCCTACCTTAAAGGTATTTGTGAGAATCAAACCTGCTGATCTTGGTGAAAATGTTTGTAAGTCTTAAGTATAGCACAGAAACGAGTAATTATCTCTCACCATCACCAGCACGCTGGCCTCAAAGCCCCCGCTCAGAACTCCACTTCCCTGGAGTTATACCACTGAACTTGGATCATGTTTGACCTCTGGAATGCGGTTCTAGCCTCGACGACATTTTTGCACTTGCTGATGTGTTGCTGAATCATGTTTTCTCACCACTTTCTAGTTCCCAGAGAAGACTGTAACCTCCACGAGGGCAGATAGACACCTCGTATGTCCTTCCCCATCTCCTAAATTACACTGAGAAATCTGTATGTAAGGCAGAGTGAACAAACATGCATTGAGATTCTCCTCTAAATGCATTATTTATGCTGTAGCCTTGCATTCTTCCCAACAAGCTTTCTGCATAAAAATAAAGACTCTGGGATTAAATGACTTGCTTGCAGGCATAAAGTGACTATGTCCTAGCACTGAGCCTGATTGGTAATTGTTATTTAATAAATGTTTGCTGAAGAAGTGAATGTCTGCAAGCACAGTAGACAGGGATGGGTCTGCCTGATTCCAGGGCCCACACATTTTCCACCCGAGCAGCTTCTCACTGACTAGCTGGTAAAAGATCTCCAGGGGGCGTGGAGCGGGCAGAGGTCTATAGCCTCTGGCTGTCTGTCATCCCCATTCTCCACCCCCGTCCCTGCAGTTAGCCCCTCAGGCGGTCTGAGCTCCTGAGAGTTTTTCACTGTGACAGAATCACCTCCTTGCTCCAGGCATTTTAGAACCCAGCCCAGTTAACTGTCTTCCCCACTAAAGACTTCTAGGGAAGTGGTTGGGTTCACTCCTGGAACCCTTAGCGGGAAGGAGACAGCATCACCGTTCCTGCCTCTGCTTCGCTGCCCTGAACGAGTCCCATCCAGCATTCCACCCCCAGCTCCAACCCTTCCCGTTACTTAGGTTTCTACAACTAAGCCATCGTGGCTCCAATTCTAGGCTCCTTGACTGGGAGAATTTTGCTGATGCCCTGAAAATCTAAGAAGCAAAAGGACTCAGTTCTGGCCTTTGAGAGCAATGTCGGATGGGTTTCACTAGCTCTCAGAGCTGGAAAAGACTATGGTGTTCACCCAGGTTCACCCTTACCTGGTGCCTCTGAAGTGAAGTCGCTCAGTCGTGTCCGACTCTTTGTGACCCCATGGACTATAGCCTACCAGGCTCCTCCGTCCATGGGATTCTCCAGGCAAGAATACTGGAGTGGGTTGCCATTTCCTTCTCCAGGGGATCTTACCAACCCAGGGATCGAACCTGGGTCTCCCGCATTCCAGGCAGATGCTTTACCCTCTGAGCCACCAAGGTAAGTTGAGTTCAGTCGCTCAGTCGCATCCAGCTCTTTGCAACCCCATGAACTGCAGCACGTCAGCCCTCCCTGTCCATCACCAACTTCTGGAGTCCACCCAAACCCATGCCCACAGAGTCAGTGATGCCATCCCACCATCTCATCCTCTGTCGTCCCCTTCTGCTCTCAATCTTTCCCAGCATCAGAGTCTTTTCAAATGAGTCAGCTCTTCACATCAGGTGGCCAAAGTATTGGAGTTTCAGCTTCAATATCAGTCCTTCCAATGAACACCCAGGACTGATCTTCTTTAGGATGGACTGGTTGGATCTCCTTGCAGTCCAAGGGACTCTCAAGAGTCTTTTCCAACACCACAGTTCAAAAGCATCATTACTTCGGCACTCAGCTTTCTTTATAGTCCAACTCTCACCTCCATTTGTAACCACTGGAAAAACCATAGCCTTAAATAGGTGAAACTTTGTTGACAAAGTAATGTCTCTGCTTTTTAATATGTTGTTTAGGTTGGTCATAACTTTCCTTCCAAGAAGTAAGCATTTTTTAATTTCATGGCTGCAATCACCATCTGCAGTGATTTTCAGTTCAGTTCAGTCGCTCAGTCATGTCCGACTCTTTGCGACCCCATGAATCGCAGCACGCCAGGCCTCCCTGTTCATTACCATCTCTCGGAGTTCACTCAGACTCACATCCATTGAGTCAGTGATGCCATCCAGCCATCTCATCCTCGGTCGTCCCCTTCTCCTCCTGCCCCCAATCCCTCCCAGCATCAGAGTCTTTTCCAATTTAGATGCTCTTGAACTGTGGTGTTGGAGAAGACTCCTGAGAGTCCCTTGGACTGCAAGAAGATCCAACCAGTGCATTCCAAAGGAGGTTAGCCCTGGGATTTCTTTGGAAGGAATGATGCTAAAGCTGAAACTCCAGTACCTTGGCCATCTCATGCGAACAGCTGACTCACTGGAAAAGACTCCGATGCTGGGAGGGATTGGGGGCAGGAGAAAAAGGGGACGACAGAGGATGAGATGGCTGGATGGCATCACCGACTTGATGGATGTGAGTTTGAGTGAACTCCAGGAGTTGGTGATGAACAGGGAGGCCTAGAGTGCTGTGATTCATGGGGCTGCAAAGAGTCGGACACGACTGAGCAACGGAACTGAACTGAACTGAAAGTCATCATCCCTGTTTGTGCTTAAACATTTTCAGGGAATTGGGTGGAGATAGCAGTTGATTTCTCCAGATAAACACTTTCCCTACTGAATAGCTATCAGAAAGATTTCTGTACACTTAGGTGACGCTGGCTGCTCTATAAATTCATTGTTCTACTTCAAGTTCTAGAATCAATATTGAGTTCAGTTCAGTCGCTCAGTCATGTCCAACTCTTTGCGACCCCATGAGTCGCAGCACACCAGGCCTCCCTGTTCATCACCATCTCTCGGAGATCACTCAGACTCACATCCATTGAGTCAGTGATGCCATCCAGCCATCTCATCCTTGGTCGTTCCCTTCTCCTCCTGCCCCCAATCCCTCCCAGCATGAGTCTTTTCCAATGAGTCAACTCTTCGCATGAGGTGGCCAAAGTACTGGAGTTTCAGCTTTAGCATCATTCCTTCCAAAGAAATCCCAGGGCTGATCTCCTTCAGAATGGACTGGTTGGATCTCCTTTGGTATTCCCATCTCTTTCAGAATTTTCCACAGTTTGTTATGATCCACACAGTCAAAGGCTTTGGCATAGTCAATAAAGAAAAAGTAGATGTTTTTCTGGAACTTTCTTGCTTTTTAGATGATCCAGAAGATGTTGGCAATTTGATCTCTGATTCCTCTGCATTTTCTAAATCCAGCTTGAACATCTGGAAGTTCGTGGTTCAAGTACTGTTGAAGCCTGGCTTGGAGAATTTTGAGCATTACTTGCTAATATGTGAGATGAGTGCAATTGTGCAGTAGTTTGAACATTGTTTGGCATTGCCTTTCTTTCTTTGGGATTGGAATGAAAACTGACCTTTTCCAGTCCTGTGGCCACTGCTGAGTACATCTTGTGTAATTCTGGTACAGGAGTGTATGCATTTATATTGCCCACAAAAACCTTATCTTTTGGCATCTACCCAATCAAGAAATCTATGAGTCACCCTAGACTCCTCCCTGAAAATCAACTTTCACATCCAATCAGATGCCAAGATCTAAAGAACTAACCTCCTTAGTATCTCCTAAAAACATCTGTGATCTCCAACACTACTGCAGCTTTCACCTTAGTCGGCAAAGTAATGTTTCTGCTTTTGAAAATGCTATCTAGGTTGGACATAACTTTTCTTCCAAGGAGTAAGCGTCTTCTAATTTCATGGCTGCAGTCACCATCAGCAGTGATTTTGGAGCCCCCCAAAATAAAGTCTGACACTGTTTCCACTGTTTCCCCATCTATTTCCCATGAAGTGATGGGACCAGATGCCATGATCTTCGTTTTCTGAATGTTGAGCTTTAAGCCAACTTTTTCGCTCTCCTCTTTCACTTTCATCAAGAGGCTTTTTAGGTCCTCTTCAGTTTCTGCCATAAGGGTGGTGTCATCTGCATATCTGAGGTTATTGATATTTCTCCCGGCAATCTTGATTCCAGCTTGTGTTTCTTCCAGCCCAAGATATCCACAATTTAATATACAGTTAGCAAATACTTGTAGAATAAATTAATGCAGAAAAATAGTTTATTTTCTTGCTTGATTGTATAACAAATTGTACTTCTAGTGGATTTAAAACATTGGGTGGTCAAGGTTTAGAAACATGTATTTCAGAAACATTTATAAGTAAAGGAGTCATATACATCAGCTGGCTTTATGCTTATAATGTTTATGAGAGGGTACATCATATAAATTTGGTTTGTGGCCTTTATACAAAGTGAAACAAAAATAAAATACAACACAATGAGACAAAACCATGATAATGACATACCTGTGTTTCTATTGGAGTCGGCAATCTTGACTCCAGCTTGTGTTTTTTCCAGTCCAGCGTTTCTCATGATGTACTCTGCATATAAGTTAAATAAGCAGGGTGACAAAATATAGCCTTGACGGACTCCTTTTCCTCTTTGGAACCAGTCTATTGTTCCATGTCCAGTTCTAACTGCTGCTTCTGGACCTGTATACAGGTTTCTCAAAAGGCAGGTCAGGTGGTCTGGTATTCCCATCTCTCTCAGAATTTTCCACAGTTTGTGGTGATCCACACAGTCAAAAGCTTTGACATAGTCCATAAAGCAGAAATAGATGTTTTTCTGGAACTCTCTTGCTTTTTCGATGATCCAGCAGATGTGGGCAATTTAATCTCTGGTTTCTCTGCCTTTTCTAAAACCAGCTTGAAGNGTGGTCTGGTATTCCCATCTCTCTCAGAATTTTCCACAGTTTGTGGTGATCCACACAGTCAAAAGCTTTGACATAGTCCATAAAGCAGAAATAGATGTTTTTCTGGAACTCTCTTGCTTTTTCGATGATCCAGCAGATGTGGGCAATTTAATCTCTGGTTTCTCTGCCTTTTCTAAAACCAGCTTGAAGATCTGGAGTTCACAGTTCACATATTGCTGAAGCCTGACTTGGAGAATTTTGAGCATTACTTTACTAGCCTGTGAGATGAGTGCAATTGTGTAGTAGTCTGAGCAGTCTTTGGCATTGCCTTTCTTAGGGATTGGAATGAAAATTGAAATTTTCTAGTCCTGTGGCCACTGCTGTGTTTTCCAAATTTGCTGGCATATTGAGTACAGCACTTTCACAGCATCATTTCTCAGGATTTGAAACAGCTCCACTGGAATTCCATCACCTCCACTAGCTTTGTTCGTAGTGATGCTTCCTAAGGCCCACTTAACTTCACATTCCAGGATGTCTGGCTCTAGTTGGTGATCACACCATCGTGATTATCTGGTTCATGAAGATCTTTTTTGTACAGTTCTTCTGTGTATTCTTGCCACCTCTTCTTAATATCTTCTGCTTCTGTTAGATCCATACCATTTCTGTCCTTTTTTGAGCCTATCTTTGCATGAAATGTTCCCTTGGTATCTCTAATTTTCTTGAAGAGATCTCTAGTCTTTTCCATTCTATTTTTTCCCTCTATTTCTTTGCATTGATTGCTGAGGAAGGCTTTCTTATCTCTCCTTGCTAGTCTTTGGAACTCTGCATTCATATTGGTATATCTTTCCTTTTCTTCTTTGCTTTTGCCTTCTCTTCTTTTCACAGTTATTTGTAAGGCCTACTGACACAGCCAGTTTGCTTTTTTGCATTTCTTTTTCTTGGGGACGATCTTGATTCCTGCCTCCTATACAATGTCAAGAACCTCTGTCCATAGTTCATCAGGCACTCTGTCTATCAGATCTAGTCCCTTAAATCTATTTCTCACTTTTATTCTTGCCACCTCTTCTTAATATCTTCTGCTTCTGTTAGATCCATACCATTTCTGTCCTTTTTTGAGCCTATCTTTGCATGAAATGTTCCCTTGGTATCTCTAATTTTCTTGAAGAGATCTCTAGTCTTTTCCATTCTATTTTTTCCCTCTATTTCTTTGCATTGATTGCTGAGGAAGGCTTTCTTATCTCTCCTTGCTAGTCTTTGGAACTCTGCATTCATATTGGTATATCTTTCCTTTTCTTCTTTGCTTTTGCCTTCTCTTCTTTTCACAGTTATTTGTAAGGCCTACTGACACAGCCAGTTTGCTTTTTTGCATTTCTTTTTCTTGGGGACGATCTTGATTCCTGCCTCCTATACAATGTCAAGAACCTCTGTCCATAGTTCATCAGGCACTCTGTCTATCAGATCTAGTCCCTTAAATCTATTTCTCACTTTCACTGTATAATCATAAGGGATTTGATTTGGGTCATACCTGAATGGTCTAGTGGTTTTCCCTACTTTCTTCAATTTAAGTCTGAATTTGGCAATAAGGAGTTCATGGTCTGAGCCCCAGTCAGCTCCCAGTCTTGTTTCTGCTGACTGTATAGAGCTTCTCCATCTTTGGCTGCATAGAATATAATCAATCTGATTTCGGTGTTGATCGTCTGGTGATGTCCATGTGTAGAGTCTTCTCTTGTGTTGTTGGAAGAGAGTGTTTGCTATGACCAGTGCATTCTCTTGGCAGAACTCTATTAGCCTTTGCCCTGCTTCATTCTGTACTCCAAGGCCAAATTTGCCTGTTACTCCAGGTGTTTCTTGACTTCCTACTTTTGCATTTCAGTCCCCTATAATGAAAAGGACATCTTTTTTGGGTCTTAGTTCTAGAAGGTCTTGTAGGTCTTCATAGAACCGTTCACCTTCAGCTTCTTCAGCGTCACTGGTTGGGGCATAGACTTGGATTACTGTGATATTGAATTGTTTGCCTTGGAAACGAACAGAGATCATTCTGTCGTTTTTGAGATTGCATCCAAGTACTGCATTTCGGACTCTTTTGTTGGCTATGATGGCTACTCCATTTCTTCTAAGGGATTCCTGTCTGCAGTAGTAGATATAATGGTCATCTGAGTTAAATTCACCCATTCCAGTCCATTTTAGTTTGCTGATTTCTAGAATGTCAACATTCACTCTTGTCATCTCTTGTTTGACCACTTCCAATTTGCCTTGATTCATGGACCTGACATTCCAGGTTCCTATGCAATATTGCTCTTTACAGCATCGGACTTTGCTTCTATCACCAGTCACATCCACAGCTGTGTATTGGTTTTGCTTTGGCTCCATCCCTTCATTCTTTCTGGAATTATTTCTCCACTGATCTCCAGTAGCATATTGGGCACCTACCGACCTGGGGAGTTCCTCTTTCAGTATCCTATCATCTTGCCTTTCACACTGTTCATGGGGTTCTCAAGGCAAGAATACTGAAGTGGTTTGCCATTCCCTTTTCCAGTGGACCACATTCTGTCAGAACTCTCCACCATGACCTGCTCGTCTTGGGTGGCCCCACACAGCATGGCTTAGTTCCACTGAGTTAAACAAGGCTATGGTCCTAGTGTGATCAGATTGGCTGGTTGTCTGTGATTGTGGTTTCAGTCTGCCTGCCCTCTGATGCCCACTCTCAGCGCCTACCGTCTTACTTGGCTTTCTCTTACCTTGGACATGGGTATCTCTTCAGGGCTGCTCCAGCAAAGTGCAGCCGCTGCACCTTACCAAGGTAAAGAGCCCTGCAGAGGTTCCCACCATGCTGAATCTGCTCAAAGCCGCTTGGGTCCTGCCCCTTGGTGAACTCACCTGTGGTCTGGCTCCCTGAGACTCTCCTCTGGTCTAGGCTGGCCCTCTGAAGCCATTCCCTTCTGACACTGACCTTGCCTGCAGAAAAGCTGACATGTTTTCATAGCAGAACGGACTCGGCCTTTGTCTACCTCTGACCCCTATTCAGCTGGATCTCTCTGCTTCGAAGGCAATTTTGGTATCTCCCCTGATTCCCTGGGTGCCTGGGTGGGGCTGGGAGGAGGACTCAGGAGGAAGTTTAACTCCAGAGGAAAGTTCTCTTTGTAGAAGAATTTCTGTTTCTTCATGGTCAGAGGGAAGTGTCCTGAAGAAAGTACCCTTAAAGGTGTTGGTGTTGTTTCAGAAATTTCCCTGTATGGGTTACCACTCAGATTGGACTGTCCCCAGCTGCACAGCGGGGACTGCGTTTGCCAGCGATTTTAAGGCTCCACCTTCTAGCAGTGACCCTCAGGGCCGCCTCAGGACCTAGAGGCCACGGTCGTTCCCCAGCTTGAGGCTTGAGAGGGAAGAGGCGGCTGTCCAGTTCTCTCAGCGTGCTCCGTTTCCTCCCCTCTGTGCCCGCGGGTGATGGTGGGAATACAGCCCAAGAGTGGGCATAGAACCCCCCTTTCAAACTGTTCCATCCTATTTCTTCACCCGAAGCACTGTAAACCTCTCTGTTAAGGAGGCCCTAGGGGTGGTTTTCCTGCTCCGGCTGCCGATCTCCCAGTCCCTAACCTCTGAGCAGAAATGGGGTGTAAGTGTCCCCACTAGGGAGCAGCCCATGGGTGATGGCTCATTCCTCTTTCTTTATTTTATTCTTTTCCTTTAAAAAATAATATTTATTGATTCTTTTCTTTCCATTTACAAAAGCAATTTATGATCCACTACAGAAACATTTCCCTAGCCTCCTGCCACCCTATCAAAATCATCCATCCCATTCTTTGAAACCCAGAGTTCACATTTTGGCTATGTCCTCTTAAAATCATTGCTTTTCTGTGGATATTCACCTAGTTTTAAAACTTTTCATTTTGTAATACTTTTAGATTTAAAGAAAAGTTGCAAAAGCAATACAGATTTCCCATATACCCTTCAAGAAGTTTTCCCTGATGTGTTTTGTTTTGTAGTTGCTAAGTTGTGTCTGATTCTTTGTGACCCCGTGGACTATAGCTTGCCAGCCTTCTCTGTCTATGGTATTTCCCAGGCAAGAATACTGGAGTGGGTTGCCATTTCCTTCTCCAGGCGATCTTCCTAATTCAGGGATCCAACGTGTGTCTTCTGCATTGGCAGGTGGATTCTTTACTGCTAAGCCACCAAGGAAGCTCTGATGTTAACATCGGAGTATAATAATTAAAACTGAGAAATTAACACTGGTGGAGTACTATTCACTAACCTGTAGACTTTATTCAGATTCCACCAAGTTTTTTTTTTTTTTTTTTTTACTAATGTTCCTTTTCTGTCCCAAATCCAATCCAGGATATAGGATTGCAGTATGTGGGAGCACTGATCTTCATTGTGGGATCCTTAGTTGCAGCTTGTGAACGCTTAATTGTGGCATGTGGGATCCAGTTCCCCAGCCATGGATTAAACCTGGACCCCCTGCATTGGGAGCTTGGAGCCATTGGATCATTAGGGAAGTCCCAGTATAAACCTAATTTTTAACAATGTACACCCTACTGTGCATACTATTTTGTACCCAGCTATTTTTATCAGTAATATATCATAAGCATTTTCCCATTCAATTAAATTCTTCTGTTATTGTCATTTTTAAATATAAATTTATTTTAATTAGAGGCTAATTACTTTACAATGTTATTATCATTTTTAATGGCAGCATAATGTTCCATTATGTATGGATGTGAGAGTTGGACCATAAAAAAGGCTGAGTGTTGCAGAATTGATGCTTTTGAATTATGATGCTGGAGAAGACTCTTGAGAGTCCCTTGGACTGCAAGGAGATCAAACCAGTCAATCCTAAAGAAAATGAACCCTGAATATTCATTGGAGGGACTGATACTGAAGCTGAAGGGCCAACACTTTGGTCACTTGACTCAAACAGCCGACTCATTGGAGAAGACCCTGATGCTGGGAAAGATTGAAGGCAAAAGGAGAATAGTCGGGCAGAGGATGAGACGGTTAAATAGCATCACAAACTCAGTGGACATGAATCTGAGCAAACTCTGGGAGATAGTGAGGGACAGGGAAGTCTGGTGTGCTACAGTCCTTGGCGTTGCAGAGTTGGACACAACTGAGTGACTGAACAACAGCAACAATGTTCCGTTATGTTCCATAATGTTCCATTATTTGCTATAATTTACCTAGCCAATGGCTTACTAGTCTACATTTAAATTGTTTCTAATTTTTCACTATCATGAAGGATGATGAGATGAACATCTTGTACATACTTCTGATATACATCAGTTCAGTTCAGTCGCTCAGTTGTGTCTGAGACCGTGACCGCATGGACCGCAGCACACCAGGCTTCCCTGTCCATCACCAACTCCTAGAGCTTGCTCACACTCATGTCCATTGAGTCGGTGATGCCATCCAACCATCTCATTCTCTGTTGTCCCCTTCTCCTTGCACCTTCAATCTTTTCCAGCATCAGGGTCTTTTCCAGTGAGTCAGTTCTTTGCATCAGGTGGCCAAAGTATTGGAGTTTCAGCTTCAGCATCAGTCCTTCCAATGAATATTCTGGATTGAATTCCTTTAGAATGGACTGGTTGGATCTCCTCGAGATACATATCTCTAGTTATTTTGCCACAAGAGAAATTCTAGAAATCGAATTCTTATGTTCAGAATTCTTGGGTTTCATCCCTCCCACTTCAAGGTCCACAGAGAAGATTTGGGCCAGTTGGTGGCCGCTATGCTTAAAGAGACTGCTGACCCATCACCCCGAGGCCAACAGGGGAAGAAGCAACGAGCCCTCTCCACCAGGACCACAGCCTTTGGATGGTGGAGATGGGAGAGCAGGTGGAAACATCAAGAGAACTCTAGGTTCTTCATGGCTTCTCAGCCTCCGTTTTTCAGGCTAACCAGCCCCAGCTGGGTATCTTATCTCTGTAGAAAGAGGAAGATACTTCCTCTGAGCCCAAGGATAATGGGAAGGGGTTGTGGGTGGGGGATGGAGCAGAAGTTGCTAATGCATTTTTGCCAGTATCTTTGGTTTCTCCAATATCCAGCCAGACTATTAGCAGTTCCCTAAGGAATGCCTTGCTCCTCACGTCATCCCCCATTTCCTATAAATGGGAAGTGGCTAGGGAGTAGGGGGTGTGTGTGTGTGGTGGGGGGGAGGGGGAGCAGAAGAAGGGGAAAGGACACGGTGGTTTTTCCACAGCTGACTTAGTGGGGCTCTGAAACCCAGAGAAACTGTTCCTAATCCAGAACGACCCAGCATCGTGGGGAGGGTGTGGATGTTAGGACTTCCGTTCAGGCTTGGAAGTCACTGGCCAGGACTGCCTCTGCCTCGTTTCTGGGGCTCAGAGACTGTGTATGTGAGTGTGTGTGTGTAGTAGTAGCAGTAGTAATTGGACTGATTGCCTCAGTTCATCTGAAAATGGTACCCATGTCTTGCATCATCATGAGGAATGGATAAGTTTATGCATAAAATGCATTTAGAAGGGCTACTGGCACAGTCAGTAAAAGTTAACTATTATTATATGAGGCTACACCAGCAGAAAAAGGGGAGGGAGCATCTTGCCAGCGGAGGGTCCTCCAGTCCCCTGTGCTGGGTGGGGCCTAGACAGTCCGCCCACCTGGCTTGGTAAAGAAGGGTCACCGGCAGTGCAGAGGGGTGAGCCAGCACTCATCCAGGTGGCCAGACCCCTGGTGGGGGCCAGGATCTCCCAGGACACTGTCAGCTCACTCTCCTGGGCCCTCCTCCCCCTTCCTCCTGTCACGGGCACAAGGCATGCAGGCTGTCCTAGTCAGCGGGGAGGGTGGGCTCCTGCTCCCTCTTGCACCCCCAGGGCTCCTCCCCCAAGCCTGGAAAATACCACCATCCATGCTCTCCTGGCTCAGTAATTTTCCAAGTGACCTGGAATTCCTCCTGACTGCTGCCCTCTTTTCTGGGGCAAGAGGGACACCAGCTCAGGGACCCAGGACTCCACCCAGTCCTCTCTGCTGGCCACAAATGGGTGTGCCAAAGGCTTTGGAAAGCGATTGCGGCCCCAGAGTGTCACCTGCTGGGAGGCTGGGGGAGGGGTAAGTAAGTGTACCCAGAGAGGCAACTTATTCAGTGATCCAGAAAATAGAGTAGATTCTTGTTTTTTCTCCCTCTCCTGTGCCCACTCTCCTCATCACCCTCACCAGGGCTCCACTGTTCCTCTCTCCCTTTGAGATTTCCCATTCTTCTCTGCCTTCAATCGGAAGTTCCCTTAGAGACCCTCTGGCCAACTCCTTCTTACTCAGCCTCAGAATATGGAAGGGACTTGTTCCCACATCATGCCTGGTTGATGTCAGGGCCAGCCTTGGAGCCCTGTGCCTTGGTGCTGGGTCCATGGCTACAGTCAACTAGGTCCTCCCCTTCAGAAGCATCTTCCCCCTGATTTTACAGTATTCAAATCAACAATGCACATAAATTGGAGTGCTCTCCACTCCATGGAGGAAGAAAGACACAATTGGGGCCCCCACCCCAAGGGCAGCCTGGGCCCCCAGTTCTCTTCCACCTGCACAGTTCAGTCTTGCTAAAGGCATCCTGGAAACAGGCATCTTCTGGGACCTTGCTCAACAGCTGATAAAGGGAACATTTTACTGTCAACATATCCTATCCCTCCGCCCCTTTCCCGATACACACCCTTAAGCAGAAAGAAAAAAAATCTGAAATCTTTTTTAACTTCAGGAAGAGGGACTGAGTGAGCCATCATCAGGAAGCTCTTTCTGCTTCCGAGAACAGCGAACAGTAGAAGAGTAACTCGGGGAGAATGCGACATCTCTTGCAAGGGCTGGTCCTGGGTGGGTGGGGTGCGGCTCGGCCCGGGGGACCAGGGGCTGGCCGGCATAGCTCGCGCGGGTATGGCTACAGACCGGCCGCGGGGAGCGGAAGCGCCCCGAGAAGCCGGGCAGGTACTACCTAAATGTTTTAGTGGCGAGGGCGAGGGCGAGGGGGCGGCGCACTGCCCTAGGTAATGATAGTCTGGGAGCCACGCGGGGGCTGCCCGTCGCGGTCGCGGCTACAAAGACAGCTCAGGGACCTCCCGCTTTCCTCCCCTGGGTACCGGCCCCACCCCGCCCCCTCCCCGCAGTCCGGGCGGCGGGGCGGGCGGAGAGAGGCCCCTCCCCGGAGCCCCGGGTCTGGCCGACTGCGGGCGCAGCGGCCGCTCGCTCCGGTGGCCTTCTCCCGCGTCAGAGTTTTCTTTGGAAAGTTGCGTTTATTTTCTTCCCTTGTCTCGGCTTCACCGGAAAGGGGCAGGGTGAGTCACCGGGGCGCGCGCAGCCCTGGACCTGGGAGCCGAGGCAGGGGCCGGAACGCCGGAACGCCGCGGGGTCCTCGGGCGCGGGCTGCTTGCCTGGGGGGCCGTGGGGGGTTATGGGGGAGGGAAAGGGGGCTGGGCCCTTTCGCACGTCAGTCCCGGGGCTTGGCTCTGGGCTGAGAGCTGGGCTGCAGCGTGCGCGCCGTCCTGAGCCTCGGTTATCCGTCAAAAGAGCAGGAAAAAGAAAGGGCGTCCCTATCTTCGCCTCCCGGGCTCAGAGGTGCTGAAAATCAGCCAACAGGTATGCTGGGGTGGTCCCCGGGCACCCGCCACAGCGTCGCAGGGCTCCGGGCCAGGCCTCCCGGGGAAGGCCCCAGGGAACTGCCGGGTCCGTGGGTGAGGACCAGCCCTGCCCCGGTCCGCTGGGGTCCCCGGTGCTGCATCACTGTGCGTTGACCTTGCCCTTGACCCCTGAATCGGTGTCTGCCTTCCTGCCGGGCACTCTTGCCCTGCTCCGCTTCCCGCCCTCCCCCGCCCCGAGGGCCACACCTCCCTATTTTTTTCCCCAGGGGCCAGACTCGAGAGTACGGAAGGGTTTGGCCCGGTGGGTGCCTGGTGCAGACTTGTTCTTCAGCTGTAACACAGACCCCATCTCGGCGAAGCTGCCCTGTGCAGCTGGCCGCAGTCCGTGGACCAGGGCCTAGAGTGACCCTTGCTGGGCTCCCGAAAGCGTTGTTCGGGGGCTTGGTGAGGCCCTGGAGAGTTTCTGACTGCCTTTCCGGGCGCACTTCGGAGAGGGGCAGCCTTGGTGTTGGACGCCCCTGCGCGGAGGCCCGGCCGCAGGCGGGAGTATGGGGTGGAGAGGGCAGCGCCAGAAGTGTAGGCTGCTGATTGCCCCAGCCTTTCCTATAGAGCAGCTTCTTCCAGTGTGAGATTGCAAAGTTATTTGAGATCACAGCCAACAAATGCGGTTCTCATCCTTCCATTCCTCCCTTATCTCCTCTCACCAGGCTTGTCCGAAACCAGGACTCTGTTCTAAAAGTGCTCAGAAAAATGGAACTTGAGTCCACAGGATGAATCTGAAGGTAAAAATACAGCTGTGAGTACAGCTGTGGACGTTCAGGCCCCAATTTAGTGCAGGAATGTTGGGGGTGGGAGTTTTCCTGTCTGCTCATGGAGTGTGCCCCTCCTGCTCTGCAGTGTCCAACAGGAGGATGAGGAGCTGCACAGTGATCCTCGGTGGCCGCTGAGATACCTCCAGGCCACTGGGTGCTGGAGGGATGGCATGAATACCCCTCTCTCAGCCTAGGCAGGGCTCTGGAGAGAAAAGGGAGAGAGGCCGACTCCTCTTGAGGACTCTGAAAGGCAGATTAAGCTCTCATCAGGACTCTTGGAGCCTGAAACACAGTATCATAGATAACAAGCCAGACTGTCAGGTGTTTATATCCTGGCTGCTCCACAGGCTACAGGATGAAGGGCAAGTTACGTAACATCTTTTAAGTCTCAGTATCCCTGGCTACAAAATGGGGATGACAGTAATAATGAAAATTCCTACTCTGTAGCTTTGTTATTTATTAAATAATAATGGGGCAAATATAAATATATGTATACATCAGTTCAGTCGCTCAGTTGTGTCCGACTCTTTGCGACCCCATGAACCACAGCACGCAAGGCCTCCCTGTCCATCACCAACTCCTATATCTAAAATGTAGAAAGCTCTCCAGCTTTATTAAACCATGCATACAGAGCACTGGACTGTGTGCTGATAGGTAACAAGTACCAGTTACAGGTAACTGGTGTTAACTGTATCCATTGTATGTACACGTGTGCCCTAGCAGACAACAGCACCCACCCTGGGCTTCTGTTATTGAGTTCTGCTGTAGACTTTGTTTCTTTGGGATCAAGGCCTTCTGGACTCTGGGGAGTCTGTATGACTAGTTAAGAGCCTGGGTTTGAATTCCGTTTCCTTTTATTTACTTACTTAGCTGCACCGGGTCTTGGGTGCGGCATGCAGGATCTTTAGCTGTGGCATGTGGACTCTAGTTCCCTGACCAGGGACCGAACCTGGGCCTCCTGCACTGGGAGTGCAGAGCCTTAGCCGCTGGACCACGAGGGAAGTCCCGCAAATTAATTTTGCACAAATTACTCCACCTTTCTGTGCCTCAGCTTCCTCCTCTGTAAGATGAGGTTAGCAATACCTGCCTCGCAGTATTGTGAGGATTAAACAAGCTGATCTCAAGCTCTGAGCACTGGCACTGCGAGTCAGCTGCTATTGTTTGGTAGCGATGGAGGCAGTTCTTGTGGTTCATGCTCAGGAACCAAAGTTTCTTAGCAAGGGAATTATACCGTATACAACTGTATGTAAGCTGTAAATGATACACTTGCTGTTGAACTTGCCCGGTGCAAAGAACTCAGCAGGACTTAACGTCCTGGTCTCTTCCCTGTCAGTACTGTGCATGGCTTGTTTTTCGATCAGTCCAGAAACCCCTGCCCTGCCTATTTCCTCCAGTTGGAAGAAAGTGCCATGAAATGATGAAGGTACAGTGCCTGAAAGGTTAAATGCCTTCTATGCAGAGAAGACTTTTTTTGTTCTGGTTTTTAGAGAAACTGCGAGAGGAGGGAGTGTTCTGAAGTTGCTGTTCTGCTCTGTCCTCCCGCCCCAGCCCTTGGAACCCTTTGCTTTCTGGAGTCAGGAAGAAAAAGCCAGCCTGACTTTCTATGTGTTAACAGTCCGGGGCCCTGTGTGCTGGATAGCAAGGGTGGAGGCTGGACCAGTTGGTACCAGGCCCAGTGTCTTGAACGCTGATGCCACTTGACTCCCAGCAGCAGAGCTGGAGCGTGGAGCTTTGTCCAGTGTATTAAGTGTCCCCGCCGGGGGGCAGGGGCTGGTGACAGAGCCATCACGGGATGGTCCTGATGGCTGACCGGAACTTCCTGTGTAAGCCTTTTTTGTGCTACATGGTCTGTATTTCCTCCCCCCTGGGAAGAAGTCCACATTTTGCCACAGACCCTGAACGACTGGTGGGCCTTCTTGCTTCCGATGTTGGAGACACGCCTACCTCACCTGTTGGCCTTGGTTTCTGTGTCTGTAATAAATGGAGATGATTGTATCCACCTTACAAGCTTATGGTAAGAATTAAATGAGATCACCATATTTAGCAAGGAGGCTGCACAGACCAGGTGCTTGGTACGTTTGTTCTTTTCGCCTTGTTTGTTAATTCTGGAGGTCATTCTCTTTAGGAAGCTGGGATGAGCCAGCCAGAATGGAGTTTGGAGACCAGCCTCTGGTCTCATAGCCTGTGGTCCCTCAGTCATCCGATTCAGGCCAGATGAATGTCTAGGCAGAGAGGATGCCCCCAGCAGCAGTCAGCCGGAGACAGCCCCCCTTCCCCAGTGCTTTCCCTTAGGCCCCCGCCTCTCTCGTCCCAGGCATACTTGAGTTAGCAAATAGTGTTCAAGCTGGGAGTGCCTGACCCATCCCTGGGAGTGTGGCAATCTAGATTCCTGCTCCTGGCTCCTGTGGCTTAGAGCTGAGCACCTTCAGTGTACCTGGACATGCTGGTCGGATCCCATCAGACAGGAATCCTGAATCAGCCTCACCTTTAAGGCCCTTGGTTGAGCACCTCCCTTGGCAGGGCCTGAGCAGGGACGATGCTCCTTGGTTTCTAGGAGCTGAAGGGCTGGTGGAGTGGGAGACAGGAAAGGACTACAAGCCAGAGACCAGGAGGACCATATCCATCACTCAGTGTCCAGTGAGTGTCATCAGGGTTTGGGAGAAAGGGGTCCTTGGCAGCTTGAGGTTCAGGTAGCCCTGGGGGACTTGGGGACTTTTGCTGGATAAGATTTAGGTAAAAGGGAGGAGAGGGCCAGGGGAGGTAACTTGAACATGATGGCTGCTTTGTAAATAAAAACAGGCCCAGTGCTGATGAGTATCCCGTGTCCCATGATTTGGGGTCTGGTGTTCTTCCCGCCACACCTGGCTGGGAAGGGGCTAAAAGGAGAGGCGGGTGCACACAGCAATCCCAGGCTCCCACGGTGGTGTTTTGTGGATATTGCCTTTTGTGCATAGTTCCTGCCTGCTGACTTTCATGGCTCAGCCTCCTCCAGGAACCCTGGAGAGCACGGAGTGTGCACGCCTGCACCGCCTCATGGTGCTTTGCCTGCATCTTGCCCCTTCTGAAGGGTGGCCTGGGTTGTTTCCCAGTCCCCAGCCCCTTCACAGCGGGGCTTGCACCAGAGGGGCTCAGTGGTGGTGGGTGGGCAGGCTTTAGTCTCACTGACATTTCTCTGGGGGAGGTGAGGTTGTAATGCATGAGGCACACTCTCTTCAAGGGTGGGCAAACTCGGGCTCTTTAGCAGCAACAGAAAAAACGCTTCTTTCTTGGAGCCGCTCACACCCTATTCACCGCTAAGGGGACTGTTTTGAAGAACACATCCCTAGGACTGAGTCCAGCCCAGAGCCCCCTCTGGTAAATGGGGCTGGTCACAGACCCTAGGATCAGTTCCCTTCAATTCAGTTGCTCAGTCGTGTCCGACTCTTTGCGACCCCATGGACCACAGCACGCCAGGCCTCCCTGTCCATCACCAACTCCCGGAGTTTACCCAAACTCATGTCCATTGAGTTGGTGATGCCATCTAGCCATCTCATCCTCTGTCGTCCCCTTCTCCTCCTGCCCTCAATCCCTCCCAGCATCAGGGTCTTTACAAATGAGTCAGCTTTTTGCATCAGGTGGCCAAAGTATTGGAGTTTCAGCTTCAGCATCAGGGCTGAAAGGGCCTCAGAGACCATTGAATTTGAGATCCAGGGGTGGGACCAGCACCGTGGTCTAAATTCCAGGCCCAGGGCTCTCTGCTCCTTAGTAGGTCTGCCCAGACCTCCGTGCCCTGGTCTCTTTTCTGTATCTGTCACCTTCTGAGGGAGGTCAAGCTCACGGGTGGGGGTAGGAGGACAAGGATGTGTATGGCTGGGGAGAGCCGCCTGGTCTGGCTGGCTGGCAAAGTGCAAGTTCGCTGAGAGAGGCTGGTCAGGTTTCACTTTGCAGGGCTGTAGGGAGCAGGGGGAGGGGACTCCCCAGCGGCCTGAATGCGCCGCTCCCCCTTCTCCTGTGTTCCTCTCCCCCACCCCGGGCCAAGGGGTTCTTTGTGTACCACTACCCCCGCCTTGTAGGGAAGTGTTCATTGTGGCCCAAGTAGAGAAAGAATTTAGCTACTCTGCCAGGAACAGAGTCCGGCTCTGGGAGGGAGTAGGGGAGAGGTCAGTTCTGCCCCCAGATGGGTTGGTTACTAGGATCAGTTTCAGGTGACCGCTGACCCTTGGCGCTCTATGTACTTGAGCAATATGTAGGCAGGTAAAGGATGGGGTAAGTGTAGCTGGGGAACCCTTTTCCACCTGGTTCCCCTTGGCTCTCGGTGGTGGAGGGCTAGGACTCCCCCGCCAGTCCATGGTGAGGACCCCACCTGGGGCCAGGGGGCAGGTGTGAGATCACATAGCTGTACAGTTGTAAGGAACTTGAGACAGCATCTGGACTAGCACTCATTTTACGGTGTGGAAACAGTCCCAGAGAGGTATTTCAGGATACACAGCTGTGAAAGTTGCTGAAACCGAACTACACTGTCCAGGCTCCTAGTTCAGAGCACTTTCTAGAATTCAGGAACGGTTTGAACTTTGCATTCAACCGTTTTTACCTGTGCAGCCTGGGCGTATATTTCTCTGAAACTCCCCTTTCATCCTTGTGAAATAGAATGTTCAATACTTTGTGGGATTGTGCAAGTGGTATGAACTGGAGAAGATACACCAGGTACATGCAGACAGCCTCCCGAACAGTTAGCAAGTGTTGGCCACTGTGATTATTTTCCGTGGCTGGGAACCACACTGTCCCCTAACTGGAAATGTTTACCCCAGCCTCCATTTCCCTTCACAGCCTCCAGCACCAGGCGTGTCTGCCCAGTGACCTCTCCTCACCTGCAGGGGCCAGCACCTGGGGAGGCATTTACATTCCTGGCATTCTTCTTGCCTTTGGGGGCCCCTGCAGGAGCCACGTGGGTGAGGGGGTGGAAGCCGAGAGGGGACGGAGTTGGTCCCCTTGCGACCTCTGCTGCTCCTTTTGGGAATGAGAGACCCCCCTCCCACGTTTCTCCACGGGAGGCCCAGTGCTGCAGAAACTTGCAGCTCCTTGCTCTCACACACAGTGCTTTGACGTTGGTGGTATTCATCTAAGTTTCCTCACCTGTCAAATGGGTGCACTCATTGTAACCTTCTCATCAAGCCAGTTGGAAGGCTCAAACGCTTGGAAGGGTCCCTGGCATGTAGTAGACCTCAGTGTTAGCTGCTGTTGGTCATTGTAGACGAGGAAACGGGGGCTTAGGGAGGGCAGTGAACAAGGTCCCATAGTTACAGTGAGATGCCGAGTTGGCAGGCGAACCCAGGTCTGGCTGACTGTCAAACCTTGGCCACCCTGGAGAACCCACTGAGTTTGGGAATGTCTGGGTTCAGAGAGCTGCCAGTTGACTGTCTCCGTGAGAAGGGCGCTGGGTCAAGGTGGTCCCGAGGGACCTTGGGTCCCCGCTGTTTGCAGAATGGGCGTCTGATCCTGAGGCCCGGTGCCTGGCGTGAGGTGTGTGTCTGTTTTGACCGTCCCCATGGGGTTGCCAGGTGACTCTGGGAGGTGCGCTCGGCCTAGGCGGGCCCTGGTGAGGGTCGGCCGGCTCCGCCGCCCCTGGCTGCATTGGCCGGGGGAGGTGGGTGGGCTCTGGGCCCCGGGTCCCTTCCCCTCCCCTTCCCCGGCCTCCCCGGCGCTTGTGTGTCTCAGAGCCGGGGCTGGGGCTCTCAGACAGGCAACAAAAGCGGCTTCCCTCTGTGGCGCTGCCACCTGTTGGGTTTTCACACGTCGGGAGGGAGTGGGGGGAGGGAGCCGCTGCCCTTTTCCCAGTGTCTGCGGCCGCCCCCGCCCCCCAGCCCGGGGACTGGGGGTCTCTGCCGCCCAGCGTGGTGGGGCTCGGGCTGGGCGGGGCGGGGGCCGCAGCAGCTGGAAGGGGCCCGAGCGGGCAGGGGCCGGGGCGGCAGCCGAGGGGGAGTTTGACGGATTACTCTGTGGCCGAGAGGTCTCTCCCTAATCCCCCTTTGTGTCCCGGCTCGAAGCCCCGCGCTCGCTCTGACAAGCTGCTAAGCAGAAGGCTTCCCGTCCAAGTGAAGAAAAGGCGGCGCAGCAGGGCGGACGCTAAATCCCCGGCCCTGGGCCTGGGGGCGGCCGGGGCTGGGCTGCAGGCGGTGGGGGAGGGCCTTCTCTCTGCCGCGGCTGCAGCCCCGGGCCTCCCGCTCTGCGGCTGCATTCCGAGTAGGGCTCCCGCACGTTCTGGGGAGCCTGGGGGTCGTGGGCCTTGGCTTCTTATGCAGATCGCTGTTGCCGGTGGTCGGGTCGGGGTAGGGGAGCAGACCCTTGCTTCTTTGGAAGTACCCTTGAGCTGGAGAATGCAGGCTGAACGTGCGCTGGAAGACGTGGAAGCTGCATGGAGCCTCGCCCCACGTCCCCTTCTCCCTCGCTGCCCAGACAGGAGGAATTCCCTCAGCCCAGCGGCCCAGGCAGAGAGATCTGTCATGGTGGAGAGCTCGCCACCTCTCAAGCGTGTTCATCTCCCATCTCCTGTCTGGCCAGCACAGGCTTTCTGGGGTGTCCGAAGGCTCCTGTGGAGAGCTCATTTTGGGGGTGCAGGGGGCTAGGTGTTACGAGGTAGGACCAAGGACACTGGCCCCTTGGGACTGAGGCAAGGGGCTGGGTGACGCCCCCCGCCCTCCCCCCCCCCCCCAGAGGTTTTGGTGAGCTTCCAGAGCTATTCCCTGACCCTAGAGGATCTGAGAGATGGCAACGTGGGGTGCGGTGCTGGGGTCCAGTCTGGTGTGGAGGAAACCGGGTCCCCCGTCCTGTGTGGTCTCGGGGCCTCTACCTGTGGGATCCTCCGCACCTGCAGCCCCCACCTGGGCTGGGGGATGTTAGGGAGCCTGGCGGGGGGTGACCCCACCCTTTTCTGCCGCTGAGTCTAACCCTAACCCTGCCTCCTCTCCGTTTCCTTCTCTGTGGGGAGGGGCTCTCTGGCCTTGTGAGAAGGCTCACACAGACCTCAAGGCGCGGGGCTCCGGGGTCAGGCCAGGGCTGGGGCCCTTTGATGCCCGGGCGGGTGTGGGGGTGCCAGCCCGCATAAAGAGGCCACAGAGCTGCCACCCGAGTGGCAGCTGCCCTGCTCCCTCGGCCTCTGCCGTCTGGAGGGGCCGCCTGCTACCCCAGCCCCACCTCGCCAGAGGGGTGGCAGGAGCCCCTTTGAAGAGCCTCAAAGGCCTCTTTATGCGTCCCCGGACACTCCCTTCCTGGAGGGGCCTCTCCCCGGCCTCCTCCAGCCCTCTGCGTTTGGAGAGACAGTTCAGGCCAAGTTTCGCCCCTGTTGCTCAGTTGCACTTCCCGTACTCCCTGCTGAGGCCTAACCTGAGAGGGGCGAAGGAGACGGGGTGGGCCCTCCAGCCTGGGAGCTTCTGCCATCCGCTCAGCACTCCTGGCTGAGCCTTTAGGAGCCGCCCTCTGGGGGTCGGGCTGGAGTCTCGGGGTGTCTGGGCGTGGGGGCAGCACTTAGGTCCTGCCTGTCCCTTCCACCTCCCACCCTGGGCTGCTGTCAGAGTTATTCTTTAGATAAACGTTTCCCAGGCTCCTTCTCTGCTGGAGTGGATGCTGGAAAGCTGCACTGGCGCCTATAGCCCACTCTGGGGGTGTTGCACCCGGAGTTTTTGGGTATCTGGAGCTGGGCAGGTAAAGTGCAGGTTCACCCTCCGTCTAAAGGGCTTGAGCTCTGCTCCCCCAGACGGGAGGGAAGATGGCTGGGGCAGAGCTCCCTAAAGCTTTCCAGAAGTCTTGGGGTTCCTTCAGCATCCTTGCTGTCCCGTCATCCAGGATCTGGAAAGAGGGAGGGGGTCTTCCGTTCCTGTCCACAGGGTCAGCCCCCTTTCCCTCGTCTTCCCGCCCCCTCCCCACCAGGTGAGCCCCTCTGGATGGGCCTCCGTGTGCCGAGGGCTCCAGGAGGCCTGGGGAGGAGGACCTGAGTCAGAAGCGTCTCTGAGGCTGGAGGGTGGAGGCGTGGAGTGGACCCTACTGCCCTGCCTGTGTCCCTGAGGATGCAAGGGGCTCCGAGAGCAGGGGGACCCAGCGGGCGTCGTCACTTTCAAGCTTTAGGGAGACGTGTTCCCTGGATGCAGATGGGAGCGGGAGGCAGGAAGCAGGTGACAGACCGCTTCCTGGTCCGCTGCCTGTCCCAGCCTGGGCCCTAGGCTCCTCTGTGTCTGGAAGGCCCCGGGAGGACCACTGGTGACTAGAGTTGGTGCTGTGGGAGTCCTCTAGCCTCCTCCTCCTGCGGGCTGGGGTGGGGGTGAAACAGGAGGCTGGGGCACTGGGGAACCGTAAGGAAAAGAAAGGAGGGCTTTGGAAGGGAGGGTGTTCTCATGGGCTTGGGCGTCTCTCGGGCAGTTCCGGGCTGGGGAGAGTCTGGGGTGGCAGGGGTGCCCGAGAGAGGGAGGCCAGGCTCAGCACCCTGAGCACAGGAACAGTAGGGCTGGGCCCGCCCACCTCCTCCCCAGGAATCCCTCAGCTGGCCCATGCCCTGGTCCTGGGTACAGCGCCTCCCTCCGGAGGGTGGAGAGAGGAGCCGGGCAGGGGAAGGATTTCGTCCTCCACAGTCCTGGCTGTGGGGAGCTGGACCAAAGGAGGGAGGGAGGCAGGGCGGGTGCTTGATGGTTGCTGGAGAGCTGTGATTTATTCTAAACAACTGGGACAAACCAGGGTTTGGGAATGGGTGCCGGATGTGGGTGAGGCTGGGTCTGATAAAGTCTGTTTGCTCAGGGAGGACCTGGTCCCTTAAAGCCCAGGGCAGGGGAGTCTCCAGGGTGGGGAATGGAAGGGGCTGGAAACCTTTAGACCCAGAACCCTTCCCTCCAGGTCAGACAGCACTGCCCCCTGGTCTCCATGGCCCCCTGCTTTCCTCCTGGGGTCGCCATGGTAGTGCAGGGACTAGGGA
This sequence comes from Cephalophus harveyi, assembly GCA_006410635.1. Taxonomy (NCBI): domain Eukaryota; kingdom Metazoa; phylum Chordata; class Mammalia; order Artiodactyla; family Bovidae; genus Cephalophus; species Cephalophus harveyi. The sequence goes on along the minus strand of SJYT01072274.1, from coordinate 356,863 downwards.
GGATTCGAGCGGAACCCACAGCCCCCAGCTAAGGGTGTTGTCTGGTCCCCCAACCCACTTTTGCGACCATGTGGGTCAGTGTTTTACGTTTCTCCCATGCCGCCCCCATAGCAGTCCGTGTCTCTTTCCAAAGTGGATGGTCTGGGTCTGAGTGGCTCTTGGAGGAGGAGGCTGCTGGTTGTCCAGCCTTGTGTGAAGTCCCTTTCTTCCTGGGCTACAAGTTGCACAAGCCCAGCAGGCAGTTACGGGATGGACACTTCTTAGCCAGGATTGACCGCGTCTGATTTCTTTGTGGCGCAGCGCAGACAGCACCTGCAGCATGCTTTGTAACGCACGGGCCCTGTGGGGCTTCGTGATGTTAGATAAGGAAGCAGAAGCACCAAGTTATGAGATGTTGAGGTCGGAAGAGGGCACGGATGAGGGCTCAGGGTGCTCCGGGAATGCTCTCGGGTGGGGACGGGGGCTGGAGCCAGGCTCTCGGCCGGGAACCTTGCACTGCACTAGTGTTTTTCAGCAGCGTTTGTGGTGCTGAGTCAGTGAGACTGGAGAAGGCACTCCAGGCTCCAGCCACGAGTGGCCTGAGGCTCTCTGTCCCCCCCACCGCCCCCCCTGTCTACCCACCACGGGATGATGACAGGTTAGGGGACCAAGGCTCCCCTCTCTGCCTTCTCTGTGCAGCTGACTTGGTTTTCCCTCTTCTGTGGTCGCTTGTAAACAGAATGGACTGCAGGGGGTGCCGTGGTCAGGAAGCAAGACCTAGAGGCCCACTGCCCAAGGGGTTGGGGACCAGGGTGGCTGCTTCCCTGCTGGAATCTCTGAGCAGAAGCCCCAGTGGGAAGGGCTACGGGGATATCTGAGCCAAGAGAGGAGCCGCCCCGGGGTCACTGGCGTCATCGCAGTGGCTGCCAGATGGTGAGGCTGGGACCTGGGAGCAGCCCCCTGTCTCCTGATGGTTGGGCAGCTCGCAGGGGACAGGGGAGTGCTTCTTCCCCGTGGCCACCGAGCATGGAGAGAAACTGAAGAGGGGTTTTCAGGCCGAGGTTCTTCCAGTGCTTTTCAAATGGTTTCAATGACAGGCTCACACCCAACCCGAGAAACCACAGGCTTTTCTCTTCCCCTTGTCCTTCTCCTTGGGGTGGTAGTTTGGTGCAGCTTGGCTTGTGGCCAGGCAGTGTGAAATAGGAAGTGTGACTCTTAACAAAGGGGAATTGAACAGCCCCGCTTTGGGAGGTGGAGGGAGAAAAACAAACTGGGCATCGCAGAGGGTCTCCAGGGGCACCTTGATAACAGTGCCTGGGGAACTGGGAATTCAGCTGGTTTGACTTTTTTTTTTCCCCCTCCCTTCTATACTAGGAAACAAGGGAAGTTGCAAAGATATTTCAAAACAGAGAATTACTAACATCTAGTAGTCTCTGGAGTGTACTGAGGTTTAAAAATCATATTTACCTTATTAATTAGGTCAACCTTAGGCTAATATGAACATGCACTTCCTGCCTGCACGGTAGGGGGTGGCTCCTGGGTGGCAGGGCCACGCCATCAGCCCGGGAGTGATCCAGATTCAGAGCTCAGAGCGAATCCTAGAGCTTGGGTTCCCGGAACTTAATGCTCTGTGTGTGGCTGTCCCTGCCCTTTTAGGATCTGAGTGTTGGCATCTGCCCCTGCCGAGGCCCCCGCGATGACAGGCGGTTAGCATGGCTGAGAAACCAGACCTGTGCAGAGGGCCCGCAGGAGTGGGCTTCTGGCTGAGTCCTCGGCAGCCGGTGGCAGCCAGGAAGAGAGGCCCTGGCGTCTGCAGCGAGGCGGAGACGGAGCCATTCTGGAGCGCGTGAGCGGGCCGGAGCCCCACCTGCCTGGTCCAGCATGGTCCAGAGGCTGTGGGCAAGCCGCCTGCTGCGGCATCGGAAGGCCCAGCTCCTGCTGGTCAACCTGCTGACCTTCGGCCTGGAGGTGTGCCTGGCGGCGGGCATCACCTACGTGCCACCCCTGCTGCTGGAAGTGGGGGTGGAGGAGAAGTTCATGACCATGGTCCTGGGTGAGTCACCGCGTCCTCGTCCCCTCCTGCGCCAGAGACAGGCCTCCCGGGGAAGGAGGGCACCAGTGCCTCTGCCCAGAAGGTGCCTGCTGCCCCTGAGCCGGGGGGTCAGCGCTGCTGAGCAGAGGGCTGACCCCGCACCGAGGGGCTCCGAGAGAAAGAGAAGGACAGGGCCGTTCCCTGGCTACCTCTGTGTCCCAGGCCCCTACACGCATACGGCCCCCCGAGACGCGGAGAAACTGCCCTTTGCAATTCAAACCTGTGGCCTCATCCAACTCCTGCAGTAACGCTTTGAGGTTACCCATTTCACAGAGAAGACAGTGGGGGCTAATGAGAGGTTAGGTGACTTAGCCTGGCTATACTGCTAACTTAGCTACGGATAAATTGGGTTCCCCCCACAACCAGCAAGGGCTCTTTCTGGCCCCCAGGGCAGGGGCTGGGCTCCTGACTGGAGACGAATTCTGCGAAAGCCACGGAAGGCAAATGGGCACCATCGTTTGGTGGTGACCAAGCAAACGGTCACTTCCTTCACTCCCAGGAAGAGGGGTCTGTGGGGATGGCAGGGTCAGGGTCAGCCTGCCTGTTGGAACCCTGCCTCCCTCCCTCCCTGGCTCCGTGCCTGTGCAGCGTATCACTGACCGGCTGCTTCACGCCTCAGTTTCCTCGTCATAACATGGGGCGTTAGTGATCCCAGTTGTGAGAAGTGTGTCAGGGTCCGGTGAAGTGGTCAGCACAGCACCAGCGCGGAGCGGGCCCTGCATGTGGTGTCGCCACCGCGTCCCTCCTTCTCGAGGAGGTTGGTCCCCGTCCCCCGCCCCTTCCCAGCCCTGGCCTTTTGCTCACACTCCTCGCCCTTCTTGCAGGCATCGGTCCGGTGCTGGGTCTGGTCTCGGTCCCGCTGCTTGGCTCGGCCAGTGACCACTGGCGCGGGCGCTATGGCCGCCGGAGGCCCTTCATCTGGGCCCTGTCCCTGGGCGTTCTGCTGAGCCTCTTCCTCATCCCGAGGGCCAGCCGGCTGGCGGGGCTGCTGTGCCCGGACACCAGGCCGCTGGAGCTGGCGCTGCTGATCCTGGGCGTGGGGCTGCTGGCCTTCTGCGGCCAGCTGTGCTTCACGCCCCTGGAGGCCCTGCTCTCCGACCTCTTCCGGGACCCAGACCACTGTCGCCAGGCCTTCTCCGTCTACGCCTTCATGATCGGCCTCGGGGGCTGCCTCGGCTACCTCCTGCCTGCCATCGACTGGGACGCCAGTGCCCTGGCGCCCTACCTGGGCACCCAGGAGGAGTGCCTCTTTGGGCTGCTCGCTCTCATCTTCCTCACCTGCGTGGCGGCCACGGCGTTCGTGGCCGAGGAGGCAGCCCTGGGCCCGGCTGAGCCTGCGGAAGGGCTCTCCGCCCCCTTGGTGCTGCCCTGCTGCCCGGGCCGCGCCCGCCTGGCCCTGCGGAGCCTGGGCGCCCTCTGTCCTCGGCTGCGCCGGCTCTGTTGCCGCATGCCCCGCGCCCTGCGCCAGCTCTTTGTGGCAGAGCTGTGCAGCTGGATGGCGTTCATGACGTTCACGTTATTTTACACAGACTTCGTGGGCGAGGGACTGTACCAGGGCGTGCCCGGGGCTGAGCCAGGCACAGAGGCCCGCAGACACTATGACGAAGGTAAGGCCTTAGCTGTCCTGGGGGGCTGCTGTGGGAGCTGCCCTCCGATGAATGTTCGGGCGTGGGGAGATGCCCACAGCCCGGGTGCCTGGGCCCTGACCTCCCCACCTGGAAAACGGGCCAGCGTGCAGGCTGCGTGTGCAGTTGGTCAGGGAGAAGTGCGGCATGTTGGCTGCAACCTCGGCGGAGCCTTGGGCTGTTTGTAAAGTTTTGATCAGTCGTTGCCCCAACCTGGCAGAAGGAGAGGCTGAGCTTATTTCAGGTCCAGAGACCAGGCCGAGGTCTGCCTGGCCCCACATTCTGTGTGCCCTCTGCTCTGCCGCTGCCGTGGCCAGCCCCTACCAGCTCAGGAGTCCCAAACTCTTCCTTTGGAGCCTCCGGCGGGGCTGTCTTGGCCCTCTCCTGGAAGCTGAGTGCTCTGAGCCCTCAGAACGGCTTCCTCGGCCCTTGGCCCTTGGCCAGTGGCTGTGATCACTTTCCCTAACCTAGACTCCTGCTGCTTGGGGTGGGTGTGGGGTACTGGGTGCAGGTCTGGCAATGACGGGTCTTGGACAGCAGGGACCGGTGCTCCTGGTTCCGAGTGCCCTGCGCCCTGTGCTGAGCCCTCTCCCAGCCCCGTCTCATAGCCTCTCCGTCTCCACCTCCAGGGGTCCGGATGGGCTCAGGGACCGGTGCTCCTGGTTCCGAGTGCCCTGCGCCCTGTGCTGAGCCCTCTCCCAGCCCCGTCTCACGGCCTCTCCCCCTCCACCCGCAGGGGTCCGGATGGGCAGCCTGGGGCTGTTCCTGCAGTGCGCCATCTCCCTGCTCTTCTCCCTGGTCATGGACCGGCTGGTACAGCAGTTTGGCACCCGGGCAGTCTACCTGGCCAGCGTGGTGGCCTTCCCCGTGGCGGCCGGCGCCACGTGCCTGTCCCGCAGCGTGGCGGTGGTGACCGCCTCGGCTGCCCTCACCGGCGTCACCTTCTCTGCCCTGCAGATCCTGCCCTACACGCTCGCCTCCCTCTACCACCGCGAGAAGCAGGTACTAAGCAGAGCCGGGGGAGGGAGGGCTGGCCGAGCAGTCCAGAGCCAGGGTCTGGCCAGAGAAGCTGGAGGAGGAATTCTTTGACGGGAGAGGAAGCCTGTTGTGGTCCCAGGGCCAGAGACCTGGGCTGCGGAAGGAGGGTGTAGATTAGATTCTGGGAATGACTTCCTGATGTCAGGCTTATAAAGCCCTTAAAGTGGATGATTGCAGGAAATGTGAAATCCTCTGGAAATCCTGAAGAAGCAGGCTAGCCGAAGTCCTCAGTCTGGGTTGTGGTGTTCTGTGCAGAAGCAGGGGACTAGATCAGATGACCTCTGGGGCACCTAGCTTCCGCAGCTTGTGAGTGGGAAAGGCCTGGCGTGGGCCTTGTCCAGGGAGGGACGTGGTTACTGACCTTGCTCTGGTCTCAGACCGGGAAGGCTCCCAACTCCACCCTCCCCTCTTTCTGTTTATCTTCCTTTTCCTGCCTCCCTCCTTTGCCCCCTTCCCCCGCCCCACGGTGGATCTCAGAGCCTGGAGCCCCTGCCACCGCTCGCCTGGGCACTGTGTAAGTCGTGGGACTCCTTCCTGCTTAGCCCCGCTCTAAGCAGCCCCTCCAGGGGCCTCCTCCTGTGGGAGCCTTCTGAGCCCCGCTGTGTGGTCACCTCTGTGGCCTCCGCTAGCCTCACTGAGCTGCAGCCCTGTTCCAGAGTTCTGTCCAGGGGTGTCCCAAGGAAAACGAGACTCAGTCTGCATTCACGGGGCTTCCAGACTGCAGGGGGGACATGTTCTGCCCCTGGCAGGACACGGGTGAGGAGACACCTGGCTGGGGGGTGTGTTAACCCAATCAGCAGCTGCAGGGGTGGGCGTGGGGTGGGGGAACCTGACCCCCGTGGCCCCTGTGGGACCCCTGATGACCTTTATCAGCCTCCAGTCTCTCCTGCGCTGACTGGGGGCTCAGGCTGGCGTCCAGGGGCCAGCCTTGGGCACAGCCAGGGAATGTGCTGGGGTTGGCCTTCCCCTTGACTAGGAAGCACATCTGTCCCCAGGACAGGGCAGCCGGCCGGGGCAGGGTCCCAGGCACAGTTGGCCCCCGTGCTGCTTGCCCGCCTCCTCGGCTTCCTGGCAGCACACGAGCCTTGGCTCGAGCTCCGCCAGCGGGCTCCCGGCTCTGATGCAGCCGACCCTGAGAACACGGTGTGCCAGGCACGCGTGGGCCCCGGAGCGGCGGTCAGACGGGCCTTGTCCTCAGATGGGAGGCTCTGGGGCATCCCAGGCAGGGCAGGGTCAGGCCGTGCTTGTCCCTAGCAGATGGTGAGACAGACAGGACGGCTCCCACAGGAGCGTAGCTGGGACGGGGGTCGAGGGTTTCCAGTGGCAGGTGGCAGGGACCTGGAGGAGGAGGCCGGGAAGAGCGTGCGGTCCGGCGTGGCGGGGTCCTCACCTGTGTTCCTCTACTCCGCTGTGTCTCTCTGCCCTCCTGTCTTCCTTCTGTCTTTCCTTTTACCCTGGGGCTCTGTTCTCCTCCCAACTGGCAGTACCAAGTGCATCTGTCATGCTGATTTGAGGAGAGGCTGGAGGAGACCTCGACATGTGGTTTCAGGGGGCCCCTTCCGGGCCCCCGACCCCCACTCCCGAGGAGACTCCTCACCGGAGACGCAGACCACTCAGGGGTCTGCCCAGTTTTCTGCCCTGCTCCAGATTTTCGTTGAGACCCTTTGCTGGCTTCTTCTCGGCCCTGAGATGAAGGCCAGGGCTGGTTCTCACAGCTGCGGGACCCCGTGTCTGGGTGTTGACCTGTCCTGGTGTGTCCCCCTCTCCTCCCCCAGGTTTTCCTGCCCAAGTACCGAGGAGACGACGGAGGCGGTGCCGGCGAGGACGGCATGAAGACCAGCTTCTTGCCGGGCCCCAAGGCCGCATCCCCCTCCCCCCATGGAAATGGGGGTCCTGGCGGCTTGCTGGCAGCCCCGCCCGCTCTCTGCGGGGCCTCCGCCTGTGATGGCTCCGTGCGCACTGTGGTGGCTGAGCCGCCAGAGGCCAGGGCAGTCCCGGGCCGTGGCATCTGCCTAGACCTGGCCATTCTGGACAGTGCCTTCCTGCTGTCTCAGGTGGCCCCATCTCTGTTTATGGGCTTCATCGTTCAGCTCAGCCAGTCCGTCACTGCCTACATGGTCTCGGCGGCAGGCCTGGGTCTGGTTGCCATTTACTTTGTCACACAGGTAGTATTTGACAAGAGTGACTTGGCCAAATACTCTGTGTAGGGTGCTCGCCAGGCACGGAGGGCAGAGGGCCTGCCTCCCCCGGTCCGGCTCTCCCTGCTCAGCCTCCTGGGGCCGGGGCTGGCCTTGCCCTTTCTGCTGCTGCCAAAGTGGTTGGTGTGGCTCTCCGCTGCCTCCCGGCGGCAGTGAGGTGCTTCTTCCCTCCCACCACTTTCCCCCAGCCCTAAGCCAGTCGTTAGGGCCGGCTGGCTTGGTTGCTCTTCAGAAGGCTTCAGTCTGGACTTCTTCAAGGGCAGAAGGGCAGGGCATTTAAGTAAGTCCATGCACTGGAATGCAGGACTCTGCCTGGGGATCACCCAGGCTCAGGGTGGACAGCTGGTGTCCTGATCAGGATACACCCAGTGAAGGGATTGGGGTAAATCCCAAATTTGAGTAAATGCAGCCACCTGTTCTAGCACCAAGGGCCTTTATCCTGTAGGTTGTCCCATTGTCGCTTCTGCATGGGAGTTTCTACTGTGAGACTCTGCAGGATTTGCAAGTACGAAAAGGACTTGGGAGCACGATCCTGAGTGGTGAAGGCAAGCTGCCCCGCCCTCCAGCACCCCCTTTCTGCTATTCCCCCTCCCCTACACTTCATTAGGACTTTGCTTGTTGGCCCCTGTGGTGCCGTCACAGGGACCTTGGTCTTTAAATATTTAACTTATTTATTTAAGTAGAAGGGGAATCAAGGTGTCTAGGAGTTGGGTAGGATGAGATCCTCGGTGACTAGGTTCCCTGAGATGGTTGGTTATTGGGCTGAGGGTTGCCAGAATCTCCTTCTCCTGGAGGGATTGGTCTGGCCCCCAAACTGCCTAACCTTGAGCTTGCAAACTCCACTCGCCCCAACTGATACCCCAGCTCCTGGTACCCGAGGTGGGGAGGGCTGGGGAATGTGAAGGGTGGGGCTCCAGGTCTTAGCAGCCTCCCTAGAACCCGCCACCTCGTGATCCTGCCAGCCCCCAAAACCCCCCGCCCCCTCTAGGACTGGGCCTCCAAGCCCACCTTTCCTCGCCCGCTCCACAGTCCCCTCCTTGGGGCTGTTTTGGGACCAGAAGCACAGAGTGTGGCTCCTTGAGCCTCTATCCGCCTCAGCCCTCAGGGCATATGTGTGCTTAAGAACTTTAGCCCAGAAACTCAGGAGCACCCCCTGCCTGGGCTAAGGAGGTCTTATCTCTCTGGGGGTTTAAGTGCCGTTTGTAATAATGTCACGTCTTATTTATTTAGCGGAGTAAATATTTTATGCTGTATGTGAGCAATCAGAGTATAATGTTTATGGTGATGAAATTAAAGCCTTCTTCTATGTTTCACTGGTCTTTGTGTCTTTTCTGAGGGGGAAAGACCAGCCCCTGTCAAGACCCGGTCTGGGCAGCGGCAGGTCCCAGCACCACCAGCAGGGGGAGCCACAGACCAGCACTCATCTGTCTTTTGCCTGTCGGGTGGGTAGTCCTACCCCGGGACTGGGGAGACGCTCTGGGGCGAAGGGGAGTAAGACACAGGGAAGGGGGCGCATTTTCCTTATCACAGGGCTCACAGTGTGGCCAAGAAGAGCCTCAGCAAGAGGACACCCCGAGCAAACTTAATGTCTTTGAAAGCTGCTTTGCTTTCTGGCATTACCAGATGTCCCGGCTCACCTTGTGTGTTTCTTGCCGTAGATCTGAAATGAGCTATTTTCTCTAAGGGCATCTGATTGACTTTTGTGGAAAAAGGTTTTTTTCCACAGTGACCATAATATTGGCATTGGGAGGGCTTATTATTAGGTTGATCATTGGTATTAGGCCTTTTCGGTGGACAAAACTAGGCAAAAAAATGTTTAATGTCAATACATGGTGAGTTTCTATTGATACTGCCTATTTAAGTTCAGGATTAGAGATTACATGTGTTTATATATATACATACATATGTATTTTGCTTTTCTAATTTCTACCATGCTTAAACAGAGCTCAAGGCCTGGCTTAGCATGCATGTATGTGTGTGTGAGAAGCAAAAAGAGCCACCAGCCTAATGTCAGCCTTTCCGTGCCACCAGAAATTAGAAGCTGGCCCAGAGGCATGTTCCCTGTTTTTCCTGGTCCAAAGGAAATGAACTTTCTGGCTAGCCCCATACAAGTCATTTACCTCTGTGGTTAAACTTATTCCTAAGTAACCTATTCTTTTGATGCACTTGTAAATAAGATTGTTTTCTTGGGCTTCCCTTGTGGCTCAGTAGTAAAGAATCCGCCTGCCAGTGCAGGAATCACAGGTTTGATCCCTGTGGGAAGGGAAGGAAGATCCCACATCCAAAGAGCAGCTGGGCCTGTGCACCACAACTGTTGAGCCTTCGCTCAAAGAGCCGAGGAAGTGCACCTGCTGAAGCCTAGAGCCGAGATAAGGCCCTCTGAAATTAAGAAAGCAATCTTTTTATATATAATTTCACTTACTTACTCATTGGTTATGCCGGGTCTTTGTTGCTGCACAGGCTTTTTCTCTAGCTGCAGTGAGAGGGGGCCGCTCTCCAGGTGTGGTCTGCAGGCCAAAGATTGTTTTCTTAATTTCAGAGGGCCTTACTAGCACAAATTTTCAATACTGGAGACCCGCTAAGGTAGCTCACAGGCTGTGAGGCCTTGTGTTGGTAGTTCTTCAGTTGTTGTTGTTTTTTTTTTATATTGGATTATAGTTGATTCACAACTATAATCTAGTTGAAGCCCAAGAAAACAATCTTATTTACAAGTGCATCAAAAGAATACATTACTTAGGAATAAGTCTAACCACAGAGGTAAATGACTTGTATGGGGCTAGCCAGAAAGTTCATTTCCTTTGGACCAGGAAAAACAGTGAATATGCCTCTGGGCCAGCTTCTAATTTCTGGTGGCACGGAAAGGCTGACATTAGGCAGGTGGCTAGTTTATGGTAGTTCCTCAGCTTTAAACTACATTCCTCACAGAAATGCCAGCTCACTAAAAAGTACAGAAAAGGGGGAAAGAAGAAGGAAGAAAGGGGGCTTTGGAAAGAAGAAGGAAACTGCAAGTAACCTCAAAGATACCACAAATAGGATTTACTCAGTCCTTTCCATGTGGGTCTCAGATGAGTAAAGGACACAACCTGACCAGTGTCCTTTAAGATCATTAATTTAGATGGAAAGGAATAAGAGGTATGATCAGGTGTACATAGATGTATCAGGTAGGATGTATGTAGAAAATTTCAGAACACGAAGCAAAGATGTTAACAGAGTTTAGAGAAAGGAAACAATTGTTGTGGAGAGAGGAGGGTCAGGCTATCCGCACCTCCCTACCTTCATCCCCCGGCACCTGCCATCTCCCAGAACGGGATGGGGTGCTGGCTTGTGGTCTGAGCCCAGGCATTGGAGGGGGGCCCCACTAGGGTTGGATGGGCACTGCCCCCTCCTTTGTTCCTTCATGGGTCTGTCCTTCCGGCCTGGGGTGCTTCTCCCTGCAGGAGGGGGAGTGGGAGGGGCAGGGGTAGGGAACACCCCCTCGCTGGGCAGCTTGGCGCTCGGGCTGCTGCTTGTGCAGCCGGGGAAAGAGCTCTTGGGTTCCAGGATCAAATTCGACTACAGCGGCCTGGCAGCTTTGTCACCGTTGGCTGGAGGGTTGTGCAGAGTTGAAACTCGCTGACACCCAACACCGTCACGAGATCTCCACACACGAGGAGGTAGCGTGGGGTGCCCTGGCAACCCTGTCCCTTGACTTCAGTACTTCAGTCTGCCCTTGACTAACGTCTGACCTTTGACAAGTCATTCCACTGTGTGTATGCTGAGGGGTTAGCCGACTGTCTCTGCAGACACAGCTCTGGACTCCCGCCCTTCGTGGCTCGGTGCCACATTCTGCTCCCCAGGACGCTGTTTAGTACCCTACGGTGCCCAGTGACCGTTCTCTCCTTCTGGTCACACAGTCTTTGTCTAGTTTCCCGTGTGCTGGACCTGACATGCACCCCGGGGCTGCAGCAGTGAAGAGACAGTCACCGAGCTCAGATGCAGCCGGGAGAGGGCACACCAGGAGGGCCTCCTGCCCCTTGGGGGGCTCTGTCCTGGGGGGGGGGGTGGCCTCCAAGGAAGCGAGGTGAGGGTCCGTTCATGGAAAGCCGCCTGGACCCCGAGATTCCCTCACAGGTGGCCGTGACTTCTCCCAGGGAGCTGAAGAGAACGAAGCGGTGGGAGGACCCCGGGATCCTTCTTCGCCAGGGACGGCCCAAGGCCTGCTGAGAAGAGGTGACGTGTCCTGGGCACACTGACGCAGGGCTGTTTCCGTGGTACTCAGTGAAAGTGAGGGGTACGGGGGAAGACTCTGCGTTATCTTTGCAGCTTGTATTATTCTAATATAAAAAGTTTCTTTCTTTTTAATGTGGAGGACTTTTGATCCATCTCACCACCTTCTAATAGGCACCCAAAATATCTATTAATCAACCATTACTATTCACTGATAGGTGTAAGGCACCATTGTACATATAACTAAGGGGGTTATGAAGATATATCAAAGGTGGTCTTTGTTCTCTGTTAGTACTGAGGCTTCTCCATGGAAAAATAAAACTTGTTCAAATAAGGTTATTTCTAACGGTGCAAGGCAGTTTGACACGTGCCAACGATACATAGGAGTACAAGGGGGATGGGGGAGAGACCACTGCCAGGAGGATGCTTTTTAAGTAGGGACAGAGATTCAGTTCAGTTCAGTTCAGTCACTCAGTCATGTCCGACTCTTTGCCACCCCATGGACTGCAGCACGCCAGGCCTCCCTGTCCATCACCAACTCCTGGAGCCTACTCAAACCCATGTCCATCGCATCAGTGATGCCACCCAACCAACTCATTCTCTGTCATCCCCTTCTCCTCCTGCTTTCAATCTTTCCCAGCATCAGGGTCTTTTCCTGACTCAGTTCTTCTCATCAGGTGGCCAAAGTATTGGAGTTTCAGCTTCAACATCAGTCCTTCCAATGAACATTCAGAAGTGATCTCCTTTAGGATGGACTGGTTGGATCTCCTTTCAGTCCAAGGGACTCTCAAGAGTCTTATCCAACACCAGAGCTCAAAAGCATCAATTCTTCAGTGTTCAACTTTCTTCACAGTCCAACTCTCACATTCCTACATGACCACTGGAAAAACCATAGCCTTGACTAGACAGACCTTTATTGGCAGAATAATGTCTCTGCTTTCCAATATGCTGACTAGGTTGGTCATAACTTTTCTTCCAAGGAGTAAGCGTCTTTTAATTTCATGGCTGCAATCACCACCTGCAGTGATTTTGGAGCCCCCCAAAATAAAGGCTGCCACTGTTTCCACTGTTTCCCCATCTATTTGGCATGAAGTGATGGGACCAGATGCCATGATCTTCGTTTTCTGAATGTTGAGCTTTAAGCCAACTTTTTCACTCTCCTCTTTCACTTTCATCAAGAGGCTCTTTAGCTCCTCTTTGCTTTCTGTCATAAGGGTGGTCATCTCACATGCTAGTAAAGTAATGCTCAAAATTCTCCAAGCCAGGCTTCAACAATACGTGAACCGTGAACTTCCAGATGTTCATGCTGGTTTTAGAAAAGGCAGAGGAATCAGAGATCAAATTGCCAACATCTGTTGGATCATCGAAAAAGCAAGAGAGTCCCAGAAAAACATCTATTTCTGCTTTATCGACTACGCCAAAGCCTTTGACTGTGTGGATCACAACAAACTGTGGAAAATTCTGAAAGAGATGGGAATACCAGACTACCTGACCTGCCTCCTGAGAAATTTGCATGCAGGTCAGGAAGCAACAGTTAGAACTGGACATGGAACAATAGACTGCTTCCAAATAGGAAAAGTACGTCAAGGCTGTATATTGTCACTGTGCTTATTTAACTTATATGCAGAGTACATCATGAGAAACACTGGGCTGGAAGAAGCACAAGCTGGAATCAAGATTGCCGGGAGAAATATCAATAACCTCAGATATGCAGAGGACAAAGATTATTGCTTTCTAAAAAAGTTCAGGGGTTTTTGACTTAATGAACACTTTAGAAATACATGAGCACTTCAATCAATTATATATATATTTTCTCAGTCTTCTTGCATTAGTCATAAATATCCTTCACCCTGACTGCCTCACTGCTAACCTCACTGCCCGTCATGTTGTCCCTCTCCTGGACTAATTCATTAACCGTAGCCATCTCCCTTTCTCCAGTCTAATCTCCACTTACCCTGACTGCTTGGACTGCAAGCACTTACAGGCAAGTTAGGTCCATGCTTGTCCTACAGCCTGAGCTAGCTTCCCATGCACCGAGCTGACAGCCCCGCACAGGGGAGCCTCGGGAGACTCACCTGCATGTGGCTCCTTCACACGTGGCTCCATCCAGCTCTTTATCCCCTTCCTCTCCACCTCCTTAATCTCCCATCCTCTCAAACGCCACTCCAGCCACAGCGGGTTTCTTCCTACTCCTCAACCAAACTTGGCTCGTATGAGCCTCAGGACTTTTGGCCTTGCTGCACTCTCTCCGTGGAATTCTCTGCCTACAGCAGTTGTTATTCTGCAACCTTCAGCATAAACCTCTCCTTCTCTGGTTCCCTGTAGTTAATCACATCCTTTTCTGTCTTCCCATAACACACTGCTAACGTGCTACTCATGTATGTTAGACAAAAACGTGGCTTATCCCACAGAATGGGTGGAAATAATGGGACTGACAAGGGATTCATCTTCGAAATACATTAATATAAACAGCCCATGCAGCTCACTAACAAAAAACAACCCAATCAAAAAACGGCTGGAAGACCCAAATAGATATTTCTCCAAAGAAGACGTACATTGGCCTCCAAAGAAGTCCAAAAAGTACATGAAAAGATGCTCAACATTATTAACTATTAGAGAAATGCAAATTAAAACTACAATGAGGTATCACCTCACACTGGTCAGAATGGCCATCATCAAAAAATCCACAAATAATAAATGCTGGAGAGGGTGTGGAGAAAGGGAAACTTTTCTACACTGTTGGTGGGAATGTGGATTGGTACAACCACTATGGAGAACAGTATGAAGGTTCCTTAAGAAAACCAAAAACAGAGCTACCATATAATCCAGCAGTCCCACTCCTGAGCATTCACCTGGAGAAAACCATAATTCGAAAAGACACATGCCCTCCAATGTTCATTGCAGCATTATGTACAATAGCTAGTACATGGGAGCAACCTAATTATCCATTGACAGAGGAATGGATAAAGAAGATGTGGTACACATATACAATGGAATATCACTCAGTCGTAAAAAAGAACAAAATAATGCCATTTGCAGCAACATGGATGGACCCAGAGATTGTCACACTGAGTGAAGTAAGTCAGGAGGAGAAAAGACAAATATTATATGATATTGCTTGTAAGTGGAATCTAAAAACGGTACAAATGAACCTATTTACAAAATAGAAATAGAGTCACAGATGTATAAATCAATCTTACGATCACCAAGGGGAAAGGGAGGGGGGGTAAATTGGGAGATTGGGATTGACATATATACACTGCTGCTGCTGCTAAGTCGCTTCAGTCATGTCCGATTCTGTGTGACCCCATAGATGGCAGCCCACCTGGCTCCCCCGTCCCTGGGATTCTCCAGGCAAGAACACTGGAGTGGGTTGCCATTTCCTTCTCCAATGCATGGAAGTGAAAAGTGAAAGTGAAGTCACTCAGTCGTGTCTGACTCCTAGCGACCCCATGGACTGCAGCCTACCAGGCTCCTCCATCCATGGGATTTGCCAGGCAAGTGTACTGGAATGGGTTGCCATTGCCTTCTACTACCCATAAAATAGGTAACTAATAAGGACCTACTGTTTAGCACAGGAAACTCTACTCAGTATTCTCTAATGACCTATATGGAAAAAGAATCTAAAAAATAGTCGATATATGTATAACTGATTTACTTTGCTGTAGAGCAGAAGCTAGCACACCATTGCAAATCAATTATATTCTAATAAAACAAAACTTGGCATTCATCTATGAATTCTTTCCACAAACACTTTTTAAGTAGCTACCATGTGCCAGGACTGTGGCAGGGTGAAAAGACAGGAGCCCTCTAGGAGGTCTCTTGGAGGTCCCTTGGAGGTCCCTGCCCTCTTGGAGGTCCCCAACCAATGAGGACTTTGGAGACACACAGAAGCAATTCAGAACGTGTGACGGTGCTGTGACGAGGGGCCCAGGGCTAGGGGAGTACACACGGGGGCCCCTGTCTGGTCTGGGATGAGCTCTGGTGGGGGTGGGGCGGAGAGGGCGCCCCAGAAGTGATGGTAAACGAGATGGGGAGCCCAAGCAGACATTTGCAGTCTGTTCTCCTATCGGGTTTCCCCAGAGCAAAACCTGCATCTCATTCATTGTTACGTTGCCCATATCCAGGTCTGTAGCTACACACAGTAGGGGCTCACTAAATTTGCTTGCTTGATTAAATGACTTGTTGAGCAAACAAAATGAATGGGTAAATAAAAACCATCTTATTTTTAAGCAAACGGACAACCTCAGCTTAACACCCCGGCTTCTAATATCAGGTGGTTGAGCTGAGGATGAAGGCCGTGTTTCGCCTTTGCATTTCATGTGGTTTATTGTGGTACTTTTTTCTTTTTTTTGACCTTTAGGTTTGGTTTAGTAATACTATGTGAGTGGTTTCATGTTATTTTTTTGGAAAGAGTTTGTGGCTTTTGTTTCAGTATGCTATAGAAGTAAGTATTTAATGTCTATGAACTTTATGGATAGATAATATTTTCTTTAAAATACTTGTAAAATTTTCTTAATGTAAAAAAAAAAAGAAAGAAAAATTACAGTTGTGAAGTGGGACTGGAAAGAGACTGTAGGGGTGATGGGCAGGACAGTAGGGGAAGACAGACTTGGATGACCTTGCCTTTACGTCCGGGAGTTCAAAGCAATTTCCCATCCAATGTCTCTCTTGTTCAAAACCAGGGCCAGGCATTTTGAATGACCATCATCTACTTCTATGAGTGTGATGATTAATTTTATGTGTCAACTTGACTGGGCTACAAGGTGCCCAACTATTTGGTTAAACATTATGATGAATCTTATCTGTGAAGATGTCTGGGGATGAGGGTAATATTTAAATTGGTAGATGGAGTGAAGCCAAAATGGGTGGGCCTCATCCAATGTTGAAGGTCTGCATAGAACAAAAAGGCTGACCTTCCTCTGTATTAAACAGAGTTCCTTCTTCCTGACTGCCCTCAAATTGGAACATCACCTTTTTCCTGCCTTTGGACTCAAACTGAAGCACTGGCGGTTCCTGGGACTTAAGACTGCTGGTCTTCAGACTGGAGCTGTGCCACTGTTCTCTGGGCTCTCAGGCCTCTGGGCTTGGACTGGAACTGCACCACGGGCTCTCAGTTGACAGATGATGAAATTGCACCCCAAGAAAGAGGATCTTTACCTGGCACA
Organism: Cephalophus harveyi; assembly: GCA_006410635.1. NCBI lineage: Eukaryota > Metazoa > Chordata > Mammalia > Artiodactyla > Bovidae > Cephalophus > Cephalophus harveyi. The sequence goes on along the minus strand of SJYT01072274.1, from coordinate 340,557 downwards.
CTTTACCTACCGTATTCACTACATAGCTGATGCTTGAAATTGCCTTAACTGGAAACCATATTTGCAAAGGATACTTAAAATGCAAATAGCCCTAGAAAAATAATATACCGATATGGATTCATAAGAGAATATAAATGACTTGGTGGAATGTTTTCTGAAGAGCAATTTTTGGTGTGGGAAGGCCAGTGTACATGGTGAAATAGACACAGTTCTTACCCTCTTTGAGGTCCTTGATGGATGAGAGTTTCAGAGACGGACAGAAGCAAGCCGTGCATGATGGGGACATTTGGATCTTAAAAGGAGGAGGCATTTGGGACAGTGGGAGGTGGGTACAGGAGGGGCAGTTCAGGCCCCCAGACCTCACCTCCTTTGACCTCAAGCACTGCCCCAGGCCACGGTCATTTGTGTTGTGCTGGGAAGTTGAGACTTCACACATCCAGGGACATGAATGGCTGGAACTGGCCAATCCTTAATTTCAGTGAGCTTGCAGGAAATTTCTGAAAATACAGACTTCTAGCAGCAACGCTTGCCTCTTTTTAGAAATAAAATTTTGTGTGCATGTGTCTGCCTTCCTGACTACATCGGGATGTGTCATGGGTAGAGTGGGTGGCGGGTTATGTTGGGATGTGTTGTGGATCGAGTGGGCAGAGGCTGTTTCGAGCCATGAGGTAACCAGAAGCCTATTTTCAAACCTTTGTGTAACTTTTCTGCTTTTTGCTTGTATGAAGCTTCTGATTGAGTGTTCTGTTTATGGCAGCAGCTTGAAGGAGGAAACTGTATTATGCCCATCTGGCCAGTATCATATTTGTCCTTCCTATTTAAAATGGGGGCAGCAGGCAAGATGGTGAAGATACTTGAAATCCCACCACACAATGAAGGTGAAAGGAGTCAGGGATGTGTTTAGTTTGGAGACGAGACTCCTCAGGAGACTTGAGAGTAGTCTTCAGCTATATAAAGAGCTGTTCTGTGTTCTCCCGAGGGCAGGGCCTGCCTGGAGGAAGGTTACAGGAATACAGATTTTGATAGTCAAGAGTACACGGGCTGTTTCAGAAGGGAGGGCGTTCTCTGCACTGGAGGCACTGGACGCGTGCTTGATGTAAGCATTAAGGGCTGACTGGCCTATGCTATTTTTTAAATTCATTCATCTGTTTGGCTTCATCGGGTCTCAGCCGTGGTGCATGGGCTTCTCCCTAGGTGTGGCGCCTGGGCTTAGATGTCCTGCAGCATGTGGGATCTTAGTTTCCTGATCAGGGATTGAACCCACATCCCCTGCATCAGAAGGCAAATTCTTAGCCACTAGACCACCAGGGAAGTCCCTCTGTCATCTTTAATGCAGATCTATTTTTGATGCAGATTCTGCGATTCTCTGGTATGAGGCTACAGACTGGTCTACGGTCATGGCGAGAGAAGTCTGAAGAGATTTAAGTATGACCATTCATCCAACCGGAGAAGGCAATGGCACCCCACTCCAGTACTCTTGCCTGGAAAATCCCCTGGATGGAGGAGCCTGGTGGGCTGCCGTCTATGGGGTCGCACAGAGTCGGACATGACTGAAGCGACTTCACTTTCACTTTTCACTTTTAGGCACTGGAGAAGGACATGGCAACCCACTCCAGTGTTCTTGCCTGGAGAATCCCAGGGATGGGGGAGCCTGGTGGGCTGCCGTCTATGGGGTCGCACAGAGTTAGACACGACTGAAGCGACTTAGCAGCAGCATTCGTCCAACCAAACACGTTGGTCTGTTGTGTATGAAGCACTGTTTGGCATGAGAAACTAAAGTCCCAAAGGCACAGAGTACATCATGAGAAACACTGGACTGGAAGAAACACAAGCTGGTATCAAGATTGCCGGGAGAAATATCAATAACCTCAGATATGCAGATGACACCACCCTTATGGCAGAAAGTGAAGAGGAGCTAAAAAGCCTCTTGATGAAAGTGAAAGGGGAGAGCGAAAAAGTTGGCTTAAAGCTCAACATTCAGAAAACGAAGATCATGGTATCTGGTCCCATCACTTCATGGGAAATAGATGGGGAAACAGTGGAAACAGTGTCAGACTTTATTTGTTTGGGCTCCAAAATCACTGTAGATGGTGACCGCAGCCATGAAATTAGAAGACGCTTACTCCTTGGAAGAAAAGTTATGTCCAACCTAGATAGCATTTTCAAAAGCAGAGACATTACTTTGCCGACTAAGGTCCGTCTAGTCAAGGCTATGGGTTTTCCTGTGGTCATGTATGGATGTGAGAGTTGGACTGTGAAGAAGGCTGAGCGCCAAAGAATTGATGCTTTTGAACTGTGGTGTTGGAGAAGACTCTTGAGAGTCCCTTGGAC
>SJYT01072274.1:287242-337922 GCA_006410635.1 Cephalophus harveyi | reverse complement strand
GGAATGACGCTAAAGCTGAAACTCCAGTACTTTGGCCACCTCATGCGAAGAGTTGACTCATTGGAAAAGACTCTGATGCTGGGAGGGATTGGGGGCAGGAGGATAAGGGGACGACCGAGGATGAGATGGCTGGATGGCATCACTGACTCGATGGATGTGAGTCTGAGTGAACTCCGAGAGATGGTAATGAACAGGGAGGCCTGGCATGCTGCGATTCATGGGGTCGCAAAGAGTCAGACACGACTGAGCGACTGAAGTGAACTGAACTGAGAATGTTGTGGGTCTTCCCTGGGGGTCCCCTGGTTAAGAATCTGCCTGCCAATGCAGGGCACGTGAGTTCAATCCCTGGTCCGGGAAGATCCCACATGCCATGGAGCAACGAAGCCGGTGCACCACAAGCTCTAGAGCTTGTGCTCAACAACAAGAGAAGCCACCGCTTCTCAGTGAGAAGCCTGAGGACCACGACTAGAGAGCAGCCCCTGCTCACCACAGCGAGAGAAGGCGTGGGCCCAGCAGCGAAGAGCCAGCACAGCCAAAAATCAATAGATAAAGTTTCTAAAGTCTTAAAAAATACTTTTAAAAAGTGGACTGTTGTGTAGGCTGCAAGGTATGCGCTTTTCTTCTTCTGTTAGATACAGAACCTGGACAAGCAGGCAGAGTTAGGCTAGAAGCCAGGAGGTGGTTTTAAGAGAGCTCAGGGGAATGGGTCAGTAAGAAACAGCAAGAGGGGACTGGATGGGGAAGGTGTTGGGGGTGATCGGTCCCATGCTGTTCAGAAGGGGCGCTCTTGTCTGCACCCTATTGTGCATCTGGAATATCAGGTTACCATGTGCTATGGTCTGAATGTTGCTGTCTTCCCTAAATCTGTGTATTGGCTTCCTAACCCCCAAAGATGATGGTATTAGGAGGTGGGGCCTTTGGGGTGTGTTTCAGTCATGAGGGTGGAGCCTTTGTGAGTGGGATTAGCGCTCCTATACCAGAAAGTCCACAGAGCTCTCTTGCTACTTCCACCCTGTGAAGACAGAAAGAGGTGTTGGTTCTGGCCCAGGAAGCAGGCTCTCACCAGAACGTGACCATGCTGGTGCCGTGATTCTGGGCTTCCCAGCCTTCAGAATGGTGAGAAATAGGTTTCTGTTTATAAGCTGCGAGGTCTGTGGTATTTTGTTATAGCAGTCTGAATGGTCTAAGTCATCATGAAACATTGGACTCATTCAGCTCACTCCCTCTGCCCATACACCATGCCCACCAGTTAGCAGGATGGTCATGATTTGGCCTTTCACATTCCTTTCTCTATGGGACACAGCTCAGTGTTCTTAATCATTGCTTGTCCCTCTATTACCCTTGACTGAGGTTGCTAATGGCCCTCTCTCTTTGCACAGGACCTGGTACTTAGCAGGCACTCATGAAATTTTTGTTAAGTGATGAAGGCTGGAGGGAACTATCACATTTAATTGTGGTGGAAGTGGGCAGTGGGCAGAGGAAACAGAGGTGTAACATTTGAGAGCTGGGCTTTCCTTGAAGTGGAAGTTCCTCATTCAGCACTTGCCGAGTCCCTATCATACTAGACACTAAGCTGGGGGACACTGGGTGTACAGAGGTGACAGACACAGTACTTTTTCAAAGAATTCCATGGGACAGAGGAGACGTTCCAGGCTGAGGGAACTACACACACAAAGTCCTGGGAGTGCTTGATATGTCTGAGGGGCTCTACTATGTATGGCTGGAGTTTAGCCTGAAAAAGGGCTAGACTGCAAAGGGTCACTAATCATATCATCCTACAGGATGATACGACCTTTAAACCTTACTCTTCACAGGCCTCTCGGGCCAGAGTTTGGACTTTATCTTGGAAGCAGCAGAAAAATCAATCACAGAACACTAAAATGGATGAGTGGCATAATCAAATGTGGGTTTTAGCAATTTTCCTTGTGGTAATGCGGAGGATGGGCTGAAATGTCTAGATACTGGGAGGGAAAGTAGAAGGCTACCGCAGTAGTCCTAGCAAAAGATGGTAAGAGCCTTTGGGATATGCATGCGGAGGGAACAGATGTGAGATATTCTAGAGATTAGGTACAACAGACCATGGTGACCAGTTGCAGAGGGTGAGGAAGAAGGAATCATTAGAGATGACTGAAATGTCTGTGGAATGCTTTCAACTGACATTGGGAAGGAGGATTTGGGGAAGGTGTGGCAGGATGTGTATTCTGAGATGGAGGGAGGGTCGTGAGGTCAGCCAGGGGAAAATATTCTGTAAGAAATTGGAAACATGGACCCAGAGTTCAGGGCAGAAGTACAGACCAGAGATGAAGGTTAAAGGTCATTAGCACTGGGGTGGTGAATAGAGACATAGAGAGTATGAAGTTTCTTGTGGGGAGAAGCCCAAAGACAGAACTCTAAGGCAAGGATAGAACCCATTCTTCAGAGCTGGTGGAGCAGAAGCCCCCAAAGAGAGAAAAACTGGCCAGAGAGAGAGAAGGAGAATCACAGAAGCCAAGAGAGGGAAGGTGCCAGGAAGGGACATCTAAGTTTGCTTTGGAGGTCAGGGTATGTTTGCCTAAGGGGGTGATGTCTGAATTAGTCTTAAGGATGGAGAACAGGATGAGGACTGGAAGGGGGAGTTTGGATCTGCCCATTAGGATGACTGTAACCTTCTCTAGGGCAGAGTCAGTGGTGGGGCCAGTAAACACATTCAGTGGATTAAAGATTGAGTACAAGGTGAGAAAGCATAGGTGGCAAATACAAACATTATTTTTTGAAGCTCAGTACTAAAGGGCTTCCCTGATAACTCAGTTGGTAAAGGATCCACCTGCACTGCAGGAGACCCCAATTCTATTCCTGGGTTGGGAAGATCCCCTGGAGAAAGGAAAGGCTACCCACTCCAGTCTTCTGGCCTAGAGAATTCCATGGACTATACAGTCCATGGGGTTGCAGAGACGGACATGACTGAGTGACTTTCACTAAAGGGTTACACTAAAGAGAGGAGAAGGTAGGCTGAGAGTTGGGGTTTCCTAAGGATGGGTGACTTGTACCCCAGCATACTTCTCTGCATCATGCATGTTTGCACTGTTCATCTTGATATCTAGTCATTCTGTGAGCATTTATTGAGTAGCTCCCAGAGGGACCATTCTGGGTGCTAGACTGCAATGGAGAACAAGACCTCTCAAGGACCTCATCCAAAGGTTAAAGAGACAAATAAGAAATTTCAGGGGCTTCCCTGATGGCTCAGTGGTAAAGAATCCACCTGCCAGGACAGAAGACATGGGTTCGATTCCTGAACTCTGAAGATCACACAGCCATGGAACAACCAAGCCCATGTGCCACAACTACTGAGCCTGTGCTCTAGAGCCTGCGGCCTGAAATTCCCGAGCCCACGTGCTGCAGCTCCGGAAGCCTGTGCACCCTAGAGCCTGTGCTCCGGAACGAGAGAGGCCACTGCAATGGGAAGCATGAGCACGACTAGAGAGTAGCCCCCGCTCACCACAGCCAGAGAAAAAAGCCCACGCGGCCACAAAAATCCAGCAGAGCCAAAAATAAACAAAATTATTTTAAGCAAAAAAGAAATTTCAGGTCAGTGCCACAGACAGGGTTAGTACTGGGTATGGGAGATACTGGAGGTCACAGACCCAGCCTGGAGGCTTGGGAGGACTCCCTGGAGCAGGTGACATCTGAGCTGAGGCCTAAAGCAGAAGATAGCCAGGCGGGGCAGGGCAGGGGAAAAGGCATTCCAAGCAGAATGTTTTTCCTGAAGATCCCCTCCCCACCTTTCTCTAAACCCTAGACACCCTGGATGTCCATGGAGAACACGAGGAACCTCCTGTCCATGGTACCCTCACCTCCCAGAACTTGTTTTTCCCCCATTTAGCATGCCTTTCTATGTCATAGTGATTTTTGCCCCCTCATCTATTAGAAACCTCTAAAGAGAAGAGACTTGGCTTAGCCATCTGTCTGTCTCCTGTCACATCTAGAGCAGTTCTCATGGCTAATGCTTAAAAAAAATTTTTATATGACATCATCTCAGGGCCAAGGACCACTGTCATGGCTAATGCACTTTCAAGGGAGCCACTGGCAGGCTTAGTAAATAGAGGTATAAAGGGAAAAGAAATATAGACAGGAAAAAAAATAAGGCTGCGAGAAAAGGCTGTGGTGGGAGGTGGGGAGGAAGCAAAGAAGCGAAGAGAAAGTGTGCATACAGTGGGGAGGGATACGGTTCAAAAGAGAATCTAACCCGAACTCCCTGCTCCACACAACCTTGCCTTTGGCTTCTTTTCTGTCATGGGCAGGACTCCTTGTTCTCCCCCTTCTTCAGTTTTCCTGTTGGAATTTGATTTCTAGATATATTTGATCGGTTATATGCATCACAACTGCATTTTTTCAGAAATGAGGAGAAGCTGAGAGAGAGAGGTGAGGAAAAAAGCCCTCCAGACCCAGTAATTTTCCCATTTCACAGGGCTGAGCCCAAACAGAATTCAAATTTCCTTCCCTTGAGAGAGGGAAGCTGGTGGCCGCATCACACTTCTGAATTGGGTACACAACTCACAAGCTAAGTTCTCTAGCACAGCAAAACTAATTTTGTTTTGCAGCTGGATAAATAAAGTAAGGAAGAAAAAAGCAGGCATTACACATTTTGGAATTAGCACCAAGTCTTTCAAACTCCACCTCTTTCAGGAAATGTTCCTTAATGTGGTGGGAGGTGGTGATTTCATTCCCTCTCCCAATCCTGCCTCACCACAAGAAACCCTGTTTAGAGCTGCACTTACTTACCCCTTCATTTGTCAGGCTGACTTTGCTTTGCTCAGTATCTCTGGATCCTTCAGTGAATTCTCTGTGTATGGGGTCAAAAGAAAAAAATGTGGAAGAACTCAAAAACTACCAAGGAAGTTGTACATGGTGATAGTCTCTGAGGGTGTCAGTATCACTGGTCCAAGACTGAAAGTTCCTAGAAAAAAGAACAAAGCCTCTTTGAGTTTCTCCTGCAGTAAACAGGTGAGTATTATGCTGAATAATAGTATTAGTGGTTTTTGAATTAATTGTAATTGAAAAAGAAAAATTTTCCAGCCAGTTATCATAATATATGCAAGAGAGGAAACAAAACTTCTAGTTTAAAATTCAGAGCAATACGATCCTACAAGGAGTTGGACAAGCCACCCAGAATCTTGTACGTTACACACGAAGTGGATTTTATGAGCTTTTGTCAATTGAGCTGTATCTTTTCTAAAGAGCACTTAGGAATCAAGTTCCCTCCTCTTCTCTAGAACAGACTTCATATCAATTTTCATAAGCCCAGGAAAAAGTACATTTGTCAAAGACCAAGAAAATTACTTGAAAAATATAGGGGAGGAAGAAAGAAGTATCTTGGGTGTATATTCTAAAGGTGAAAACTATATGAAGTTATTCCTGAGGTGTATTTATGACGAGTCATTAAATATATTAGATAGTCGTTATGCCCCAGGCACATAACTGCAGTAACTCATGTCTCATCATGTCCTCTCTGAGAAAAACAATATTCCGTGTGAAGTTTACAGCTTGGGCTGAAAGATGTTGCCGTGAACTTTCCTCATAGTCTAGTAGCCACAAGTACCTTGTCCAAGGAGCTTTTCATGGATTTCTCTCTGGACCTTGAATATTCTCTGATTATAAGCCTTATTATTGGAGAGGAAGCACTTCCCTGGTGGCTCAGACGGTAAAGCGTCTGTCTACAATGCAGGTCCCCTGGAGAAGGAAATGGCAATCCACTCCAGTACTGTGGCCTGAAAAATCCCATGGACAGAGGAGCCTGGTATGCTACAGTCTATGGGGTCGCAAAGAGTCGGACACGACTGAACGACTTGACTTCACTTCTTCACCCACTCCAGTATTCTTGCCTAGAGAATTCCACGGAGTGTGTAGTCCATGGGGTCGCAAAGAGTCGGACACGACTGAGTGACTTTCACTTACTTATTTACTTGGAGAGGAAACATCTTTGTCAAGAATAATAGTCTTGGTGAAAAGACATTTCTAACTATCATTTCATTGATTGTCTTTGGTGAATTGTAGGTCCTTCATAGGTAGTGGGCTTAGCAAATGCTGCCAAATTTGATAGACAGCTAGCACGCATTTAATTTTCAAAAATAACTTTTCCTCTAAAATTTCAGTCTTCACAAATACAGTAACTATAGGATCATTTAATAGGAGTTCAGGCATTGTTTGATCAGCCATCTTTTCCTTTTCACTCTATGCACCACACACTAGAAGTGAAAGGTATGACTTTATTTTTAAAAATGTTGAAAGGGAGGCCCAGAAAAGATAAGGACGTTATTTCCTTAGGATTTCCTCAAGAGGATTTCCTCAGGAGGATCAAGCTTTGGCTAGAAGCCAGAGACCCCTGATTTTTCTTCTTTCATATCAGACACGGAGCCATTTGCCTCAGATCCGTCCCTACCTAGGGTCGTTGGTGCTCCTTTTGATCAAAGGTTATTTCTTCTTTATTTTGTGTGCTGTAAGACATTGCCTGGAAGACGTGCAGGTCAACTTGCTGTCTCCATGTTTGCTCAGTGAGTCAGGGTCCATGAAATATCTCTTTAGGAAAAAGGGATACGTTCATCCCTCATGATCTGTGGAGGGCTGGTTCCAGGAACCCTGAGGATACCAAAATCTGAGGATGCCCAAGTCCCATATATAAAGTATTTGAATATAAAGTTCATCCTCCCGTATACTTTAAATTATCTCTGAAAGTGAAGTTGTTCAGTCATGTCCGACTCTTTGCGACCCCATGGACTATAGCCTATCAGGCTCCTCTGTCCATGGGATTTTCCAGGCAAGAGTGCTGGAGTGGATTGCCACTTCCTTCTCTGGGGACCTTCCCGACCCAAGAATCTAACCCGGGTCTCCCACATTGTAGGCAGATGTTTTACCGTCTGAGCCACCAGGGAAGCCAGGAAATTATCTCTAGATTACTTATAATACTAATACAGTGTAAATGCCATATAAATAGTTGTGTGCAGCAAACTAAAGTTTTGCTTTCTGGAACCTTCTGGAAATTTTTTCCCAGAAGTTTAGCTGAATTCATGAATGTGGAACCCCTGGACACAGAGGGCTGCCTGAGCTAACTTAGGGTAATGATGAGGTAGTGAAATAGAAGAGAGGGATCAGGAAGTTGCCTTAAGAAGAAATGATCATAACTTACTGTTTCTTAGAAATGTAACTACATTAGGGGAACTGAGTGGCAGGTCTGGGATAATTGACACTCTAGGACATGTCAGGCAGAAACACGTGTTTAAACACTGTATAAAATCTGCAAATTATATGTGAGATAGCCCTGAATGAGAATCCATCTATCTGGTGGGAAAATGACAAACAAGATAACAAAAAAGCATAGTCTTTTTGGTTGACCAACATAACCACCATGGAGTTTTCAAAAACAGAACCATCTGTTGTGTAAGGAACCATGGAGAGAGATTATGTATTTATAGAATCCTGCATGGGAAAAGCAGGCATATTAATAAACTTTTTAAAAAATTCATTACTGTGAAATCTATTTTTCTAGTTTCTCTGCTGTCAGCATATACTGTGTTGAAACAAACAAAATATCCAGTCAATTTAAAAGCAGACAGACTTGCTATGACTAATTTAAGAACTCCCAAAGTAGGCTCTTTTCCAAAAATACACAGCAATTGATAATACTGGCAGCTCAGTCTACAGGGTTATGATACAACTAAGACCCTGAGGCTGAATGTGAAGTTTCCTGCTAGTTTGGGCACAGCAGGGTAATCTGTAAAGGAGCTTCTACAGCCCTTAACTGTTCTTGGTATGGGGCTTCAAAATGAAATCTTCCCATAACCTAATGTTTCCAATAGGTGTACCTTAAATAGTCTACCTTAAGAATTCTTATTTTTCCCTCTTGGTTTCTAAAATGGAAGTTGTTGTAAGGAAAAATCTTGTAGGGCCCAGGAGCCCTAGTTCTTTTCAGGTGTTGGATGCTCCTTTTAAAACACATTTCTTAGTGGCCTCCTTAGCACACAGTAGGCAGTATGTCAGTCTCACAAAACATATATTTCTTTTAATTTTTTATTGAAGTTTACTTGGATTATAGTGTGGTGTTAATTACTGCTATGCAGAAAAGTGACTCAGTACACATATATTTACGTTCTTTTTCATAGTCCCAAACTCCCACCCCTTAGCAACCACCATTCTATTCTCTAAGTCCCTGATTTTGTTTCTGTTTCATAGATAGGTTCATTTGTAGAATACATTTCTTTACCAACTGCACTATCAGGGAAACCCTGTAGAACACTTTTTTTAAATGAAAATATGTGGTAAAATTATTTTTTAAAGCCTAACATCGTTAGGTGTTGTTGCTTTTCCATGAATACCTTTGTGCGTTATAATCACTGTATTATGGTGGAGGAGGTTGGAAATCAAAGTAAGTGATGATTCTCTCCCAAAAGCCTTCAAAGGGATAGTAAGATCACATTTCTTCCTTCCTTCCTTTTAAATTCATAATTTTTCTAGGAACTTTTTCAACTCAGTTTTCATATATATCTTCATAAAATTATTCATAGTATTTTCTGATAGCTTTTTAAAATTAATTTTTATTGGAGTATACTTGATATTCAGTGCTGTTAGTTTGTACTGTACAGCGAGGTAGATCAGTTACACACACATCTGCTCTTTTTTAGGGTTTCTTTCATAGCTCAGTTGGTAAAGAATCCACCCACATTGCAGGAGACCCTGGTTTGATCCCGTGGCTTGGGAAGATCCCTTGGAGAAGGGAAAGGCTACCCACTCCAGTATTCTGGTCTGGAGAATTCCATGGACTGTATAAGTCCATGGGGTCACAAAAAGTCAGACACGAGTCAGCGACTTTCACTTCACCACTGTGTTTTAACCTTCACCCATGTAGGTCATTCCTGGAGAAGGCGATGGCACCCCACTCCAGCACTCTTGCCTGGATAATCCCATGGACAGAGGAGCCTGGGAGGCTGCAGTCCATGGGTCGCACAGAGTCGGACACAACTGAAGCGACTTCATTTTCACTTTTCACTTTCATGCACTGGAGGACATGGCAACCCACTCCAGTGTTCTTGCAGGGAGAATCCCAGGGACCGGGGAGCCTGATGGGCTGCCGTCTAGGGGGTCGCACAGAGTCCGACACGACTGAAGCGACTTAGCAGCAGCAGCATGTAGTTCATTCCAGAGTATTAATTAGAGTTCCCTGAGAGGACCACATTTCACTGAGCTCAATTAATTTTACCATGAGGATTTCCCTGGCAGTCCAGTAGTTAGGAGTCCTGCTTTCACTGCCGTGGCCAGTGTTCAATCCCTGGTTGGGGAGCTAAGATCCTGCAAGCTTCTCTGTGCCGCCACAGAGAAATCAACTGTGGAGTTGAGGAGGCAAACATAAATGACATCAGGACTTTCGTGGTGGTCCAGGTGCTGAAACTCTGTACTCCCAATGCAGGGGGCCCGGATGCATCCTGGTCAGGGAACTAGATCCCACAGGCTGCAACTAAAGATTCTGTGTGCTAAGACCTGGCACAGCCCAATAAATGCATTTTTTTAAAATGGCACCATTATTTATTCACATTTTATCTTCTCAGCAGTGCTGTACATGATCTTCATCTTATATGAGGGGACTGAAGTTCAGAGAGGTGAAGGGACTCAAAGCTAGTAACTGGACATTGGACTGGCTTGTTGTTGGTTTCCTGTTAAGTGGGATACACAGTATATTTCTTGGAGGTTTTGTTCAGCAGTCTCTATATACCTTCCGCCTCTATACTGTTCAGGTAGTTGTACCAAGTGCGACCTGGTTCCTTAAGAGTTGTGTTTAATTAGCAAAGAGTCGGACACGACTGAGCGACTGAACTGAACTGATGGGCTAGACACTCCGCGAGGTGATTATACTTGGGTTCTCTCCATTTTACATATGATGATATTGTTTGGGGAGGTAAAGAAAGTTCTTAAAGATTGGCGAGCTCGTGAGAGGCAGAGCCACGGCTGGATTGCAGGTCTCTGACTCCAACGCTAGAACGAGCTTTCCCCACTTGACCAGTGCTTCCCTTTGTCAGCCCCGGGTCGAGAGAGCCCCAAGGCTGACTGAACGGATATCAGCTGTTCACAGCGTCCCGGGGCCTGGCACTTCCACGAGACAGCTGTGGCGGTTCCGAACTCGCCGTCCACCCTGCCAAGAAGGCAGGACGGGCGGCCTGGAGGGAGAAAGCCCTCGCACTCAAGCTTCGCGACGACACACGCGGCCCCCTGGAAGCCACTCGGGGAGCGCCACCCCTTCCCTAGGGCGGGGCAGACACCGACGCCCTCCGAAGTCCGGACCCAAGCGGCAGCTGTGGCGCGCGGAGCAGAAACCGCTAGCGGTCCGGCGGCGAGAGCAACGCGGGGAAGCCCAGGGGGCGGCTTCCCTCACGCCCGCACCCCTCACCCGGCACCCCGCGGACGCAGTCGCCGGGGCCGGCGGCGCCCCTCAGCGCCCAGCCGCGCCCTCCCCGCCCCCGGAAGTGACGCGCAGCGGCTCCGGCGTCCGGGAGCGGCCCCGACGCAGCCGGGGCGGGCTCGAGAGAGGCGGCGGCCGCGGGGCGAGGGGCAGGCTCCGCCGCGGCGAGGAACGCCCAGAGCGCGCGTGCCCGGCGGGTAGCGGCCCTGACGACCCGCGCCGCCGCCGCGTGCGGGGGCGGGGAGGGCGGGGCGCGGCGAGCCGCGGCGGCGGCGGCGACGGCGGCGGCGGGAGATGCGGGCGGCTGCGGGCACCCGGCGGGCTCGGCTCGGCCGCCGGCGCCTTCTCCGGCTCCGCCGCGAGAGTCGCAGCGGCTGCCGCGCCGTCCTCGAGTTCCCGGCGTGAGGAGAGGAGCGTCTTGTTGGAGGCGGAGACCCGGAGGGAGCCCCGCGCGCGGCCTCGGTGAGCGTCCGCGTCCGGTCCCGCGGCCGCCGCCCCCGCCGGCGGGGCGCCGGGGCGGGGGGCTGGCCGCTCCTCAGGAAGCGGGCGCGGGCTGCGCGCCCGGGGGGCCCGGCCCGGCCCGCTGGCGGGCCGGTGGGCGCAGGACAGACCCGCCTCACTCCCTTCGCCCCTTATTTGGTCCCGCGAGGCCCCTGGGGCCAAAGGTGGCTGGTTTTTTTTAATTCTTTTTTTTTCCGCCGGGGTGGCGGAGGGGAGGGCCCGAGGGGAGCGTCTCTGGCTTTCTGTGGTGACAGGAAGTTGGAAAGTGAAAGCGCAGCGGGTCGGTGCTCACCCGGGCCCGGACTTTGATCTCCCCGGGGGCACGCGGTCTTCCGCGTTTCTTCCTCTCCCCACGCTCAAAACCCACCCGGCGTCGACTTTCAGTTCTTTTTCTCCTTCTTTCCAGCCAACCCTCTCCCCTCGTTACTTTTCGGTTAGTACACAGCTGCCGCGAGGCTTCCTTCTTGGGAAAACCAGTTGGAAACATCTTTTGGGGGTTGAAGGTTAACTGACCTGGGCAGGGACCTTGTTGACCGAGGTAGTCAAGAGATACACAGGTGGCTGGCCCCCTGCCCCCCGCCTCTTGCCCCCCGCCAGGCTATTGGTATTTGAAGTTTAGGGCATTTAAAGAAAAAGACTTCAGAGTTTCATCCCTCATCAGAACGGTTCACCCATCTCTTTGGTTGGTGAATAAGATCCTTCTTTCTTTCCTTTTGCCATCTTCCACTCACCGTTCCACTGCGTGGAAAACTTGGTGCTTCAATATTTAAGACTGTCAGTGGTATTTTCTTTAAAACCTGTTGTGATTCAGTTTTCCTCCTCAGTTACTCTCCCCTCTTTGATTTTATTTAAACGTTAAAAACTGCCTAAGTGGAATCCATTTAGGGAAATGTTTTAAAGTTTTATTGTAATAGTACACTTTCAGTGTTCTGTTTGTATAGAATACCGTATAGTTAGATACACCAGATTACTTTTTGATAGCTATAAAGATTTTAACTCAAAATTCGCCTTAATACATTTTATAATTGGTTTCTATTTTACTTAGCAGCACTCTGAATTTGGAGACATTTATTTTTTGGGTCTTAGCTACTGTTTCTGAAAAATAGTTGGGCCATGGGTCGCCACAGCAACTGGGCTGTGTGTATGATAAACATGTTTAGGGTGGAAAAGGTTTCATTATAGTAGAGACTTCCTTTCCCTAATGAGTTACTTCCAATATGCTCCTTCTTTCCTTTTAGCACAGGGAGTAATCTACTGTCTTTTAAGTGTGAGTTAGTGAGTGTTAGTCGCTCAGTCCTGTCAGACTCTTTGCGACCCCATGGACTGTGGCCCACCAAGCTCCTCTGCGCATGAAATTCTCCAGGCAAGAACACTGGAGTGGGTTGCCATTTCCTTCTCCATTTTAAGTGTTAGAATCAATTATGTTTTCCATATTTAACACCTCAAAAATAAGATTCCTTCATTTGGATCGGTTAAGTATTTCTCTCCCTCATTATACTACTTCTAAAAAACTCTTTAAAACTGAAATTTGGGGGAAAAACTGTAGTTGTGGAAGCATTGAGGTTTTCATGAAAAGGTTTTCAAGAAAAAGGATTTGGGTTTCTTTTGATAAGAGTAAGAATAAAAGTAATATTTGTGTCTGTATTTCACCTTTGTAATTTTAAGTAACTTCTGACTTTAGCTTTTAATTCTCTTTAACGGCTGAAGAAATCGTTGAATTTCATATCAATGGCACACTTTTAGGAACTCCAATGAAGAGGTTCAGCTTATGTGCCCAGTGGTTCACCGCCTTTTCAATCAAAGAATAAACATATTAACGTTGAATGAGTAAAATAATCCTTTAAAGTACCTGCTGAGGTACTTTATGTCTTCCTTAGTTTTATTGAGGTACTTTATGTCTTCCTTAGTTTTTCCCAATAGAAGAAAAAAATTTTCCAGTACTTCAGTCCAAAACCACAGTGCCCATTTTTTTTCACAGTAATTTTCTATCCTAGACACACTGTAAAGTACTACAGAAGCTTCAGCGTTTTCCACACAGTTAGGTTCTGCCGTGCAGTATCCAACAGCTCCACCAGGATTTGGCTCAGTCCACAGATGAGTTCAGCTCAGTCGTGTCTGACTCTTTGCAACCCCATGGGCTGCAGCATGCCAGGCTTCCCTGTCCATCACCAACTCCCGGAACTTACTCAAGCTCAATCCACACTCTCCGCTAATAACCGAAGGGAGAGGTGGAAATTAAACCCACACCACCTTGGGAACACTTCCCATTTGCTCAGGATGACTCTTGTGTGCTTGTTGTGGAAATACGCATGGTTATTTCTGTCATTTTGTACGTATTGCTTAGCCATTATAAATCAGTAGGGCTCAAGCATTATCTGCAAGATAGGCATAAAACTCTAGGATTTGGTTTGGGGAATTTTTCCAAAAATAAATGAAATTATAGGCACCAAACCTGTAATAGTCTTGATATTCCAGCTCTCTGCTTGTCTGTCCTTTCCCTCCTCCCTTGCTCCTAGCTTCGGCATCGTCACCATCATCGTCTCTGTCACACATACTCACACTGCTGTAAGCGTTCCTAACGTGAAGATGGTGTCTGGAAATGTAAAGACTTGAGTTCTTTGGTTAAGCTGAAATTTACTAGGGAATAGTTGTAACAGATTTAGACTAACAAATAATTGTTTAAGTGGGGAACATACATAGTTTAAAAGTAACTTACCATGACAGCCATCATTAGAAGAAAAGCCTCTCTGGTAAATTAAGAGAAATGACAGGGGACCCCTCCCCCTCAACTATACTTGATGGATATAGTATAAAACCACTGTTTTAACCCAGCTTAAGTGAGGCTCTGGAAAGCTGTTTTCTAGTGAACATGGTTATTTAGCATTAAAGTAGCACTTCATATTTGTACATTATTGTCAATGGTTATCTAACAATATAATACTTCTTTACAATCCTAGGTAATGTGAATGCTCTTGTCCATCTAGGAAAGTGGTTTCCCATGACTATGATGAAACAGACTTGGATTCATGGCCTCAGTTTCTCCATTAACTCTCTAACTTTGGGAGGCATCTCCCTTTTTCTATTCTTAATTATTTTCTCAACTCTACTTTTGGACGACAGTATCTCTGTATAACCAGCTTCAAATTTATGACAGAATAATAGGAGGACATTTTGAATGTCTCAGAAAAATTACTGAGATATTTTCCAGTATAGTTTCTCATCTCTGGTCTTTTTGGAAGCAGACATAGTTAAGGATCCTGTCCTTTGTGAGTTGTACATTGTTAGAGTTAGGTTTCTCAGGCCTAACTTTTGTGTTGTTTGGGGTGTTTGTTTTTAACATTTTTATTGAGATATATTTCACATAGAGTAAAATTCACCTGAAGTGTACAGTTCAGTGGTTTTAGTATATTCCCAGAGTTGTATCGCCACTACCATAATCTAAATTTAGAATGTTTTCATCACCCCATTAACAGTCACTCCCCTTTTCTTTTCCACACCCATCCCCCATTCTCAGCCCTAAGCAACCACCAGTCTGCTTTTTTTGCCTATTCAGATTAATGGCTGGCTTCTCTCACTTAGCCTAATGTTTTCAAGGTTCATCCATTGAACTAGCCCATATCACTACTTCGTTCCTTTTTCTGGCTAATATTCCACTCTGTGGTTATATGGAGGCTTTTCCTGATAGCTCAGTTGGTAAAGAATTTGCCTGCAATGCAGGAGACCCTGGTTCAATTCCTGGGTCGGAAAGATCTGCTGGAGAAGGGACAAGCTACCCACTGCAGTATTCTTGGGCTTCTCTTGTGGCTCAGCTGGTAAAGAATCCGCCTGCAATGTGGGAGACCTGAGTTCAATCCCTGGGTTGGGAAGATCCCCTGGAGAAGGGAAAGGCTACATTTTGCTTGTCTGCTCATCAGTTGATGGACATCTGGGTTGTTTATACTTTTTTGGATATTATGAATACCACTCTGAACGTCCTGCTTATAAATGTTTGTGTGGACATATATTTTCATTTCTCTGGGACATATACCTAGGAGTGTAATTACTGAGTCATATGCTAACTCTGGGGAACTGCTGCAACCTTTTTCCAAAGTGGCTGTACCAGTTTACATTCCCATTGGCAATATATGAAGGTTTCACTTTTCTCCACGTTTTAGCTGATGTTTATCATCTGTCTTTTTTGTTTGGCTGCACTGGGTCTTCCTTGCTGTGCTGGAGCTCTCTAGCTCTGGTGTGTGGGCTTCTCATTGTTGTGGGGCATGGGCTCAGTGTTGTGGCGCACAGCATGTGAAGTCTTCGGGGATTGAACCCACCGTCCCCTGCATTGGTAAGCAGATTCCTAACCACCAGGAGGTCCATCACCTGCCTTTTTGATCATAGCCATCCTAGTAGGTGTGAAGCAGTATCTTGCGTGGTTTTGATCTTTATTCCCCTAATAACTTTTTTTTTTCCCCTAAGCACATGAGCATCTTTTCATGTGCTTTATTGGCTACCTGTATTACTTTTTGGAGAAATGTCTTTTCACATCCTTTGCTTATTTTCAATTTTTTTAAACTGTAAGAACTCTTTATTTTTTTTGATGAAGGAGGCTTATTAGTTGAAAATGCTTTCGTCCATTCCAAGGATTGTCTTCTCATTTGATGGTATTGTTTGCAGCACAAAAGTTTTAATTTTTGCTGTTGTCCAATTTATCTGTTTTTATAGTATTTTAACAGAATTGATTTGATTTAATTTCTATTCTGATCCAGTGAGATCTAATTCACAGACTAATTCACAGATCTAATTCACAGGAAGGTTTTGTGTATCTGTGTGTATGTGTAAAGTTCCATTATAGACGTTTTAGGATGTGCTTATATGTATTTGGCCAGAGTTTCTACCCTAAGATTTCTTAGAAACAAGATGTTTTAAAGTTTTTTTGAGGAAAAACCTTTGAGAGAACATTTCCCTGCTGCTCCATTGCCTAAACCAGAGGTTATTAGCTGAGATGATACTGTCCCCCAGAATGTTTGACAATGTGTGTAGACATTGTGATTGCCAAATTGGGCAGGGGGTATTAGTGGCATCTGGTTGGTAGAGGCCAGGGATGTTAAACTGCAATGCCAAAACAGCCTCCAAGAACAAAAGAATTATCTGGCTCAAAATATCAATAGTGCTGAATTTAAGAAACACTGGGCTAAACAGGAAGATCTTAAAACTTGAGATATTGAAAGGTTTTTCAGTTCCAATCTTGATAATCAAATAAAGATTGCTAATCAAATAAAAGGATCTGTGCAGGTGGACTTCCTGTGGACAGAATGGTGGCAGAACTTGTAAATTAGGGAACATTTTGCTGAGTTTTCAGTGCTGTCAACTTACATGAAAATTACATTTATTATAATGGAAACTATTCCTCCTATCTCTGGGCCACCCTGAGACACACAGAACATCCTGGCGTATAAATCAACTGGGCTAGTATAGATAGATGCTGAAATGGTGGTCAGCTCAGAGAATATGACAGTGAGTTGTTGTTTTTTTTTTTTTTTTAATATTTATTTATTTATTTAGCTGTACCAGGTTTTAGTTGTGACATGCAGATTCTTAGTTGGGGCATGTGTGACCTAGTTCTCTGACCGCAGATCCAGCCCAGCCCCCCTGCATTGGGAGTTCACAGTCTTAGCCCGGGGAACCCCAGGAAGTCCCGACAGTGAGTTTTTAAGATAAAATTTAGTAACAGTGATACTGCACTGGTTGGCATTCATCAGTCTGCTCCTGTAATTTATGAAACTAGCTTTATCTCATAGCAAGACTTTTTTAAGCAGCGTTGCATGTTTTAAGAGTTTAGGTCTATTCAGATTGCCTGGGTTTAAATCTTAGCTCCACCATTTACTTGTGTGAGCTTAGACAAGTTACTTAACTCTGTAATGAATCAGTTTCTTCACAAATAAAATGAGGCTGCAGTAGTATCTGTCTTATAGGATTCTTGTGGGAATGAAATGAACAATTAATAGTCTAACACATTTGAAGTGCTTAAAACGGTGTGTGACATACAGTGTTGCCTCTTTCAGCTCATTGCTATGGACAGTGCTATCACCCTGTGGCAGTTCCTCCTTCAGCTCCTAAAGGAGCCTCAGAACGACCACATGATCTGCTGGACCTCTAATAATGGGGAGTTCAAGCTTTTGCAGGCAGAAGAGGTGGCTCGTCTCTGGGGCATTCGAAAGAACAAGCCTAATATGAATTATGACAAACTCAGCCGAGCCCTCAGATACTACTATGTGAAGGTAATACACATCCACCTCAAAACAAAAATTGTTCCTTCTCCTCTGTTGAGGTTAGACATACTAATGTTGTGGTTTGTTTATTTATTAAAATAACTTTTTAATTGAGGTGTAATTGACATACTGCTTTTGAGTGTACAGTATAATGATGCAATATTTGTATGCATTGTGAAATGATCACTGTTTTGGTTTTAACTCAATTTATTTTACAGCTTCAGCAGCTTGGAATTAGAATAAAAGACGTAAATGTTCTAAGTGTATTTCTGCAAATTCATATTCAGTACCGGACTCTCATGCACATATTTTATTCCTAATTGCAGTTGTCTTTAAAGAAAAAATGATTATAGAGTTGGAATAAGGAAAAGGAAATTTGAGATTCTTCAGCATAAATACTCTTGTTTATATCATAATTTACTTTAAAAATGATCTCATACTGTTTTTAGATGTACTTAATTTTTACTGTTTAGTTTTACCCAGAAGACAAATTAATACCTTAAAGAATAACTGTTAATACCTAGATTTGATTTCTTAGTTAAAATTTTTTTGTTTAATTTCTAATTATTTTGAATACATTCTTGGGCACGGAAGTAAAATAAAATGCTCAAATGAAGAGAATTAGAGTGAGAAGCTGGGATCTTAATTTCTTTCACCTTTGAGTGTTGGTATTATCAGCTTTTCCTGTGTGGAGAGATGAGGTAAGAAACAGCTCAAGTTTCTGAAGGAAGTAGGAACCTTAGAAGTAATGTTCTAAATTCCTTTTGCTTCCTCAGGATGTGAGTGTTTTTGTACCTTTGGAGTTAAGCAATTAAAATCTTTCAACTTTTATGCAACATAGCAGTTCAGTTATTAATAAGACATTTAAATGTTTTTAACTTGTACTCCATAATGGTCGGAACTGTGTTTGGTATGGCTGGATAAATTTAGGTGATTTTGAAGTTTTCAAGTAAACTACCTATCAAATAGAGAACCCCATTCAGTCAGCTTTCTCATGGTCTTTGGGGGTGTGGTGGGGTAAAGTTTTAGCAAATGGTTAAGAAAAGTTTAAGAAAGTCTGAGCGCTTATTTTATTTATCTACAGAATATCATTAAAAAAGTGAATGGTCAGAAGTTTGTGTACAAGTTTGTCTCATACCCAGAGATTTTGAACATGGACCCAATGACAGTGGGCAGGGTTGAGGGGGAGTGTGAAGCTTTAAGCCTCAGTGAGCTCAGCAGCAGCAGTTCCAAAGATGTGGAGAATGGCGGGAAAGAGAAGCCACCACAGCCTGGTGCCAAGACCTCGAGCCGCAATGACTACATACACTCCGGCTTATATTCTTCTTTTACTCTCAACTCTTTGAACTCCTCCAATAGGAAGCTTTTCAAATCTATAAAGGTTGAGAATCCAGCTGAGAAATTGGCAGAGAAAAAGTCTCCTCAGGAGCCAACTCCATCTGTTATCAAATTTGTAACAACACCTTCTAAAAAGCCACCAGTTGAACCTCCTGCTGCCTCCATTTCAGCTGGCCCGGGTATTTCTCCATCTTCAGAAGAAACTATCCAAGCATTGGAGACTTTGGCTTCCCCCAGACTGCCTTCCCTGGAAGCACCAACATCTGCATCGGGAGTGACTGCCCCTTTTACCACCACATCTCCTGTTTCGTCCGTGTCCCCTCTGCAGGAGCCTCCTGGAACTCCGTCACCACCGCTGAGTTCCAACCCAGACATGGACACGGACATGGAATCAGTGGCTTCTCAGCCAGTGCAGCTTCCAGAGAACTTGTCCCTGGAGCCTAAAGACCAGGATTCAGCTTTGCTAGAAAAGGACAAAACAAATAATTCATCGAGGTCCAAGAAACCCAAAGGGTTAGAGCTGGCACCGACCCTTGTGATCACGGGCAGTGATCCAAGCCCACTGGGAATATTAAGCCCATCTCTCCCTACAGCTTCTCTTACGCCAGCGCTTTTTTCACAGGTAACATTCTCTTTCCTTTTAGTGCCACCATTTATTTTGTTTTTTCTCACCTTTTAAAACAAATCCTGAATTTATAACCTCAGTTCTTATTCTGCTACATAGTAGTTTTGCTTTAGAGAGGTTATATGTAACCCTGTGAAAGTAACCTAATTTTTCCACTTTCTCCTAAAGAAAATAAGTATATTCTCTCTCTCTCTCTTTGGTGGAGATGGGGGATGGTCTTATAAAACAACAGTGACAATCTCACGTTAGAAAATAACAGATCCTGTGGACCTTAATAAACATGTGATGTTGAATAACAAGTTTTACAGTTAGCTAACATTAACTATTTCTTAACTTTTTCGCCTCATAGAACATTTAAACATGTTACTCCCAGACCTACTCATTATTAAGGGGAATGCATGTTTGTGACTCAGTTACCCATTATTTTTCCGTACTTGAATTCAGATTGGTTTTGTTTTTCTATTTGACAAAGATTGTATGAGAAACGGTTTAAAAAATACTTTGACCTTTTTCTTTTCTGGGTTGTAAAAGTAATTTCCGACTGTTTCCTCAGGATAAGATTTCAGACTTGGAGATATTTGGAATGGAGAATAGGACAATATTTGGGTTCAGGGCTAATTGTGTATTATTACAAGGATAACACATAATCCTGATAAGCCATTTAGTTATATTTTTGGCTTGTATATTGCAGACACCCATCTTACTGACTCCAAGCCCCTTGCTCTCCAGTATCCACTTTTGGAGTACTCTCAGCCCTGTTGCTCCCCTGAGTCCGGCCAGACTACAAGGTGCTAACACACTTTTTCAGGTAAATTACATAGAACCTTGTCTTTCATAACTGGGGTGTGGTAAATGAGCAGAGAGACAAAATCCACTCTACAGTTAATCATTATAAAACTTCTATTTAAGAAGTGTTCCTTAGATTTAGTTTTGAATTTCTAAGTGTTAATTTTCTGGCCCACAAATAACCCAGATAAATATTTACAGCAGAGTTTCCTTTTCATTGTTTACTATTCCATACATTTGAATTAGACTAAGAATTGTTCAGTACTGTGGTAGATTTTGAGCTCATCCAATTTTTTAAATCATTTTAAATGCTGGAAATCCTCTTTTCTAAAAAAGTGTGTGTGTGGGTGTGTGTGTGTGTATGTATATTTGGGGGCATTCTCTGCACATAGATTTCCCCTTTTAACTGAGGATTTTTTTTTTTTTTTTAATATAAAAAACTCTTGAGAATAGTATTATCAAATACTCCCATTTTCCTGTCACTCAGAATTGATACTCATCAGCATTTTAAATATACATGTATATATTTTTAAAGTGAGTATTGCATTACCTCTTAACAAAGATCTTATTAAGAAAGATCTCATAGCTGTAAACCATTATTTTGCCTAAGCTATCTAGACTTTATAACTTGTCAGCTTTCTTATATTGATTCATTCACTTATTCCAGAGTGACTCCCTGGGAAATTTTCTTAGATGTTGTAATTTAAATTTTCATTTGTTCTTTCGAAAATGAAATGGTAAGGGGTGGGGAAAGAAAAGAAATTTTTTTAATCTTTCTACTAATGCAGGTTTTTTTGCAGAAACTTCTAAATTGCTGAATAGAAAGAGTATGGAAATTTTTCCATATTTCTTTTTACATTTTTGTTTGCCTCTCACAAAGAGAGAATTGATTTATATAGAGAAAGCCATAGTGCTCATGTAGCTTCAGCCTGGAATCTCCATACAGATTTGGTCTCAGAATACATGATGGGGAGTGCTTTTCTAGGATGAGCACCCTATAACTGTTGGCAGCAGGTATGAGATGGGCATCTCATTTGGACCTCTTTTTGACAGTGTGATTTGCTATATAATTGAATTATAGTCTGTAGAATGCATGCTGTCATTTACTGAACTTTCTATAACCTTCATTTGAAGTCAAGTGTGAACCTGTGTACTTTAGCATCTAAGGAAAAGTATAGATTTGTTCTTTACATTCCATCAAGGTAGGCTGGAGAGTGTTAATATGTAAGACAAACATTTTTTTTTTTTTAAGTTTTTGTGACATCATATTGTTCCATGATGAATAAATAGTGCCTTTGTCCTGTGAGCCACTGCAGGTGCTGCTGTGCTCTGCCTTAGGGAATGTAACAGGGACAGAAAGTGAAGTTTAGGATTGCATAATAGGATGATAATGTGTTTTATTTTCTTTCTCAGTTTCCTTCTGTGCTGAACAGTCATGGGCCGTTCACTCTGTCTGGCCTGGATGGACCTTCTACCCCTGGCCCATTTTCCCCAGATCTACAGAAAACATAACCTATGCACTTGTGGAACGAGAGAATCAAGGAATAAGGAAAGAGAAAGACATTTAAGTGAGGGATTGATACTTCACAATGCTGATAATAGACTGTTATGATTTCTGCCGTTCCCCATTAAAATGCTTTTTAGGATTCCCTTTGAATAGGACTCAAGCTAGACTGTGTATAAAATGCCTTAATTGGAGTCCAAACTCCACCTCCCTCTTTCTTTATTTTTTAAAAATATTTTGAACCTTGTGTTAAGGAAATTTTTAATGGGGTTTATGAGCAAGCTATGCTTTGCAAGAAAATTAAGAACAAAGTTACTCCTCTTGCCTTATTGGGACCCTTTGGCAGTTATGCTTTGAGCATATTATATAAAGAAATACTAGTTAAATGAAATTAGCCATATCTTTAGGACTTATACGTGCTCTGTTGAATACTAAAAGTGAGTTGTGCATAAGCAGTGGAGGAAAAAAAACCATTCCTATTCACACGAAATAAGATTGGAGCAGGACTATTGGGGATATTCTGTTTTGCTGTGAAGTATAATGTATGTAAGCAACTCCACAAACAGTTACCTTATTTACATTTATTCAGGGTGGTTACCTTAGCCCTGTGTATGATCTTGACTGAATGTGAACAGAGCATGGAGCTAGTTTATTCCCACATAAGGAGATTTTTAAACCTGGGGCTTAAGGCAGTGTTTGGAACAAACAGTGAGAATATGGGGCCTCATATCTGGCACAGAAATGGCAACTGCTGGTATGATTCCACACCTATGGAATACTTATGGTAAATGATGGCTTTTAGAGGGATGAACCTGGGATTTGAGAGTCTGAGGCATCTCTGAGTCAAGGATTCAATTGAAAAAACTTGAAACAACATGTAGGCGTTTCTCAGTTAGAAGATACCCAGTGTGAAGGACCTTTTTTTCTGTTCATTTTATCCCATTTCCTACTGTTTATTTATCTTTTAAATTTAAAGTTGTTAGAGGTTGTGATAGTTTTAATTAGGAAGATGAAAAGCAAAGTGAACTCTTTAAATCTGTAGTGAGGTAAAAATACACTTATTTCTTTGATTTTTTTTTTTTTTAAATTAGGAAGTAGCAAAGCTCATCTGGAAGTGCTCATACATAGGGACTGGATTGTTTATATTAGTAGATAGGCCTTCATCTCTGCCAGACTTGTGAAATGTTAGCATATAGTCATCACTGCCAGGTACAGACATTTGTTGAACCCCTAAGCTGATTTGATGCCAACATCACAGTGGAGTTTTTTGGAAAATTTGGCTTTAAAATCCAGGATTAGATAATATGCCTCTGCCACCACCCTCCCACCACCACCCTGCCCATTAAACTAATCTTTCAAGCCTAGAAATAGTTCGTATAATTGAACGACTTGAACTAAATGGTGTATGAAAGTAGTAAAGGACTTGAGGGCTCAAAGCGACTCTGCTGTAAACCAGCATCTTCCAGTTGTATGTGTTTGCTTGAAATTTGTTTTATACAGTATAGAGAAACTCTGGTGTAAGATGTCTGTGCTAGTTCATTAGTAGCAGAAGAATGGTATTCAGGGAGCTGCCTTTATATTTGTAGTGTTGGAGACCAGTTACTGTTTAATTTGTGGTTATCAGCTGAAAAGTTCTGTTCCTGAGATGTGCAATAGTAGTGTTGAAAGGTACTGTTCAGTAATGATGGGGAACAGACATACTGGGTTTTTTTTTCCCACATTTGCATGCTTTTTTGAAATCAGACTGCTCAGTAGCGCTTTGAACTAGTTTTATTAGGTTAATTCACATTTTATACATTAGATAAATAAGTATTGATGGCTTGATTTAACTAGTATTTAAAATTTTGAAAGCACAAAAGGTATTTTATTTTGAATCAAAGGAGAAAAGCCATTGGTTTGTTTTCACGGATAGTATCTTTGATAACTAGCTCTTTCAGTAAAAGGGTGCCTGGGAACCAACAGCACTATTAAAACTCAGTCAAAGCAACTTCGTAGGAACCAGTTTTAGTGAGTCCTCTGCCTGTAAACCTCTCCTGGAAGTCTCTGAGAGGTGTGGGCCTTACGAGGTTGATGATGATCTGCTTTTTCTTTGAGATCAACTATTTAGAGGAAGCTGGGGTGGGTGGGTAGGTGGGTGTGTGGGTGTGTGTGTGTTCACGTTGTTAAATAAAACTGCAACCATAGTGAAGTGTATGAGGCAGGTTGTTTTGTTTGTAAACTACCTCCTTCCTGGGAAAGTCTCTGATTTTGAAACATCCACAGAGTTTTTCTTAGCATCAAAAGGTGACATACCACTTCAGATCAGTATTCACTGGAGAGACTTATATTTGGTAGCTGTAGCTGGTATCCATCACTAGTCACTTTGCCAGGATGAATGCTGGTAGGCAGAAGTAGCCCAGGTTAAAATAGGGGAGCAGGTTTAGTGAACTTTTGCAGCTTCTGCTGTGATTAGCTTAGCTTTTCATTTGCTCTGGCCGGTATCTAAATCAGTTGTGTGCTGGGAGGTGTTTAACCACCAGGCTGTCTGAAGGGGAAAAGGCCTTAAATTGTAGCATTTGCCGAGTCCATTCTGTGGTGTAAGTGACTCCCCTGTGGCAGACTAGGCCACTAACTTGGAGCTGAGAAGGGATGCCCACAGCGGGCTCAGGGCCACACACTCAGCCAGTGAACCACTGTGTTTATTCTGCCCTCGGATGGATTGTCACATAATTTCTGAAATAATTTTTTCCTTTTGGTTTGTCATAGTGCTTTTGTGATGTAATATTCTTCATGGCCATATTTTTGTATTCACACAAAGATGGAAACTTCCATTGATTTTTGAAAAAATTTATATATGATGGAAGAATCCAAAAACCCTCAAAAGATCAACCTTAAGCTTCTTAGAGTTAAAAGTTAAAATAGAGGTTCAATTTTTCTATATTTTGGTGGCTAAAATACAGGTAATATGACTTTTTCTTTAGATTTTGATGGGGAAAATAAGCCCATGAGCCTATATAGTAAAATGGAACTGGATTTTTTTTTTTTTACACTGGATTTTTTCTTTTTTTACACTCAAAGAATTCCTTGAAGATTTACATACTCTATTAGAGATTTAAAAAAGAAAGAAGGTTAGACTGACTGTTTAATCCCTTAGATGGCATGATTTCTAGTTTTTTCATCCTATGTGTCACTTAGGTTTGGAGGGACATGTAAATCAGAGGCTTGGAACTCTGGAGCTGAAACTGCAGGCTGTTGATGTTACACTTCGGTGCCATTCACACCTGTAATTACGTAATGTCCACTCTAATGACAGCATTTCATGCTGATCTCAGAACTTGTGTTATGAATTATGATTCTAAAATTCTCAAAGTCAGTTCTAATGAATTTAGGCCCATTAGAGCCACTCCTTGGCATTTCAGAAAAACATTCTCTTAAGCTTTTTGAACATATACCTTGATCAATAAAAGGCTTTGAACACAATCCCCTATTGCAAATTGGTGTGTATGTTTGTCAGGTTATATACTGCTAAAGTCGTATGTATACTATAAGACATACACAAAAACAGAAATTAAGGATGATATAAAAATAAATTTTGAGCAGAAATTCTGATGTTTTTCTTGCATCCAGTAGATTGTCTTGTGTACCCTCTGGTGCACACTCTGCTTTAAAGACCCCTGACTCAGCGTATTTTTTCTCAGTCTGATCTTGAAAAAAAAAGTTTTGGTTGTGATATATGGGGAAATCCTTTACATATTTGATCTGATTTTTATGTAAAATCTCTAGAAGAGATTAAGAACTTTTCAGCAGAGCTTGTCATCAGCTTTCTGAAATCTCCTGTTTCTTTTTCATACGTTGGTAAATAACCCATTACCAAATGTTTTACAGAGCTTCATGCTTACTATTTGTTGACAGTGTGGTTGTCTCTTTTCATATTAGGTGTGACTTTAAAATTTACTGGCCACTCGCAAATTTCTTTTGGCCTTATTATTGTTATATTTTACCAACAATTTCAGAATTACTTCAAGTTGCTTTATTTTAAAATACGTAACAACTTCCATTTTCTTGCTGCATTTCTTGTCAGTTTTTATTATTTTGGTAATATTTTGGTATCTGAAGAAATACTTTCTTGATGAGCCTGTTCTGTGTATCACTTCATTTACTGTATATTTTTTATTTGCCTATGCCAGAAATCTAGAATTGAACTGAGGTGCCATTCTTAGGTATGTAAACAAGTATGGTGACAAGTGTAGGTCTCTAGAAGCCTGGAGTTCTGAGTGAAGGACCACTTTGCAGTATGAAAGCTAGACTCCTCACAAAGTTCGTGGTCTGTTAATCTGAGGGTGTGATAGGATGGAATTGAGAAGATAATTGTTCAATTCATAGTAGTGAAGTGGAGGCCAGCCACAATTGTTTCAGGCAGGTACTCTGACCAGAGAATCAGTGGGTGGAAAGTGTTTTGTTAGTTATCTTCCTGGTTTGGGGTCAGCAGACTGTTTTGTAATGCTGCTTGCATTGCCTGAAACAAGGTGCTGTGTTACTCTTCTGTGTCAACAGAACTCTGCTTACTGAGGTTGAAGTTTTAATCTTAGAATCTAGAATTCTTGTGGGTGGTGGTGTATTAAGCAAGAAGAGAAGGCGGTTTGATTTCATTTCTCATACTTGGTGGAACCTGTTAGAAGGAAAGTCATGTTTTTACCTGTAAATGGAGCGGATCTGAAAAGGTGAGTTGTTGATGTAGTATAAATGTTCCATTTGAAGCTGCCGGTTTCTTCAAGCTCCTTTTCTGGAAGAAAAAAAAATTGTTATAGATTGACAGCCTGGCAGAAAACAGTGATCTCTAGGGTGCTGCCATCTGCACTTAGCCCTTATGAAAATGGAAATGAGAGTGGTGTATCTGAGAGGGGCAGGGTTAGCTCTAAGCTTTCTATAGAAACCAGGAGATTCAGGTGGTTGTTAACATTTTAAATGATACCTTTAACAAGAAAATTTATGAGGGATACAAGCAAGCATAGTAAGTCTCTTGAACTCGAACCTTTTGAGTATAATACACATCAAGAAGTTTTATGAGGCTTAAATTTTTATTTTAAAATATCTAATTGGGAAACCAGAGCATTTTTTTCCAAGTCATTCTGATTGGCTGAGTGCGTGTGTATGTGTACTAATTATTGACTTGAGTATGTGTTTGTATGTATGTGTATAAATAAATCTATTTTTCAGAGGGAACATATGGTCATCCTAATCTAGGATGGTTCCTAGGCTATTTTATAACTAAAACTTAAGAAAAAAAATTGGCTGCACTTTGCAGTTGTCACTTTTTAAAAAATTAATGCCTTGCACATTTCCATTTTTTTAAATGCATAGAATCATAGGCCTTAAAAATTGCTTATCAACATTTTAGAAATACTGTATAGTGCTGCCTGTGACATACTTTAAGCAAAGTCACCATAAACTGTTCTCTTATGTTCATGTATTATTGAGCAAATAAGGGTGTTCTTTCTAAAAATTTCTACATTTTTGTGTAAAATCCTTGCTATATTGCGTTCCGAGTTTCTCAGAGAGGATGTTTATACCAGATGTAGTATTTCTAAAATATAGATCTAACCATGATTGAGCTAGTGGTGGAGAAATTCTGGCATTGTAGCCTATTTATCCTTTTGAACTATACATAGAAAGCTTTCACAGAAACCTCAGTATCTTGGGCTGAATGTTCTTAGCTTTGCCTTGTTTCCCATCTCATCAGGGCCCATTCTGGTTCTTGTCCCCTCCTAGGATTATGAGCCCTGTGAAGACAGGCCTGGGATCTTCTGGACAAGTTTGGGGGGTGGGGGTGCCCTGTGGTTTGGCCTGACTTCTAGCTGGTGGAATCATTCAAGCCTGCCTAGAGTTCGGGGGTGGGAATGCCGTGTACTGGGATGACATTACTTGGCACTTTGGGGGCACCATTATTAGCACTGTTTTGTTTTTTAATAACTGGAAGACTTAATGATTATTTTGTTTAATTTCAACTTAAGGATATCGAGGGTCAGGGACATTAAGGTTTATTGTTTATACTTTCTGGAACTTAAGTCTATTTGGAGAAGGGATAAATGGATTATCCAGTGAGCCATTCTAGGCCCTGTAAGGTATGCTTTTTTGACTAGGATGCTTTAAAAAATTTACAAGCTCTTAATATTGTGCTTTTGTAAAAATGTATGACTCTTAATAATTTGCAGTTGGTGGATTATACTCAACTTTGTGAACTTGCCAACTTTCTTTTCTGTTTAATCATTGTTGCTTATTGTCTATCGTGTAGGGGACGTAGTCCCTTCTAAGACATTTCATACTTTTTGTTTTTGATGGCAGTATTACCAAGGGTGTTTATATGTACATTACATTCATTGTTTATGTGATAAAGGAACATATTGTATGAACTTCCCTGTTCAGTATTAGTGAAATTAAGATACATATATGTGAAATTAACTAAGATGCATATATGTAAAGGCAGAAATGAATACAGCTAATTTTTTATTACTTGAGGCCTATTTATTTGGTTTGGCCATTCAGCCTTTTCTAGTCAAAATCATAGGTAATTTTTTCACTTTTACCTTCTAGCAGTTTCATTTATCTTTGTGGGTAGAGAAGATTAAATATGAAACTCAGTCCAGTCATTTTGCTACTGATGGGCTTTGGATTGAGGCAAATACAATTTTCGACTAAAACTAGTTTTTTAGAATGAGAAAACTTTTCACTAGATAATCAAGTCGACTTTTTAAAAAAGTGTACAATCTTGTGTTTTGAAGAACAAACTAATAATTTTCTATGAGTTCTACTGGATCTTCAAGTGTGGACATCACTTGAAAATTAAATAATGTTAAACTTTTGATTTTCACCCACTGAATCTGTAAGTCAGAAAAAAAAAGCACGTCTGCTATGGTGTTAACACAAAGAGATGTATCCTTTACATCAGTGTGTCTTAGTTTGCCTCTTTGGTAATAAGAACTTGTCAGGGTGCTTTCCTCAGACTTTGATTTATTCAACTGGGAAGACAGTTACTTCATTGTTTATTTTTCCCATTGTTTATTCTGTTGAAATCTGTCTCTCATAATATCTAGTATCCTCTACTTTTGTATAAACAGAATACTTACATAAAATGCCAGTGCACACATACCTACCCAAAAGACTGCATTACTGTTAAAGTGTCTTTAATAATTTGTCTTGATTAACTTCAGTGTAACTTACTTACATGAGGGAGACCTTCAAAGTATTAAAACCACATTTCTTTTTCCTAAAACAATTCAACTGATGGTAACTGCCTACGTTTATTAAAATCACATCATTCGTTGATGCAACTGGAGAGAGACTGCCACCTCTCTAGCCGAGCTGTCTGACTTACCTGTTGGGAAACTAAAGGGTGTTGTCTTAAGGTGATTAGGATTAGCCAGAGTCTTAGCTCTACGTGTGTGTGGCAGAGAAATTTTACAGAATCTAGGTTGGTGAGGAAGAGCCTGCGCTGACACTTTGAGGGCTTCAAAATATGCTGCTTTTAAGAGGAAAATGTGTAGTTAATACTCAGTGCATCTCCAGACAGAGTAAGGGATTGCTCTGAAAACTAATCAGGTGATCTTTGTTTTCTATTGCTTCAAGTTTTATACAAAATATTGTTAAATTCTGTAATGATGATATGCATCTTTTTAGAAAGATAATACATTTTTAAAAACTATTTTATGTAAGAACTGACAGAGGAATTTGCTTTGTATAATGGCAAGCTGGCTTTAAGAAAGCACTGTATCAAATTTACTAGTCCAAAATTATATAGCTATGTTAATAGATGTATGTGCAACTAGATATGGACAATTGTATTTTTTTAAATAAATATTTTTAATAAAATGAGTTTCTGAATTACTTCCCTCCTTTCTCATCTATTGAGATAGTCTCTATGTATTAAATTTCCATCTGTGCTAAATGTGGATAAGGAAAGTTCAGCTTTTCCAAAGGTTATCATTAAAACCTGGCCTTCAGCTATTTGATATGTATCTACATTAAAATATTTAAAGCCTGTGTTGAGATAGGTAGTGAAAAGAGGAAATTGTAAAATGATTGCTGATATAAAAAGGAATTAAAAGAATACTAACTGGCTAGAAAAATTATTTGCCTTGTGAAATCTTTTTATTTTGCTTTTAAATTTTACTTACATTTTTCAGTTCAGTCACTCAGTCGTGTCCGACTTTTTGTGACCCCATGAACTGCAGCACGCCAGGCCTCCCTGTCCATCACCAACTCCCAGAGTCCACCCAAACCCATGTCCATTGAGTTGGTGATGCTGTCCAGCCATCTCATCCTCTGTCGTCCCCTTCTCCTCCTGCCCCCAGTCCCTCCCAGCATCAGAGTCTTTTCCAATGAGTCAGTTCTTCGCATCAGGTGGCCAAACTATTGGAGTCTCAGCTTCAACAACAGTCCTTCGGATGAATATTGACGACTGATATCCTTTAGAATGGACTGGTTGGATCTCCTTGCAGTCCAAGGGACTCTCAAGAGTCTTCTCCAACACCACAGTTCAAAAGCATCAATTCTTCTGTGCTCAGCTTTCTTTACAGTCCCTCTCACATCCATACATGACTACTGGAAAAACCATAGCCTTGACTAGATGGACCTTTGTTGGCAAAGTAATGTCTCTGCTTTTTAATATGCTCTCTAGATTGGTCATAACTTTTCTTCCAAGGAGTAAGTGTCTTTTAATTTCATGGCTGCAATTACCATCTGCAGTGATTATGGAGCCCCCCAAAATAAAGTCTGACACTCTTTCCACTGTTTCCCCATCTATTTGCCATGAAGTGATGGGACCAGGTGCCATGATCTTAGTTTTCTGAATTGTTGAGCTTCAAGCCAACTTTTTCACTCTCCTCTTTCATCAAGAGGCTTTTTAGTTCCTCTTCACTTTTCTGCCATAAGGGTGGTGTCATCTGGATATCTGAGGTTATTGATATTTCTCCCAGCAATCTTGACTCCAGCTTGTGCTTCATCCAGCCCAGCATTTCTCATGATGCATATAAGTTAAATAAGCAGGGTGACAATATACAGCCTTGACGTACTCCTTTTCCTATTTGGAACCAGTCTGTTGTTCCATGTCCAGTTCTAACTGTTGCTTCCTGACCTGCACACAGATTTCTCAAGAGGCAGGTCAGGTGGTCCGGTATTCCCATCTCAGAATTTTCCACAGTTTATTTTGATCCACACAGTCCAAGGCTTTGGCATAGTCAATAAAGCAGAAATAGATGTTTTTCTGAAACTCTCTTGCTTTTTCAATGATCCAACAGATGTTGGCAATTTCATCTCTGGTTCCTCTGCCTTTTCTAAAACCAGCATGAAAGTCTGGAAGTTCACGGTTCACGTATTGTTGAAGCCTGGCTTGGAGAATTTTGAACATTACTTTGCTAGCGTGTGACATGAGTGCAATTGTGCGGTAGTTTGAGCATTCTTTGGCATTGCCTTAGGGATTGGAATGAAAAGTGACCTTTTCCAGTCCTGTGGTCACTGCTGAGTTTTCCAAATTTGCTGACATATTGAGTGCAGCACTTTCACAGTATCATCTTTTATGATTTGAAATAGCTCAACTGGAATTCCATCACCTCCACTAGCTTTGTTTGTAGTGATGCTTTTTCTAAGGCCCACTTAACTTCACATTCCAGGATGTCTGGCTCTAGGTGAGTGATCACACCATCGTGATTATCTGGGTCGTGAAGATCTTTTTTGTACAGTTCTGTGTATTTTTGCCACCTCTTCTTAATATCTTCTGCTTCTGTTAGGTCCATACCATTTCTGTCCTTTATTGAGCCCATCTTTGCATGAAATGTTCCCTTGGTATCTCTAATTTTCTTGAAGAGATCTCTAGTCTTTCCCATTCTATTGTTTTCCTCTATTTCTTTGCATTGATCTCTGAAGAAGGCTTTCTTATCTCTCCTTGCTGTTCTCTGGAACTCTGCATTCAGATGGGTATATCTTTCCTTTTCTCCTTTGCTTTTGGCTTCTCTTCTCACAGCTATTTGTAAGGCCTCCTCAGACAGCCATTTTGATTTTTTACATTTCTTTTTGCCCATCTTTGCATGAAATGTTCCCTTGGTATCTCTAATTTTCTTGAAGAGATCTCTAGTCTTTCCCATTCTATTGTTTTCCTCTATTTCTTTGCATTGATCTCTGAAGAAGGCTTTCTTATCTCTCCTTGCTGTTCTCTGGAACTCTGCATTCAGATGGGTATATCTTTCCTTTTCTCCTTTGCTTTTGGCTTCTCTTCTCACAGCTATTTGTAAGGCCTCCTCAGACAGCCATTTTGCTTTTTTGCATTTCTTTTCCATGGGGATGGTCTTGCTCCCTGTCTCCTGTACAATGTCATAAACCTCCGTCCATAGTTCATTTTTCATAGTTACATTTTAAAGAAGTATTTAAATTTTAATCAGACTTTTTTGTTTTGGTCCTTCGTAAGTAGCGGCTTTTGCTTATTTCCACTCTAGGCACTGTTTTTTCACATAGTTTTTCAAATTAGAAACTAGAGACTTCAGTTCGTTTAGCAAATGAAATTAGGCCTTTTTAGAACTGGTCTGATAAACGTGGGTGCAGGTGGGGTTAATAGGTGTAAAATCACATTGGAGGTCTGTTTGTGTGTCCAGATGAAAGTCAGAGGGACACACTGCTCCGAGAGGCACGGCGGCCCTGGTGAGACCTCTCTTCAGACGGTGGGCAGTGTTCCGTCAGCACGGTGGGTGGTACCTACTAGTGAGGCCTGCTGGATTCTCCTAGACCAACATTCCGGTACCTAGAACAGTAGTCCCATGAGAGCGAATAAGTTTGGGAAATTGGGTCTTTACCTCTTGGAGATTCAGAAAGCCTTTTAGAATACTAAAAGCTCTAAGGAGTCCTTTAGGAAAAAATTTTGCTTAATCCACCACTCTAATCTCCCTGACTGCTGACACACCCTCTTTTGAGAGCCATAATGTCGATTTTGTAATTACTTTGTATTTCACAGATGCATCTAGTGATAAATATCCTAATATTGGGTAATTTCCCAGGGCTGGGATTATTAGGTAGGAGAGAATCATTAACAGTTGTAAGATTTCATATTGATTGTCACTACAAAGCATTGCACTTACTGGAATACACAGTGTTACCCTGAAGGGAGTCCATGAAGTTGACTTCACCTGGAATAGTTTTACAGTAAGAGGGCGTTATATAATGAAAAATGAAACAGGAACAGTCATTTCTAGTGGCTGTGCAAGGTTAGGTGGCAAGCACTGGTGTCAGGGAGGCTCCTGGGACATCAGACTTGGTTTCATGATTCTCATATGCTTTGAATACACCATCATTTGATAGGAAGCCCTCTCTAGTCAAGGTCACCTTCTGTATCGCCAAATCCAGTGCCTGGTGTTCAGTCCACGTGGGACCTTGTGGCAGCACTGGTTACTTCCTCCTCGGGATCCTCTTCACATGCCTTCCAGGAAACCACATTCTCTCCTGAACTTCCTCCTTCTGGGGCTTCTCTCATTTGCTCTGCTGAATCCTGTTCTTTTTTTCTTTTTTTTTTTTTCCAAAGCTCTCCATGTTACAGAATCCCAGGGCTCAACCTTCGAGCTCTACATTCCTCCTGTTTCGCTCAGTCATGTCTGACTCTTTGCAACCCCATGGATTGTAGCCCGCCAGGCACCTCTGTCCATGAGATTCTCCAGGCAAGAATGCTGGAGTGGGTTGCCATTCCACTCTCCAGGGATCCTTCTGACCCAGGGATTGAACTCGAGCCTCCTGCATTGCAGGCAGATCCTTTACCATCTGAGTGCGTGTGTGCAAAGTCACTACAGTTGTGTCCAACTCTGTGCGACCCCATGGACTGTAGCCCGCCAGGCTCCTCTGTCCATGAGATTCTCCAGGCAAGAATGCTGGAGTGGCTTTCCATCTCGTTCTCCATTACCATCTAAGTAGTTAGAAATTACATTAAAAACAAAGGCAATAAATTTCTCTAATTTTAAATAATAGCTGTGTTTAACTAGCTCTCAAAATGAAAACTTAACAATTGGCTTTTATAAGCTGGTATGAGCTAGCCCAGCATACCGCTGAATTAGTGTCCCAAAGGTAGCAAGATTCAACTTGCCTTTCGATGTTTTAGACTATAGATGAACTACTGATAGCAAGGGTTGGAGGGATTTTGGACAATTAATAAGAGATGTGTATAAGAGACAGCCTTCAGGCTTGACTTTTAAGCTCTAGATTTGATATCTATCAGCATTCTTGACATCCAAGCTAGCATCGTAAAAGAACTGTCCTGAGACAACTGTTGAGCAACCCCTTTGTCTTCCAGTGTTAAATGGCGTCATCACATGCCCATTACACAAGTCAAGTGCCTTGGGGTTATCTCTGATTCCCACCTTTCTTTCAGGCCCCCAACCTGATTTATCAGCATATTGTGAGTTTGACTTTCAAAATACACTTTAACCCAATCACTTTCACCCCCTCTGATGCTAACGACATTGTCCAAGCCATCACCGTCTGACTGACGTAGTTGACTGCAGCTGTACCGTTTCTGGTGTCCCCAGTTTTACCCTTGTTCCACAGTCTCTTCTCACTTTTAAACACGTAGATCATGAACCTTGCCTGCCGGGAACTCTCCCAACAATGGTCACGTGACAAACCCACATTCCTACCCTGGCTTGTAGGATCTAGCCCCCAGCTCCCAACCTGACTTACTTGCTGCCAGTCTTCCACCTTCCTCACTGCACTCAGCCACACTGGCCTGCTTGCTGGCCCTCACATTCTTCGAGCATACTCAGTCTAAGGGTCCAAGGCCTTTGCACACGCTGTGTACTCTGCCTGACAGGATCTTTCCCGGGTGCTTGGGTGCTTGATCGTGTCATTTTGGTTTCTTCATAAATGGCACCTCTTTAAAAAGGCCATCTGGACCCTCTCTTGACATGCCCTCTTCCCATCCCCCTTCCCTACTTTATTTTTCTCTGTGGCACTTGGTTGTCACTCACCCTGTGGCATGTTATTTCTCTGTGTACTGTCTTTGCAAGGCAGGGACTTCTCATTCTTTGCTGTATCTGCACCTAGATCAGTACCTTAAACCTAGTAGGTGGCCAGCAAATCTTTTTAAAATGAATGAATGAATGATCTAAAAGACTTTAGTCACTGTCTTCCTTTTGTGAATCTGGTATACTGATGGGTTTGATTCCAAGTAGCAGAAGGAAATGTATGGATGATGAACAGGATGATTCCACAGCACTCTGAAATGTCAAAACCCACCTCAGGAAGAAAGCCCTGCTTTCTCTGTACCTGACACGGAAGTGTGGTATAAAAGCCTTCGGCTTCTCCTTATTCTGAGTCTGTGTAAGAGGGAAGAGTGGTTTTCAGTCCCCCCTCTGAGAATTTTATTTCTAAACTATCAGCCACGTGTACGGTTGAGAGAGACCCACGTCATGAGAGAGACCCATCTTCAGGGAGCACTGGATCGTTTGTGGCTCAGTCATGTCCAACTCTTTGTGACCCTGTCAACTGGAGCCCGCCAGGCTCCTCTGTCCATGGATTCTCCAGCCAAGAATACTGGAGTGGGTTGCCATTTCCTCCAGGGGATTTTCCCGACCCAGGGATTGAACTTACGTCTCCTGCGGCTCCTGCATTGGCAGGCAGATTCTTTACCACCCAGCCACTTGAGAAGCCCCCATTTGCCTTTGAGAGTATATAAAAGGATCGATTGCCCATAATGGACAACAGGCTTATTAAATTTAAAATGTTTTATTTTAGGAAAGATACTCTTAGATTGGTTTCAATCTTGTTTTTTATATTCACAAATTTAATCATGATAACCTTAGATATAACCATTGATTCTTCTTCTAAATCTGTATGAAAAGGATGTTTTCTTGGAAAAACACAAGGAAAATATAGCTGCTTTCTTCTTCCCCAGGTCAGTCACTCAGTAAAGTTAGATTGCACATACATAAATTTGGCTGTCATAAAATAAGTATTTATGGACATAGTTAAAACTATACCCCTAGACCACCAGCTTTCAAAAGATTTTGAATCTGATTTACAGTAAATACATACCAAACATATGAACAGTTTCTAAGCTGCTAATGAGGGGGTTTTCAAAATAAAAATTGCTCACAGTTATTAAGCAAATTTCTATGTCAGCATATAATAATTGCTTTACACAGATTTACTTCTTTCGGAATTCCTTTGAGGTAGGGCAGTGTTCTTTTAGAAATATCACTTTACAAGTACAGAAAGCAAGGCTGGAAGGGCCTCAGTGATCTGTGCAGGGCCACACGTCCACAAGGTGAGGCCAGGGCTTGAACCAGGATTCTCTCTTTAGCCAGGTTCTCATCACCACGCTGATGGCAGATGGAGCTGGCTTACAGACCATGCCCATGGCTCCAGGATAAGCCTTTTAGTGTGGGACAGGTAAATGCTCCACCTGGACAGGCAACTGAGAGCCATGACCCACTTATTCTGTATATTTATATGCATACATTTGTATTTACACAGAGGAAGTGCAGGTAAACTAGCAGAGAGCCCCGTGGTGGCCGTTCCACTGCTTCCAGAAGTCTGCGCACTCTCAGCTCCTCCAGGTGGCTGAGTCTGCATTCTCTGCAGGACTTGATCTGAACAGGAGTTGGTCCTCCTTAACTGAACTGCTTCCACTATACTGCACAGCTCAGTTGTTCAGTCGTCCAGGTTTTGTTAAAGAACTCTGACATGGTATGAATAGTTTTTTCCCCTATGGAAGATGTACAGTTTAAATATTTTTTGAGAAATTCTTAGTACTGTTTCTATGCCTTTTCTAAGCTATTCAATGTCAGTAAGAAAAGCAGAAGCTCCATCCCATTCTCTCAGACAGCTTCTGGACCAGTTAGCATTGGTGATTAGCAGTGGTATGCTAGTAAATGTTATCAGATGATTCCCCAAGGAGACAATAAAGTCATGATTTTGTAGCTTTTGCCAATTTCTCACCATAAATACTCTCACCATGGCTGATCTCAAGCCACTAACCTGTTATCACTGAAAGTAGAATTGGAAAGATATACACCGAAGGATACCTTTATATAGTATTTCTACCCTGCAGGTACAATAAATAAGCCTCAAGAGCATAGGTATAAAAAAATTAGGAAATGTGTTTTGAGTGAAAGTGTTAGTCGCTCAGTCATGTCTGACTCTTTGCAACCCCATGGATTGTAGCCCGCCAGGCACCTCTGTCCATGAGATTCTCCAGGCAAGAATGCTGGAGTGGGTTGCCATTCCACTCTCCAGGGATCCTTCTGACCCAGGGATTGAACTCGAGCCTCCTGCATTGCAGGCAGATCCTTTACCATCTGAGTGCGTGTGTGCAAAGTCACTACAGTTGTGTCCAACTCTGTGCGACCCCATGGACTGTAGCCCGCCAGGCTCCTCTGTCCATGAGATTCTCCAGGCAAGAATGCTGGAGTGGCTTTCCATCTCGTTCTCCATTACCATCTAAGTAGTTAGAAATTACATTAAAAACAAAGGCAATAAATTTCTCTAATTTTAAATAATAGCTGTGTTTAACTAGCTCTCAAAATGAAAACTTAACAATTGGCTTTTATAAGCTGGTATGAGCTAGCCCAGCATACCGCTGAATTAGTGTCCCAAAGGTAGCAAGATTCAACTTGCCTTTCGATGTTTTAGACTATAGATGAACTACTGATAGCAAGGGTTGGAGGGATTTTGGACAATTAATAAGTAAAAGCGCAGTCCTTTCAGCATGCCAAGGAATAACCTGGGGTTTGTTTTGATTAACTTAAAATCTGTCTATATATAGCAATGATCATTGCTCTTTATAATTTCAACTTATTTTTTCAAGCTTCAACCAAGAGTGATCTTCAAACTCAGGGTGTGGTTCATGCAGAAGGTGGCCAATGGCTGAAGCATCTTGGTATCTTCCTTTCCAGCTGGGTATCTTGACTCACTCTCACCAAAAGTCTGAGCCAGGGAAGAGGAGAGCAACTTGAACAGCCAGGTAAACATCTAATGATTTGCCCAGGGAGGTCCAGGTACAGAACTCAATTTAATTTCTTTTACCCCACCCAGTATCAGTGAAGATGAGAACCAAAGCGTCGAGAGGTGCCTCCGCTGCCACCCTGGCTTCTTCAGCCCTTCGAGCTGAGCTGCTGCTCAGGAGGCTGGACGTCGTCGCCTGCCGCCTCCTCCTAGCTCTACCTCTGGTAGCTCTCCAGGCTCTCCATTCCAAGTGCTTTGTCTCGAGTAGGACCTACCAGAGAGAAGACAGGTAGCTCGTTGCAACAGCTCTGATTAGCCCTTATTTACTCCAAGACCTTACCCGGGTCTATTCACTGGCTCACATCAGGGAGCCGAGTGGAAAGTCAGACCTACTAATTCTGGCAAGCTAGTTGGTGGAGGCAGTTTGTTGAGACTAGTGTCTAGGGCTTCGGAAATATGTACTTCTTTTTGTCTTTTGTGGACAGGGAACTTACTTAAGTGTTACTCCTTGGATATTCAGCAAATCTTTCTTGAACGGTGGCTTAACTGAAGGCACCGTGCCTAAGGTTGGACTGGACCACACGGGTACCTACCGCCTCCGGCTCAAGGCTGGAGTGGGTGCTGACTGGGGGCCCTCCCCCTGATGTTTAAAGGGAGCGTATGTCCACCTGCTGAGGGACAGGGCTGAGGCTGTCTGGCCCGTCAGTCTTTGTGAGGGGTATTTTGCTTTCAATGATGAGGAGGAGGGCTTGCCCGGGCACCTTCTCTTAAGGATTGGCTACGTGCACAGCTGGTTCAGTTGCTGGGATTTTGAGAGCTCTGGGTGGAAAGGCGAGGAAATAGCTTTGGGACTTCCCCTGCCTGGGGGCTCCAGGAGCGAGACTGTTCTTAGGGGGTGCCTCTGTCCTGAACAAGCTTTTCTTTGCCACTTGGCCTGAGGACTTCTTTTTGAGAAAGAGACTTGGACTGGAGTCAAATCCCAAACTGCAAAGAGATGACCAATTAGGCTGCTGGGCCAAGTTCTAGCCAAGGAGGCAGGCTCTGCCTCTCAGTGCTCAGCCCAGGCTGGAAAGCGATTCTTGGCCCACGGTCCCCTGGCCTGGAGGGATGCAGGAAGCCAGGTCACAGACCATGGCCCACTCCTGATGGAGAAGCCATGAGTCAGCCTCTCCCGCTCCCTCCAGCCCTGGGAGCCCAGAGCGGACAATCGCAGGGCAAAGCAGGAAGAGGGAAAGGAAGCTGTAGAAAAATAAACATTTCCTTGCATTTTACTTGGAACAGAACATCATTTGTGGCGTGCTAAGATCCACGGCATCTCCCACACACCCCCCTGCTCTCTTTTCCTCCTCTTGTGTAGAAATAGATTCTTTCCTTACCTGATGAGAGTCCAGGGTGCATCCTGTGGAAAAACAGGAGCAAGATATAGAAGGTAAAAGCCAAGCCACCAAAGATCACACCACAGACCAGGAAACTATAGCTGCCCTGAGCCTGGAATATCTGCCAAAGGGGAAAACACAGAGATACAGGCCATCAAAACCTCACATGAAGATGTATTGGAGGAAGCGGCCTTCTCGGGCCGTGGCAGGGTTTTCAGTCAAGTTCAGGCCCGCCACACCTATAGACAGAAACCCAGGTAGGAGGGACATCTTGGCCTTGTTTCAAGGTTATGTTTCTGGAGGTAGCAGAAATCCTGCTGTGCAGCAG
Source organism: Cephalophus harveyi (assembly GCA_006410635.1). NCBI lineage: Eukaryota > Metazoa > Chordata > Mammalia > Artiodactyla > Bovidae > Cephalophus > Cephalophus harveyi. Next base: position 298,848 of record SJYT01072274.1, on the reverse strand, counting down.
CGGTTGGACCCGCTGACCCCTGCAGTCCCTTTCAGCCCTGTGTCCTGGGCCCTTTGAAAATTTCCATCTCTTCCTTAAAACTCTAATCATATTAGGTGTTTCTGTACCCACAGGCCCTGAGCAGAACTCTGCAGAGAAGATGTGTATATATGTACATATATATATATATCCTGTTATTATGGAAAATGTAAAACATATGTCAGCATGTTTTATGGCATTCCTATGGACCCATCGCCAGCTTTAGCAATTAGCATGTTTCCTCTGTACCCCTCATGTCTTCCTGCACTAGATTCCACTGTGGTGAACCCCAGGTATCACCTCATTTCAGCGTAGAGGGTGTCATAAGGGGGAGCTCTTCCCCCTGGTCCAGCAGGGCGAAAGGAGAGGAGAATCGAGCAGTGGTTAGAGGGTTTTCAGAGACGGAAAGGCCTAACTCTGGACATCATCTCTGTTGGTTATTAGAAGTGTGACTGAAGACAAGTCGCTTAATTTCTGAGTTTCAGTATCCTCTCTGAAAAGAAGCATCACAATATCTACATTATAGTCTACCCTAAAAAGCAGGTGGATTTTTTTTTCCCTGCTGAACAAATGAAACGTGGGTATGTTTGAAGGGAACTGGGCGACTTGGCCCTTGGTCAGGCAGGAGTCGGGCAGGAATGCTGGGCCCTTTGTAGGGTGGCCAGAGGTGAGGAGAGGTGGGGCAGGGAATGGGGGCTTAGGGGGATGGGAAGGAGCTCCATTCTTGGGCCTGCAGCCCAAGCCTGCCCCGGGCTCTGAGAGCTAAACATTCCCACGGGGCCCCCTGGCCCCGCTCCCGGACATGGCTTGTGTTTGCTTTGGACCGTGCCTCGTGGCCCTTCACATCTCCAGTCCCGCATTTGAAGGCTCAGCTTCCAGGGGTGGCTCAGAAGTGGAAACAGGTGGCACAGACAGAGTGAGCCCTGCTTGCCGTGCGGGAGCCGGGGGAAGGGACAGCTGGGTTCGGGAGGGGCTGGCCACATCTTCCCACAGCCTGAAGGGGCACGCCCCTCATCCCCCCACCCTGGGTCTCCCAACGTACCAAACCAACCAGCATCTGGAGGACCATCTCTCCGACGCCCGCCCCCGTCACCAGCACTGTGGTCGCACAGCCTGAACAGGAGAGAAGGAGCGGGCTTAGTGATGGCAAGTTAAGGAGACACATCCACTGGCATAATCCAGGTGGACTCCTGAGGTTTCTCAGACGTGACCCCTTAACCTTGCTTGGGTCTGTCATTATATTATCTCCCTGTTCTGAAACCTTCAGTTACTCACGATTATCTTCAACATTTATTCCAAGTTGCTTAGCCTGGCATTCAGGGCCCTTCCCAATGTGAACACCAACTACTTTTCCAGGAAGATTCATGCTCTTCTCTGCCAGGCAGGCCTCACTCCCCTGGCATGGCACTAACCAGCCAGCTTCTGATCAATCTGGCCACGTGGCACAGGCCTTCAGAGCCCAAGCTTCAGAGTCAGACCTGGGTTCCAAGCCTGCTCCGTCACCTACTAGCTACGGGACCTTAGGCAATTCCTTCCCTGTCTCTTCGGTAAAATGGGCATGGGATCTCCTCGGGGCTGCTGTGTGGATAACCCTGATGCAAACACATGTGAGCGCTCAGCACCACGCTGCCCACAGTAAAGCCTCAAAACCAGGCCGATTCTCTGCTTAAACCCTTCACACTGCCGTCAGGGTCAGGGCCAGATGCTTTAATGTGGCTTGCATGGGCCCTCTTATCACCTGCCCCACTGCAAGCTCAGACTGTCACACTGTCTGCTCACAATCCACCCTCCAGCCAGGAGAGACTCCTGCGTCTGCTGACCTGCACGCACGCTCACCGCCAGCTTCTGACACGCGCCTTCACCCCCTCCTGAACACTCCTCCTACTTTTCTTGGTCTGGAAAATTCATTCGTCTTTGGAGACTGCCTTCATTATCATCTCCCCCAGCCCTAAGCCTGGATTAGCTGCTCCTCCTCTGTGCTCCCTCTGTCCCCAGCTCCCCGCTCTCGTGTAGTGCCCCCTCCACCCGCCCTGTCTGCCAGGCAGCCTTCCCCACAGACTGGAAGCCCACAAGAGAGGCTGCGCCTTGAATTTTAGTTCAGCCTGTCTCCAGCACCAACGTATGCTAGACACTCAGAGATCATTGTCGTCTCCTCTGGCATTCCAGGCCCCCATTTTTCTCACGTAGGTGTCCCCCCATCTCAGCCCTCGCTCTCACAGTGCTCACTGCCCTGCCTCTCCCTTCCCCACCACGCCCTTCCTCTGTGACTTGACCCACCCTGGGCCAGCTCGGTGCTCCGTCCCCTCCATGAGCCTGTCTCTAGATGGTCCGTAGCACCCATGTGAGTGTCTACTCTCCTCAGTAGCATCTATGGGCAGGTACTGTGCTAAACCCTGAGGGCACTCAGATGACTCATCCGCATTAACATCTATACTGAGCACCTGTGAGTACTTTACGCTGTTGAGTCAAGAGCTTTGCATCCCCTCCAAAGCACAGGACAACCCTAAAAGGAAGATATTGGCATTCCAGTTTTGCATAGAGGAAAACTGAGGCTCAGAGTGGGGAGGAAGCTGAATTGCGCAAGGTGACAGCCAGAAGGCACGGAGGCAAGGCGGACCTTCAGGTCTGCTGCTGACCTCAAAGCCACGCTCTTGCCTCTGTCCCTCGCTGGTGCACTCAGGGCGCCTGTTGAGGAGCGGGAGATAACATTAGGATGAAGGTGGGACAGACAGGTGGGGCGGGGACAAGGAGGGGCTCGCCTTCCCAGTGGGGTCAGAGGCTCCCGAGGGTGTGAAAGGGGCGGGGCGCCAGCAGGCAGATGAGAGGGCGTTCCGGGCGAGGGTCCCCCCTGTGCCAAAGGGTGGAGATAAACAGCGGGTTTTGTGCCATCGAGGGATGGCAGGTGATTGAACCAGGCGGCCTCTGAGGGGAAGCAGGCAGGGCGGCTGCAGAAAGGGAGAAAGCTCCAGAGGAAGCCGTGAGGACTGTGAGCAGCTCTACGTTTCCAAGCAGTCCCTCTGCGTCTGCAGAAGGAGGCGGCCCAGGAAGTGGCCCTCACCCTGGCTACACAACATCACCCGGCAGCTCGAGTACATCAGACTTGTGGAGATGAAGCCCAGGCTCTGTTACAAGGGCTCCAGGTGACTTGAATGTGGAACTACATTGAGAACCTCTGATGGAGGCAAATCGTAAGGCCAGGAGTCAAGCCAAGAGCTGCCATGGCACAGATGGGGGTGATCAGAAATCACGAAAAGGTGGGCTCCATTAACTATTCCAAGAGGTTGATAAAGGCCTGAACCAAGGCAGGGATGGTGAGAAGAGAGGAGAGATTGAGTGATTATCTGCAGCAGAACCAACCAACATAACATTGTTATTATCATTAAACTCTAACATTTGTTGACCCCTTTAACCTCTGGGATATACTAGGTGATGTGTGATACCCACATCAGCTCATTCCTTCATTTACTTCTTTGAAGTTTGGGATTTCAAGGATCCTGGTCTCAGGATCAGCTCAGTGGATGGGTGGGCTGTAGCACTAATTGCTCTGATCCCGTCTTGCCCCACACCCCAGCCCCCAGACACCAACTGCCCCCACTCCTGCTCCAAAGAAATCACTCATCTTTAGTAGTGGTTTTCCAACACTCTAGAGAATCTCTGATTACGTCTGAGGGTAACATTAAATGTTCAAAACATAATTATTTTTAATTAACTTGTTTTTCTGAACAAGATCTTTGCTATGCACACTCGGGAGGCTACAGAAAGGGAAGCTTAGTTGAGAGAATCAGAGGTTTTCAAAGAAGCCATGTCACAACCGTGAATCAGGCATGGAGTCATTGCTCCAATCCTCTGTTTCCAACAACATCCACAAGAAAACAAAGCGAGGAGGTTCTTTTACTGATAAGTTATAAAACCCTTTCCCTGTGCTATAATTTTTCCCATGCATATATGCTTTTCCTTGAACTTGGAATTTCCAGCACAGGCATGTTACACAAAATGCCAGCTATGTAACCGGCTCAGTTGGTAAAGAATCTGCCTGCAATGCAGGAGACTTGGGTTCAATCCCTGGGTCAGGAAGATCCCCTGGAGAAGGAAATGGCAACCCACTCCAGTATTGTTGCCTGGAAAATCCCATGGACAGAGGAGCCTGGTGGGCTACAGTCCAGGTCACACAGGGTCGATTGAGCAACTACACCACCACCACCACCACAAACCACGATGGGGAAAAAGAAGATGCAAAAGAGGCGCTCACTGCTTGTCTGTGGTCTGAAATCTCACGATCCAGCATAAGTTGAAAGAAGGGGGCCACGTGGATCCGAACAACACTGTTTGTGAGCCTTTCCCACATTCAGGCTGTGAGGCTGTGAGCGGGGACCTTCTGGCTGGAAGGCCCCGGGGAGAGGGTGGGCGCGGAGGAAGGAGGGGCTCACCTCTGTACTGCAGCACGTCCTCGGTGTAGGCCAGCATGCTGGGGAAGGTGCTGCTGAGGCACAGACCCAGGCTGGCCGTCCCCACGAACAGGAAGACCACGTTACGGGAGAAAACAAGAAGCACCAGGAACGTCACCACCACGCCGACCTGTCACAGCAGAGAAGGGGGCGCTGAGGAGCTGGGAGCAGCTGGGTGGCCGCTGAGAAAGGAAAGCCGGTCCGTCTCCAGACGAAACGCCTCCTGGCCCCGGGCCGGCTGTGTGACTAGGGCACGGCCCTGTGGAGTGCGCGGGAACTGCACCTTCCCCAGCTGGCGTCTGCCAAGGAAGCAGAACGCGGAGGACAGCAGAGACCGGGAGAGAGGAGGGCGAGGAGCCCCCGGCATCTCGCGGACGGCCTGCCGCGCAGGCTTAAGGAGCGTTCACCTCCTGCTCCCCTCCGCTTACACCAGGCCTCCAAGAGTCACCTGAGAATCGCTACACTTGGCACGTTTGAAAAACACTTAACTCTGGACTTCGCTGGCGGTCCAGAGGTTCAGAACCTGCGCTTCCATTGCCGGGGGGCGTGTGTTTGATCCCTGGACGGGGAACGAAGATCCCACGTGTGGCGAGGTGTGGCAAAAACAACAAACCCCACCTCGCTCTCTTACGTTAGCCTGATGGACAGAAGACGCAGGATGCCAGGGCAAGTTAGCAACTCCGCCCCCACTCGGCGTGCCCCGCCCGCCACCCGGGGTGCAGACTGGCGCTCAGCCCGCTCCCCAGCTGCCTACCAGCCCCTCACCCTCGCCTTGCCTTCCAGCCAGGACACAGACTCCCTCCCCCCATCCTCTTCCCTAGCCAACTGGAAGCGCCCTAAAGGCAGAGAGCTCCTCTTAGAGAACGCGGCCGCCCAGCCGTGCCCTGCAGGGCCCCGCACACGGCGTGTGTGCTCATCAACCCGTGAGTGACTGCTGAGATCCAGGAGAACATCAAGAGCAGAATAACCCTTAATTTTAACCGGAGCGGAATCTGAGAAGAAACCGCGGTGAATTTGAGACTTGGCAGCTGCAGCCTGTTCAGGGCGGTTCACTTATGGTCCCAGCAAAGAGCTTAAAAACAGCTCAGACACCCGGGTTCCACTCCACTCCCCCACTCCCCGGGGCCGGGGCCCAGGAATCTGTATATTCCAAAAGCACCTCGTGGGGGTGAGGGGGCTAATGTATTTGGGAATCACTTGCTGTAGGATAGTGTTTTCCCAAACTTCTTGATGACAGGAACACCACCCCTCACCTCCAACCCCCACCCTTGGGTGTCTGTTGACTATATAGATTGCTAGCCCCTACCCCTGGACATTTGGATTCACCAAGTCTGAGTTGGACCCAGCAATCTGATTTTCCTCTTTAAACCCAGCACCCCGGGTGAGTTTATTGCCAGTGCCTGAGTCCCGTGGAGGCCTCCGACTTCCTGCTTTCTCCCAAACCCAGAGTCACACTGTCTTTAAGCAGCTGGCCTCGTGTGCTGGAAAGCCGGGCCACTAGCAGCCTCTGAACCCTCATCTTCTCCCCCAGAGGGACCTGCATCGCGCCACCCCTGCTCCACACGCTGCCCTCCGACCCCTCGCCTCTCCCCGGCCTCCCATTTCGCGTCCCCTCTCACCCCGTGTCCTCACAGGCTCCCTCCCTTTCTCCTCTGCCTGCAAACGCACTCACACCACCCAACTCTTGTCAAACAAGCCTGTTCAGCTCAGATGTATTTGTAATCCTCACACGTCTACTTCCTTCTCCCCCTCTCCCTTCCCTTCCCTGCTCTCAGCGACCCCATCAAATCCATGCCCCCTGCAGAAGAAGCAGTGAGTCCTCACCACTAACCCGCACCACCAGGGAATTCCCAAACTCTGAGTTTGGCTTCTACGCCACCCCCACCTCCCAGCTACATTGAACAGAAGTTCTTTCTTTTAACTCATCAGTCAGCACAAGGCCCAATCCAAGGGCCTTTCTTGGGGCTCATAACCTTTCGCCTCTATGATGGTGGTGGTGGTTTAGTTGCTCAGTTGTGTCCGACTCTTGCGACCCCATGAACTGTAGCCTGCCAGGCTCCTCCGTCCATGGGATTCTCCAGGCAAAAGCCTCTACATTATTTCCCAACCCTCTCTTCTCTAGAAATTCAAGAAAGTACATTCTGACAGTGGATTGGACTTCTTGGAGAGGTGGTGAGTTTCCATTCACTAGGGGTGTTTAGACAGTCTTTTGGACCCCTTGGAAGCAGTATTATAGAGGTGATTTGAGCCCTGGTCAGAAGTTGGGCTAAACAACCTTACAGGAATCTGTAATCTGGACCTCTTTGTATCATAGGTGGTGGCAGGGATACACATCAGGATGGAAAATCTTAACCACCTCTCAGGCCCAGACCTCCAGAGAGTCTAGCTCCTTGAAGGTCATCCTACGTGCCACTCTGGGAGAGCTGCAAGATGCAAATTCCCAGGCACCATCCCCAAGATGGTGCCTCTGCCAGCCACAGTGCTCTGACCCCCTCCCTGGGCACCAGGGTGAACCAAGGAGGATCGAGGTCAGCACTGCTTCCCTCCTCGTCCGGCAGGCTGTCAGCGGGGACCTGCTCCTGACACAGCACCAGTCACTTCCCATGTCCCCTTTCTTCAGTGGGTACAAAGTCCGAGCCCCAGAGAGAGGAAAGGGCTTTTCTAAGACCAAGCAAGTGGGCCGCACGCCTTGGGTTTCCACTCCAGCATCTCTTTCCCACCCTTGTACGTCGACATTCCTCCCCCACCCCACCTGGGGCAGAGTCCAGTCTGAGACGGTGTCCTGGGGCAGGGCTGCGGCACGGGGTGAACGGTTCTTCTGGGTCTCCAAGCAGTGAAAGGGGCCGCTTACCACATTGATGAAAACCATGGTGGCTGGCTTTACTCTGGAGGAGACAGGAATGGAGATGAGCCGGCCCAGGGTGATGAAGCCCCAGAAGAGGCTGGGGAGGTAACCGGCCACCTTGTGTCCCACGGACAGCGGCTTCTCCACCGCGTAGCTGTACACGAAGGCGGAGTACGCGCCCTGTGGGGAGATGGGTCCCGCTGAGCACACCTGCAGTGTCCCCAGCCGGGCAGGCGTGGTCTGGGCTGGTGGGGACTGGCCCTGTTTCAGAGGCCTGGAGCCGATCTCACCTGGCATATGTGGGCCTGAGCTGAGGCTGGAACTTGGGTGCCACAGCCCGCAGACAGTGCCCACAGGAGCCGGGGGCTCAGGAAGGCGTGTCTGGGTCCCAGAGGAGCCCCACGGGGTCCAGGCAGGCAGGCAGGCTCGGCCCCCCTCAGTCAGAGCAGAGTTTCACTACATGCCCATTTAGGAGGATTCCACAGAAGGTTTTTGGCTAAAGGAAGGGTTCTGCAGCTAAAAAAGGTGTGTACAGGCATCTCATTTTACAGATGGAAGGGCAGAGGAAATGACTTGCCCAAGGTCACACTGAGCATTGAAGTCAACCAGTTCTGTCACGAGTACTTTCTACCAGGTCATCTAGGCCTTCAGGGCCTTTTCTTGGAGAGTCCCTCATATGGCAACCAGTTAATCAGCCACTGCAAACAGTCCTAATCTAATCCTGCAGAGGTTTCTGGAGAAAGGCAGTAAACAGAGTAACAGAGGTCACTGGTGGCCCGAATAGCTAGCTGGGCCCGGATACTGCCTGTAGCTTGTTTACCACGTGGCTTGAGAAGCCGAGGCTTGGAAAGTGTTCCAGGAAGCAGAAAGCCCTGGCGTCTATATGGCATGACCTCGACCTGGGGGAACACGGCACTGCCCCTTTGAAAAAAGTGTAACACACCAGAGTCCCCTATCCACAGGGTTCATGAAAATAAAAACAGAACAACCCAGAAGACCATGGTTCCCAGCGGCTGTATTCAGTTCTAGAGAGGCTCTTCCCTGGGACGTATACTGGGTTTAAACACTTGGATCAACTGTACTAGAGGTGCGGTCTCTAGGAAACCTTGATCCACCTCCTTTCTCTCTCTACGCCCGGACTTGAGGCTCAGGGGGTGCCCCATGAGGGCGCCCTCCGAGGGCAGGCTCACCGTCAGCCCGTCGGTCATGAACAGGACCAGGGCGGCTGTGATGTGGATGGCGAAGAAGGAAGAAGGGACCCCTCTGAAGTTCTTCCTCTGGCAGCAGCTGAACAGGTCCTCGTGCCCTGGATGGAACACAGGAATGGGGGACAGGTCTCAGTTCTGGCAGAAAGGAGACCACTTCCTGCCTCCCAGCTTCTCCACCTTCCGACGGCTCATGAGGACAGCCCCCGTCCGTTTCGCAGGGCTCAGAGAGGCTAGGCAGCATGCCCGAGGTCACACTGCCAGGGTGAGGCAGGGCGGGGGCGGGAGCTGCTCTCCTCTCCTCCTGGCCCATTTGCTCCATCTCTTGCCCCTCCCCGCACCCCGAGACCAGCAGGGCCAAGGTTTTTTCCCAGCCATTACCACCTGTGATCCACGTCCACCCTCTGGACGGGAGGGCTTAGCAGGGGAGCCTTGGAATGGGGCCTTGAGCCTGAGGGTTCCTTAGAGTCCCCACCTGGGTGGAACTGGGGGGACAGTGAGGATGCGTCTTCCTTCTCAGGAGGCTGTGTCTCCAGGGTGAGCTCGTCCGCGGACAGCAGCAGGGGCCTCCTCTGAGGGCAGCAGCCCAGCAGGCGCTCTTTGGACAGCAGATACAGCACAGCCAAGGGCACCGGGAGCTGGGGGCGGGCAGAGGGTCAGGAGAGCCCGCGCCCCACCAGGCGGCCCGTTTCCCAGCCTGGCCTGCTGCACCCCCTCCACCTGGCTGTGCAGCCAAGGTCTGCCCGGTCCTGGGAGACGACGGCTCCTTCCATAGGGCGCCCCCTGAGAGCCAGCCCCAGCTGAGACAGCCAGGTGCCTTGACTCCTGCAGGCTTGCTGTAATTGCTGCCAGACTTCAACCGCAGTCATTTCCCTGAGCAGACAGGTGCTTCTCACACACAAAGCTTGGACTCACATGGGGCCTCTGCTGGCACCGGACGTGCAAGAGATAAGCTCCTTTCCAACATCCTTGTCCTGAGCAGGGCTGGGAATGGCCCCTCAACACTCATTCACGCTGGTAGAGCATGTGATGCTTTAGAAAGGAGTTTGGCTTTTGTTCATCACAGTTCTTTAAAACGTGCTGGGGGAAATCACTAAACCTACTTTCCAGGTGGGGCAACTGAGGCTCAGAGTTATCACTTAGTCTAAACCTGCTGCAGTGGGAAGGTCTGAGAGCATTAGTGTGGGCCACACAGCTGACTTGAGGCAGAATTAGACTGGCGCCCAGGCATCCTGATTCTGACCAATTATCACATGGGGCATCCATGTCAGGGGCTGTTCTGGGTGATATACCTCACAAAAGCACAGGGGCTGCCCTCAAGGTAAACAGAGGCAGGGACTCCTTTAGATTGAGAAATGCATGCTATGAACAACACGCACGCAGAGCCCAGAATCAGGTTGACTGATATTTGCGTTAAGTTGCTTAGGTTTTATGAACTCCCCAGAGCAATGAGAAATGTCTCCTCTCCTGGAGTTGCCTCCACCGCCTCCCTCAGGGGCCTTGCCTGTGTCTAACCACCCTTGCTGCCAGGAAGTCCTTCGTTGAGTCTAACCTCTGTCCTTCCTGCTGTAACTGCATCCTGGCTCCTTTTGCTTTAGAAGAAGAAGCCCAGGGAGCTATGGAAGTGTCCCAGGGGCCAATGGGCTCCTCGGGGCTCACAGGCAAAGCTGGCACAGACATCAGCTAGCTGCCAGCCTCTGCCTGGCACTCCCCTGGGCAAGCCACTACCTTGCCTGGAGACAGGCTGGCTCACACAGGCAATTCCCCAAGTCACCTAAACACCACCCCTGTGCTGGCACCTCCCTGGGGGCACCTTGGGAGTCTCCTTCCACTTATTAATGTCAGTCAGGCACACCCCAGCAGCATTAGAGCCATAAACCGGGCTTGAATGGAGGAGACGGCCCTTGCCTCCGGAATCCTGGGTCTGATGCGGGAGGTGAAGCCCTCTCTCCAATCTGATGGGGGAAACAGGAAACCCACATGCAGAGGCCTCTGGCAGCAGAACGCCTGGGTGAAGGCCAAGGGGAAACAGCTGTAAAAGAGGTGTGCTCACTCAGGTTGGGCTTTCCAGAGAGGTGGGTGGTGGGAAGGACTTCACCAGGGTTGGCTGATGTTGCCAGCAGGAACACACTGGATCTTTATTAAGAGCCCATTCAGGAAAGAGAGGCTCCACCTTAAAAGTCAGAGGATGCCAGGTGGGCTGGCCTGTGTGTTTGCATTTGCCCACATGCATGCTTAGCCCATTCTCTTCTGGGGTGGACTGTTTATCTTCAGACACAAACCAATGGAAAAAGTCCGGAAATCCTGCAGCAAACAAAGTGCCTCCAGTCCGTCCCTCGTGGAGCAAGAGAAAACAGAACTCAGGCTTAAGCTGGCTGGACGTTCTGGCTTCCTGCTCCCAGAGTCTCAGCCTTGACATTGTACTGACAGGGCGCTTTGCCTTCCTAGGTCCCCCTTGGAGGACAAGGCCCAAAGCTGCATTGTTCCCCAAACAATGATGGGCATGGGAAGAAAAGGGAAGGAGCAGAGGGAGAGGGGTGCATTTTTGAGGCCTTCCCGTGAGGACTCTGGTACAGGGAAAGTTACAAAAGAGAAGGGAAGTGAGCAGTTGATTGCAGGGCAGCAGGGAGGGCTTTGTGCCGGAAGCCAGGGTTCCAGCCTGGTCAAGTTTCTTATTGGCCCCTTTATGGGCCCTGGAGCCAGCGATGGTCTGGCTGTTTAGCAGGGCTGCTGCTGCTGCTAAGTCGCGTCAGTCAGTCGTGTCCGACTCTGTGCGACCCCAGAGACGGCAGCCCACCAGGCTCCTCCATCCCTGGGATTCTCCAGGCAAGAACACTGGAGTGGGTTGCCATTTCCTGCCTTCTCGGTTAGTGGGACTGGGTATCCTCAAAGGCCTCTTTCAATACTACCTGTGTGGCGCCACTCTGAGGACTAGCCTGCCTGCCTTGGGACGGGTGACAAGACTAACAGACTCTTAACAATGAGGGTGACAAACAATGAGGCACCTGCACCCCACAGCCAGGCGGAGCCCCCCTCCCCAGTGCCTGCTCCACCTGCACTCCCCTCCCCAGCGCCTGCTCCACCTGCACCCCC
>SJYT01072274.1:275519-287237 GCA_006410635.1 Cephalophus harveyi | reverse complement strand
TCCACCTGCACCCCACAGCCAGGCAGACCACTCCCTCCCCAGCGCCTGCTCCACCTGCACCCCCCTCCCAAGCGCCTGCTCCACCAGCACCCCACGGCCGGGCGGACCACCCCCACCCCAGTGCCTGCTCCACCTCCATCCCACGGCCGGGCAGACCACCCTCACCCCAGCGCTTGCTCCACCTGCACCCCACAGCCGGGCAGACCACCCCCACCCCAGCGCCTGCCCCTGCTGCTCCCAGCCATCAGCCCTAAGCTGGCCAGGAGCTGACAGGGATTCCCTGTCCTCTCGCTCTGGCCCCAGCCTGGGCTGACCTAGGCTGCAGGGCCCCAGGGGGCTTCCAGCCAGGTGCGAGTCAGCCCTGACTTGGCAGAGGAGCATGCGAGCTGGGGTGCAGAGGGCCCCAGGATCTGCCCTGGCCACCGTGTGGTGGTCTCCCCATTCTGTCCCCACCAGGGCAGCTACCTCATGCAGGGCCCCTTGGAGGTCATCTTGTCCATCCTCCAGCCTCCATGGGGGCCCACCTCACAGCAGGAACAGGAGAAGCCCACTAGTGACTGAGGACCCCGGAGGGGAGCCTGGCGTGTCCTGCAGCGCTCTGTCCCGGGGTCCACTTCACCTGCCCTTGGAGAAGAAGAGCTGGTTGCCTTAGGGGAGCTCTGAGGACTTGGAAGTCAACTCTGATGTCATGGCTCTAAACCTGCTCACTGTTTTACCTCCTTGGAGAATCTCAATCCCAGGATGTCACAACTGAAGGGCCTTAGAGGTGACCTCCTGCGACTCCCTGTGGTCAGGATTCATCTCTGGGGGTCAGCTCTCCCCTCTTCCTGAAGGCACATCTCAGCCCCAGTCCATTCCTCAGAAACAGAAGAATGTGTACTAGGAGCTGGTACGGACTGGTAGGGGACTGTCCACTAGCCCTCACCCAACCCTGCCCAGGGGCACTCACGTTGATCAGAGCCATAATCCAGAAGGCATAGGACACACGGGTCCCTGCCCCGTCCTGCGAGGGCAGCCCAGGCAGCGTCCGGTTGGATGAAGGCTGGGCCTCAGGGTGCTGGCGGCCCAGGACCGTGGAGGCATGGAACAGATGGCTGCCGGAGGTGGCATTGGCTGTGCTATTGGCAGGCAAGCAGTTGGCCTCAGACAGGAAAGGGTCGGCAATGAGAGGGCTCAGCAGTGCACCAAAGCCCACAAAGAAATGGAGAACCTGGTGGGGAAGAGAATTGGGGGTGGTGAAGGCATGGCTCAGGCTTTGCATGACCCCACCGTGTGTCCCATCTGGGGAGCCCCTGCCTGGGAGCAGCAGAGGGTGGGAGGCAGAAGGGGTGAGGAGTGAAGCTCCTGTCCCTACCTTCCTGCCTGAGATAACTTGGTGACAGCGGCCAACCCCTCCCTCACTCCCTTCTTTCCCAAAGCTTCACCCTCAGCTGGGACTATCCCCATGCTAGAATCTACCAGGTAACACCCCACAGGGAAGAAGCGTTGATAAAGGGAAGGGCTGGACTAGAGTCCTGAGCAAGAGGGGGGAGAAGGATGGAAGAAGAAACACAGGACACGAGAGAGCAGCAAGTCCTTCCATCACGCCCCTTCCCAGTTTACCAAGAGCCTTTTCTCATTAGCACTTAGATTCCTGTTTTAGAGATGAAGACACCCAAGTCCAGAGATAACAGCCAGTATGGCCCAGCTGGAAGTGGTCACTCTGAACTTGACCCTGCTGCTCTTTCCAAGTCACTGTCCTGGCCGTGAGGAAGGGACACCTGGCCCGGGCAGAGGGCTGAGGAAGCTCCTATGAGCCCCGCCCCGCCCCAGCCCCAGGCCCGCCGGGGGCTCACCTGGAGGAAGACGGCCGAGTCCTTCTGGTAGATCCTGACCAGCTGCATGTTGGCCACGGTGTCGATGCAGCCCATGGCCAGGCCTGCCAGCGCCATGACGGAGGCCAGCACCTCCACGTCCCGGCAGAAGGGGATGGTGGCGAACACCAGGGAGATGGCCAGGGAGGAGGTGAAGAGGGCCCACAGCGACTGGGCCAGGCTGCAGGATGGGGGGCGAGGTCAGTGGACAGGGCTGCAGCCCTTCGCATGAGGACCCCCCCAGCCCCATCTACTCATGTACTCGCTGGGTAGGCCCCCAGGGAAGCCGAGACATCCCTCTCATCCTCTGGTCCGAGGGTGAAGGGAGCTGTGGCGCTCTGTCGCTTACTAGCTAAAGGTTGTGGGCAAGATGTCTGAGTCTCCTCCAGTGACAGTTCCTGCCGCACAGGGTGGTCGTGAGAACTACATAAGGGATGTTTCACAAAGCATAATTGCTATTATTGGACTTACAAAAGTGATCTTGTATCATCTACTTTAAACTGTTTGCTGATAAACAATTATGATGTGAAGATACCTCCATCCCTCCCAGGGAAGGTGCGGGGTGAATCGGTTCTGAGCATCTCCGGGGAGCTGTGCCACGTATGTAAGGCTGGAAGTGGGCCCGGGAGGGCGGCCAGGCCCCCTGCCCCACACAGGTGTAGGGCACACTGGGCCCTCTGCAGGCGCCAGGCCCAAGCTGCCCCAACCAAGCCCTCAGTCCAGGTACCTGGGTAATCTGGTGACCTTTCTACGTGCCCAGCAAGTGTCCAGAAGCAAGGCCCTCAGCCTTCCCCACGGAGCGGTGACTGGGTGGAGAGCTTTGCCTGGAGGAGCCCAGAGCAGCTGCTGAGTGAGCGCTGCAGGGAAGCCTACGGCTTTGTCACGATCTTTCGGGTACACCTGCCCAGCAACCGGACTCTCGAGAAAGGAAGGAGCCTCGTGTTTTCTGAGGCCAGTCTGAAAGGCTAAGGTGGGGGGAGGGGGTGAGGAGAGTGGGCAGAAGAAGGTTCTGGAAGGGAGGGCTTGTAGAGGAAGCACCTCAGATTATGAGAGGTTGGAGAGCCCTAGAAACCTCCATCTGACTCTCTAGATCTGGAGGGTCGAGGGGGTTGGTGAGAGTCAGTATTTACACGTCAAGACCTCATTTCCAGCTCATTGACGACAAGCGAGAGGCCCCAAGAGACCCCTCAGACTGTCCTTTCCTAGGAGTTCTTGCCTCTGACCCTTTTGGCGCTCAGCTTTTCATCTCGTTCCATCTTTGATTAAATCTGTTATCAGAAGGGCTCGGCTGACTGCAGCGGATCGTTATTTCCTTGTTTTCTTGTTTGCAGGCTGGTCTACCCATTGTGACCACTGCCAACTCCCAGCTCAGAGCTGTGTGTGAGAAGGCAGGGGAGACTTAGCCGCCAGAAGGGGAGTAAGAGGCGGTCGTGCTGCGGGGAGGCCTACTCGGGTCCCCACCCCAGCCCCCGTCCTGCTCCCCCCGCACCCCTGGCCTCTGGCACAGACAGCCAGCCTGCTCCCCCAGCTTCACGTGCTTCTGCTTCTTGCTCCCCGGTGGGTCGTCTCCTGGTACTGGCACAGAGAAGATGGCCACGCCTCTCAGGCTGACAGGCCTCTCAGACGGCTCTCTCCCCTTCCTTTCCCTGCACAAGACTGACTGGGCAGCCTCCGGGCTGGCCTGACTTCAGCGGTAGCAAAGGGTCCCGTCTCCTCCTCAAGGTCTCCCCTCTGAGCTGCTCCCTGGACTGGCATTGCCACTTCCTCACTCACCACTTTCTGGTAAAGCACAGATGCTCCGAGTACAAAAAGACCAAGTAGTACCGCAAAGGATAACTCCTAAAGCTCTCCAGAAAAACACTATCATTCCTGTCTTGAAAAACCTGGATGAGAGTGGTTAAGTAGCCGTAGTACAGTCCTGGGGGCCCCCGACCTGGGGTCGGTGAGCTGAGAGGGGCAGGAGTGTGGGAAGGGGTGGGGAAAGAAGGGAGAACTAACGTTAGGTGGGCATGAGAACAAGGACACTTGTTCACAGCGTCCAGGACACTTGGTGCACACAACAAAGCTGTGAGCTAGACCTTGCAACTGGGCTTCGTGTGACTCACAGGAAACAGAGGTCAGAGAGGGGATCAGAGACGGCTAGGAGAAGGGCTAAGAAAGCAGTGGACAGATCCCGGACTGCTGCCCAGGGCTGCTGACTTGTTCCCTACACCATGCTGCTTTCCCATGGAGGAGTGTGCACACACGTGTGTGCGTAAAAAGGCAGGTGCTGGGCCACAGACCCCGCCAGGCTGAGAGGAGAGCGTGAGGCCAGGTTCTGTAGAGCCTTGGACTTAGGAGGCGCAGCAAGCGGCTGAAGTCGCTAGAACCGAGTGGACTCTCTGCTCGTGTTCTGGGAGCTCCAGCTGCTTCCTGATAACGCTGGCTCCATCGCAAGCTTCCTAAGGAAACTGCTGCCTTCTGCTCTTTGCAGGACCCAAGGCTGGACTGTGCCTGGACCCCATCCCTGAGGCATTTGATCTGGGGTTGCTAAATATTGCCAGTGAGATGGGAATGCTTGAGGAAGGCCTGTCTTATCACCCCACGCAGCATGGCCTGGACAAAGGGATCAGAGACGGTTAGCAGGCTGATGGTATGGTGGTGACAGAGAGAAGGAGACAGAGGTGACAAGATAGTCTAGAGGGCCAGGTGGCCAGAAGGTGTGGAGTGAAACAGCAAGCGGCTCAGGAGACAGGGCTGGGGCTCAGAAGGGCTGGGGGCCAGTGGACAGCCCTGCCAGGCCTCTCCTCTCCCCAGTGGGCACCCTCTCGCTTTACTGTTCTAGAGAGGGACACTCAGTATCCCGATGGGGCCCTTTTGTTCCTAGGCCCAGGGACAGACAGGAGAGAGGGATGGAAAGAGAACTCGAGGAAAGGAAAGGCTGGAGGCGGGCTGGCCTGGGAAGTCCCTTCTGCTAACTCCAGGCCAAGCCGGGCCAGCTCCTGCCAACCTCAGGCTGTGGTTTGGGCTTGCAGCCTGCCAGCTGGGTTCCTGGGGGTACCCTGGGGTGGAGTGGGGGCAGCCAGGGGTGAAGACCAGTTCCCAGGAAATGGGGACAGCTGCAACTCAGTGAACATTGGGTTTGCATCCCAGGTTGCTCACCCTCCCCAGCTGTTTTGGTGGGGCTGTGCCCGGTCATTTTAAAAAATCACCCTGAACAAATTTCCTTAGGATGGTAATGTTGTTATCAAGAAAAAAGGAGTCCTAGAGACATCCTAGAGCAAGACTGAAATACACTAATTGGCCTGGTCACAATGATTTGGTCAAGGGTCCCTTCCAAGAATGTGGATAATTGAAAATTACAGAATAACAATGTCATTCCCTGGTGGCTTAGACAGTAAAGATTCTGCCTGCAATGCACGATACCTGCGTTTGATCCCTCAAGAAGGGAGTGGCAGTCCACTCCAGGATTCTTGCCTGAAGAATTCCATGGATAGCGGAGCCTGGCAGGCTACAGTCCATGGGGCTGCAAAGAGTAAGACACGACTGAGCGACTAACACTTTGCACTTTTATTCAAGGTCACTGCCGCTTTGGCAGCACAGATGTGTTTGTAATCAGAAGGCTGGTCCTAGGCCCACCTTTGCCAGTTTCCAGGGCGTGGCTCGGGGCAAGGCATTTACACTTAGCCCTTCTGAGCCTCAGTTTCTCTGCTGTACATCGAGGATGGTGAGCGCCGCCTTGCAAGGCTCCTGTGCGGAGGGAGTGAGATGTCCTCTCGTCCCCCTCTGCTTAGCTGTCCGCCTCCCTCGCCCAGCCATCTGCAGCTCACCTGCAGGTCTCGGGCTGCCCCAGGGGGACACACCGGCCCACTCAGCATTCAGGGTCACAGGCCTGGAGCCAGCTCTTGCCTGACCCCCCAGCCCCGTAACTGGTTCCCGCTGCTAAGCCCTCTGGGGCGATCCTGTGAGGCTGGACGGGAAACTGCCAGAGTGGCACCGAGGACCAAAGAGCCCTACCCGCATTTTATACACTGGGAGGCGGGCCCAGACGAGAGCTGGGTGTGAGAAGGCCCCGCGGGGACCCAGCTTCTGACCGCAACCTGGAGAAGGCCAGTGTGGTATCACCGCCTGTCCCTCCCTGGTCGGGGTTCTGAAGCCAGTGCAGGCTGGTGGAAAGAAGGGCCCCGGCCCCCCAAGACAGTCTGGGGAGCCCTTCCTCCGGAAGCCAGGGAAAGGTCCGAGTTACTTATTAACGCCCCCATACAGGAGGTGCAGACGGGGGCGGGAGCAGAGTCAGGCCCTCTCCGCGGGCAGTGCTGAGCTGCCGCCCACCTTGGCCGCGTGACCTTGAGCACGGCTGACTGCTCAGCCCGGGGCTCGGCCTTGCCCAGAGGGCACTGTGACCTCCACGCGCCTGCGCTGGCCTTTCTGGTTCTGTGATAAGAGGCGGGGCTGCCTGGCTCCGAAACAGGGGAAGGGCTTGAACAGGCAGATGTCAGCCAGGGTCCCACCCCCGACTGCCCGGGTATGGGGAAGAATGCGGCCTCATTCCCCTTACAGTTCTACGCAAGGGAGTCCCTCTGTCCACCTTGGACAAGCTCCTCCCCGAAGCGCAAGGGGCAGAAGGCAGACCCAGGAGGTGTCAGAGGCATCCAGACCTTCTCCACCCCACAGGGGCAAGGGTGGGCTGCAGACTCTGGTCCAGCCTGGGAAAAAGGGGAGGGCTGACATCCAGAAGGAGGGGCAAGGGAAAGCCCTCCAACGGGGTCACCCCCACACTCACACCCCAGCCTGTTCGATACCCTCTGCTAAGGCTGAGGGGACCCTGAAGGAGGAACAAGGGAGCCTGACTTGGGAGGGATCTCAGCCAAAGGCGGCTGCCCCATTAGACCCAGATCAGGGCAGCGCCCTCGCATGACGACGTCCCCTGGCCTGGTGGGTGCTGGGCCCACACAGAGTGCTTCCTGCACACCAGTTAAACTTGTAGCCCTGTCTGCCTGAAACACCTCTCCCCACATCCTCTGCTTGCACGGCTCTCTCCTGCAGTCAGGTGTCAGCACAGAGAGGTCTTCCCCACAGAGCTAAAGTAACCCCAATTCTGTGACTCCACATCCTTACCTTGCTTTATTTTCTTCATCTCACTAAAATAGTCCTCCAGAATGTGAGCACCTTAGGAGCAGGGACCTGTGTCATATTCACCCTGAAAACAGGGTCTGGCTCAAGAGATATTTGTTAAATTACTGAATTAAAGGCTAGGATGGGTTTTGAGATTTTTTTAATTAAGAAAAATTGAGATATAATTTACATGCCATAAACTATCTAATCAAAGCACACAATTAAGTGTTTTTTCAAAAATTTATTCAGAGTTATGAACTCATCACCATGATCTATGAGCATTTATATCACCCCCCAAAAAAACCCTTCACCCATTAGCAGTCACCCCCCACCCCCGTTCCTCTCTGCACGAAGGCTTAGCCCTAAGAAACTACTCATTTACTTTCTGTCTCTAGAGATTTTCCCAACTCTGGACTTTCGTGAAAATGGCAACATAAGAGTGTGTGGTCTCCTGTGACGGGCCTCTTTCACTTAGCATAATGTTGTCAAAGATCACCCATTTATAGGATGAGTCAGGATTTCATGCCTTTTTATGACTGAATCATATTCCATTGTGTGGACAGACCACATTTTGTTTGCCCATCCATCTGCGGATAAACATTTGGCTGTTATGAATAGCTGCTATGATGCTATATAATGCTGCTATGAGCATTCCTGTACCAGTTTCCGTGTAGACATGTTTTCAGTTCTTTGAAGAATATACCTAGGAGTGAAACTGTTGGGCCAGATGCTATCTCCCGTGGAGACAGATTTTTAAAGCCCAGGTCTGCTGCATGCTGGAAGGTGGACAAGCTGCTGGCAGGAGAGGAGGAGGCTTTCTAGATTGGAGACCAACCCGGGCCTGGCTCAGAGAAGGGAACTGGCTTTCGCACTGTGTTCCCAAGACCATGGGGAGCCAGCATCCTGGGTAAGTAGGTCAGAGAGTGGCCTGGGGAAATGTCCACGGAGACTGGGTTCCATGCAGTGGGCAGAGGAGAGTCAGAGGTGGGTCTTGGGAAGGTGGGACTTGTAAGAAATTGAGGAAATAAAAGAAAGATAGAGAAAAAGATAGTTAATAGAGCAAAGAGAAGACGAACTCAAGCCTTCAATTAAGAGCACACACGCAGAGGAGACACCCAGGCAAGGCTGGGGAAAGGTTGGGGAAGCTCTGAAAGTCGTTTATCTGCACTGATATCTTTGAGATCAAGGGGTCTCCCAAACTGCCCAGGGTTGTAAGACAGGTCCCCGTGAAACCAGGAACAAAACCCCAACCTTTTGTCTAAATACCCACCCCTTCTTCCTGTCTGACGAAGCACATATCTACACACCCTGCCAGCTAGGTGGCTTTGGGTTTTTTTCTGAAAAGTTTCCTGCTCTTGATAAGATTTTTCTAAGGAAGGTCGTGTCCAGCTTCTTCTCGCCCTAAACATACCTTTCTCCCCTCTCGGCTTACATGTAGCGCCTCCTTCGAGCCTCCAACGGTGTCAGAAGAGAGGGAGAGCTGGTCCCCCGCCTCCCCCAGAAGAGGGCTCCTGCCCTCCTTTGCACCCAGGCTGATGTCGAGGCTCTCCACACCCAGTCCCTCCAGAGCACGTCCCCGTGGAGGCAACCAGAAAGCCGATTCAGCCCTGCTCCTCAGTGCAGGCCCAGCACTGGGCAGGACCCGAGCGGGAGCCCCGAGAAAGGGCGCTGCTCTGTCCCCTCCCTGGCGTGTGCCATCCCACGCTTTCCCCGCTCCCTCGCAACAGCTGGCCCTCCCGTCCCAGTTTGTTAAGCCAACCCCCCACTGCAGAACGAGCAGCACACTTGCAGTAATCACTTAAGCTGAAAAGCACTACCAGCAGTGGTATTAGCATTTTAGCTCGCGGTGAGGCCCGAGCTAAGGGGTCGAGGCTGAGCTGAGAGGCCGATTTCAGGCTGGCAGAGGTTCTGTTTGTTTTGAGGGATGGAGGATTGTGATGAGCTGTCCAGCTCTAGGTAGGTGATGACTCCTGTCTGCGCACAGGCCATTCCTGTGACCTCCCTCTACTTCCACTGACGTCTACTTTGCTTTTAACCAAGGGATAGGATTAGGACATGTCGTCTTGCCGTGGGAGGACTGAGGTTCACAATTTAAACCTGAATCACAGGTGGGACACACTCCCCCTGCCCTACCCGACCCTCACCCCTCACGTCCCATCAGGAGGCCCCAGAAGCCCACAGTGTCCTCCCCGGGAGTGTCCGCTTAAGAATCCTCGGCCCATAAGCATGGACCGTATGCCTCTGCCTAGAGAGTATAGGGTATAACTTGTACCCTGCAGAGCTGAAGCTGACGACTATGAGTCAGCTTGCTTTTTTATGAAAAAGCAAGAGACATTTCCAAACTATCTGGTTCTAGACACAAATGTGTGGGTTCATATCCTGGCCAGCTTAATAGCTCTGTGAACTGGGGCAAGTTTCTTAAGCTCCTTGTGATTTGGCCTCCTTCTGCACAAAATGGAGATAATAGACCTTATCTACCGGATTGTCTTGAAGGTTAAATGAGTTGATACAAGAACGTTACTAAGAAAGAAGTACAGGCTTGTGTGCTCAGCCATGTCTGACTCTTTGAGACCCTGTCAGGCTCCTCTGTCCAAGGAATATTCCTGGCAAAATACTGGACTGGATTGCCATTCTCTTCACCAAGGGATCTTCCCAACCCAGGTATCGAACCTGTGTCTCCTGCATGCCATCACTGGCAGGTGGATTCTTACCACTGCGCCACCTCAGAAGCCCAAGTAAGAATAGTGCTTGGCATGGCCTAAATGCTCAAAAAAGCAAGCTATTATTGCTACCATGATTATTCTCCTTTTCCCTGAGCCAGTTTCCTGTGCCAAGACCCTTCCCACTGCCTGTTTAGAGCCCCTCATTGAGTAAGGAGCCCTAAGGGAGGTCCTGAGCAGGTAAGGAAGAGCTGGCTCAGTTGGGTGTGTATCTTTGCTGTTCTCACAAATCTTGGCATGCCAACCTGCCGTTTAGAATTATCCTCATTCTCCTTCCTGTTCTTTGCCCTACACAGGTTTCTAAAAAGTTCCAGGTAAGGGAGCTTTTGTAAGTCAAAATACTTAAAAACAAAAACAGAAAAATACCCTGAATGATTTCTCAAGAAACCTGTAGGCAGAATCATAAAGAATCTTGAGCTTTTTCTTAAGATTTTCTGAGTTCTCCACGCATCCACTCTTGTACAAAACCCACAGAAACACTAGTGTCCATAAGGACACTTGCTTCTTAAGAGGAAACTTCTTTGGTTTACAAGAGGATTTTGGCCGTGGGGATAATCACTCGTGAATTGATCATGCTTGGTCAGCTGGGCGGCATAAAGTGGGATCTCCATGTGTGGACACTATGTTCCTCTCCATCAGCTCTAGGGGACCCACCTCACAGACACTTCTAGCAGTGAGCAGAAGGGCAGAGCTTCGGCCCAGAATCCCACCCCCACATCCCCCCAGAGGCTTCCACTGTGGCTTGGTTCCCAGGCTTCTGCTTGTCTGAGGCCATGCAGTCCAGGAAACCACCCAGCCAGAAGCCAGGGCTAGGGATGCCTCCAGCAGCCTCTGGCTCGCAAGTCATCCAGCCCCTGCTTTGAGTCTCCTCTCCCCAGTGCCCCAGGAGAGTGGATCCTGCCGCCTATCCAAAGGGCTGCATGGAGGTGGCCCTGTCAAATTCAAGCCTGGAGAACGAGGCTCTGCGATGGTAGGCAAAGGGGAGCCTCTAGGGGCCATGCCAGACAGAGCCCAGAGCCCTGCCCTAGGGCAGACACCGGGCAGGAGTAACGTGGGGTGGGAGAAGCAGAGGGAGACCCCAGGCCAGAGATGGAGGGTCACCTCACTAAGCTATGGGTGGGTCACCCTGCACCTCCCTTTCGGTGAACTCAGCGCTAAGGTCCTGCCTGTCTCAGAGGCAGAAGGGTGCTGCCTGCAGGGGCCAATGCAGGAACCCTGGCACCCCCAGGAGCAGGAGCACGCAGGACCCACCAGCCCTGTGGTCACCAGGGAAGGGCCACCCTTTGTTGGCTGCTCCGGAGCCGAGGATCTGAGTGGAGCCCGCTCCAGGGCACTCTGTCCGGCTGCAGCCAGCCCTAGCACCGGGCACAGCCCCTGAGGTCCACTCCCTCTCCTGCCACCTCACTTCCAATTCCGCCCCCAGCGGCAGGGGCTGCGGACAGACCTCAAACTGGTTGTGCCATAGGCGACCCTGCAGCCTCTGGGAGCTCGCTACCACTCTCCCTAGGGGGTTGGAGCGGGATAAGCAGGATGAGGGCTGGGTCTATGAGTAATGGCAAATAAATAATCCAAAAGTCACCTTCAGTCTCTGGCGAGAGTTTTGGGGAGAGAGCTGGGGAGGGGGTGGGTCGGGAGGGGGCCCTCCGGCTAAGGCAGGGCACGGCTGGCGGGGCGGGGAGGGGTGATCGCGGCCTTCCGGAGGCAGGGACGACCCCCGGCGCGAGCCCCGCGGGGGGAAGAACGAGGGCGACAGGAAGGGCCAGGGGCTGGCACTCACGTCCTCTTGAAGACGCCCCCGAGGGCGCTGCCCAGCAGGAGGCAGAGCTGCTGCGAGAAGAGGACCCAGGAGATCTCGGGCAGCGAGCTGCGCGTCTGGCAGCGCAGGTCCAGCAGCGTCGGGCCCAGGAAGGCGATGCACAGGCCGAAGCTGAAGAAGACGCTCCAGTAGGTGAGCGTGGGCTGCAGGTTGCGGCGGAGCAGCCCCGACACCCGGACGTCGCAGCCCATGGCCCTGGCCGGCGGGCTCGCGGCTACTGGTGCGGGCGCGCGCG
>SJYT01072274.1:208106-275490 GCA_006410635.1 Cephalophus harveyi | reverse complement strand
GGGGCGGGGGCGGGCGGGGAGGGGCCGCCCGGCGAGGGGCCCCGCCCTCGGGCCCAGGGAGCGCCCGGGGCGCCGCGCCTGCCGTGGGCGCCGCGTCCGGGCCCGCGCTTTCCCCGCGCGGTGCCAGGCGCGGGTCTCGCCTCCTCACCACACCCAGGTTTCCACCCTCCCCCGGCTACGGGAGACCCTCCGGAAGCCACTTGTCACCCCACCCCGTCTCCCATCCAGCTCCGTGTCTTTCCAGTCTCCCTATCCGGCCCCCCAGGGTCGGAGAGCCCTGGACGCCCATTGGCGAACTGGGCAAACTGAGAGCCTGCGACGTCCAGTAAGGACACCCGGAGGCTGGGGAGCGGGGTCTTCCGGCGCTTCCCTGAGGCTGGAGCTGCTAGCGCTCCCCAGACAGCGTTCTGGGCTGTGCTTTCATAGTGAAGGGACCCCGAGCCCTCCCCGCTAAACTAGGGGCTTCGCTGATGGACTTCGGGCGTCCGATAGCGCCCGGTCTCCCCCTGGAATAGAAGGCAAAATCTCCTGCATACGTTTTTTTTTTCTTGGCAGAGTATTCCTGGCTTTCACCCCAAAGATCGCTCTAAGCTCAGCAGAAGGGCCTGAGACATATCTCCTTGGTGCCCAGTCCAGGTGGGATGGAGGAACACCGAGGTGTTCTTCCGAACACATCTCTCTCCTTTCCTCCTTATTGAGAAGGGGGCGAGAGGAGGGTGGGAAGAGCAGGGTAGTGACTTGGAGGAATTCTAAAATCGTCCTCGAGGGAAAGAAGAAAAGAGTTTTGGGGAAAATTGTTTTTTTTTTCTTCACTGGAAGAAGAGCTGGCTGGGGGGTGGAGTGGGAGGGTGTTAAACTCCAGACTGGGAGTGCTTCCAGGAGCCTGCAGTTGACACAGGCTGTTACTCCCCCCAGGTGGCCATGTGGCTGTTGGGTCCTGTGTGGTCCTGCTCATGAGGGAGCCAGGCACCTGTCCTGCACTGACCTCTGGGGCAGAGCAGAAAGGCCCCTCAGGTCACGCTCTAGTAGTGGCAGGAGCCATGACGTCATGACCACTCTCCCCCCAAGGGGGACCAAGGCTGAAAGGGCTGAGGAGATAAGGGGGTGGGTGTCCCCATGATAGTTTGACATGTGGTGGAGGCAGCCAGCTTCTCTTGCACGTGCCTGTCCCCTCTCACTGGGGCACCCTAGCATCTGCTCCGTCCTCCCAGTTTGTGGGCACCAGGGTGGGGAGCCCCAGGGTCCCTCTGGCTTGGTTGGTCTATAGTTGATGACTACTTGTTCAGTAGTGATTATGTTGGGCCTGCACGGTACTTGCAATTAAGTAAAATGTTATCCTCCGGGGAGGGGGTAGAAAAATAGAATCCTCTCTGCTACTCTTAAAGAATTCCAGAAGCTCAGAGTTGGAAGGAGTTATCTCCAGTTGAGTCCCCTGTCCCCACCCCATCACTGCTGATAAACGCTCATCAGTACAGTGCTTGACTGATGCCTCTTAGTGACGGGGACCTCACTTATCATTTCTGGGGGGCTGCTTCCAGTTAGAATCAGCTCTGGTTGTAGGAAAGGCTTTATGCTGAACTGAAATGCTTCTCCCTGTGGCTCCCCACTGCCACCCACAGGACAAGTCTAATTGCTTTGTGCATGCTAGTCCTTCACACATATAATGACCTCACCCCCACACTTGGCTTCTCCAGCCCAAAGGCTTGAAATTCTTTCATAATTCTCTTAGGATGGTACTTCCCAGTTATATCATCCTACTGGTTCAGCTCTTGACAGTGACTCTGGTACAGTGAGGAAGTCCACAGTGTCTGGAATGCTAGAAGCTTTCTATAACTTGATCTGGGGGTTGGTTACACAGTTGTGAACATGTAAATATTATACCCCACCTTGAATGCAGCACCCAGTCACCTTACAGTCAAATCTTTCTGCCCGCCTTCTTTCCTTCCTTACTTTCTTCCTTCCTTAGGTGTGAGGCCCTTGAGCAGAGACAAACAAGCAAGGAAACAAACAATGATGTACATTCTGTAATAGGAGGCTTTGAGAGCCTGGGGGAGGGGGCAGACAGTTCTGCCTGGGAAGGCTTCATGGAACAGGTGATTACTAAACTGGTTCTGGAAGGGCAAGCATGTGAAGAAGTTTTGCTTATGTGCTCTTTCTTCTCTTTCTCTGTCTCATCTGTTTTCCAGCACCATCACATTGTCTACCTCCTCCAGGAAGCTTTCTCAGAAAAATATCTATCTAGCTCCCAAGTCCCAGCAAGCCCCCTCCACTCCTTTTGCCCTGAAGTCTTGTAATGTCAGCTGTTATATTTCACCACGTGTTACCTTCCTGTTCCTGCCACCCTGCCTCTCCTGCGGCCAATTAAACGGTGAGTTCTTAAGGACTACAACTATATTTGCCTCTATTTCTAACTCTCCACCTTTGCCTTCTTTGGGATTGGAGTGAAAACTGACCTTTTCCACTTCTGTGGCCACTGCTGAGTTTTCCAAATTTGCTGGCATATTGAGTGCAGCACTTTAACAGTATCATCTTTTTTTGAAATAGCTCACCTGGAATTCCACCACCTTCACTAGCTTTGTTTGCAGTGATGTTTCCTAAGGCCCACTTGACTTTGTACTCTAAGATGTATAATCATAAAGGATTTGATTTAGATCATACCTGAATGGTCTAGTGGTTTTCCCTACTTTGTTCAATTTAAGTCTGAATTTGGCAATAAGGAGTTCATGATCTGAGCCACAGTCAGTACCGGTCTTGTTTCTGCTGACTGTATAGAGCTTCTCCATCTTTGGCTCCAAAGAATATAATCAATCCAATTTTGGTGTTGGCCATCTGGTGATATCCATGTGTAGAGTCGTGTTTTGTGTTGTTGGAAAAGGGTGTTTGCTATGACCAGTGCGTTCTCTTGGCAAAAGTCTGTTCACTTTTTCCCTGCTTCATTTTGTACTCCAATGCCAAACTTGCCTGTTACTCCAGGTATTTCTTGACTTCAACTTTTGGATTCCAGTCCTCTATGATGAAAAGGACATCTTTTTTTGGTGTTAGTTCTAGAAGGTCTTGTAGGTCTTCATAGAACTGTTCAACTTCAACTTCTTCAGCATTAGTGGTTGGGGCTTGGACTACTGTGATATTGAATGGTTTGCCTTGGAAACAAATGGAGATCATTGTCATTTTTGAGATTGCACCCAAGTACTGCATTTCAGACTCTTTTGTTGACTATAAGGGCTACTCCATTTCTTCTAAGGGATTCTTGCCCACAGTCATAGATATATGGTCATCTGAATTAAATTCGCCCATTCCAGTCCATTTTAGTTCACTGATTGCTAAAATATCGATGTTCACTCTTGCCATTTCCTGTTTGACCACTTCCAATTTATCTTGATTCATGGACCTAACATTCCAGGTTCCTATTCAATATTGTTCTTTACAGCACTGGACTTTACTTTCATCACCAGACACATCCACAACTGGGCGTTGTTTCCTCTTTGGCCCAGCCTCTTCATTCCTTCTGGAGCTATTTCTCTGCTTTACTCCAGTAGTATATTGGGCACCTACTGACTTGGGGAGTTCATCTTTCAATGTCATATCTTTCTGCCTTTTCATACTATCCATAGGGTTCTCAAGGCAAGAAAGCTGAAGTGGTTTGCCATCCCCTTCTCCCGTGGACCACGTTTTGTCAGAACTCTTCACCGCGACCCGCCTGTCTTGGGTGGCCCTACACGGCGTGGCTCACAGTTCCACTGAGTTAGGTGAGGCTGTGGTCCATGTGAACAGATTGGTTAGTTTCCTGTGATTGTGATTTTCATTCTGTCTGCCCTCTGATGGATGAGGATAAGAGGCTTGTGGACCATTCCTGATGGGAGGGACTGGCTGCCAGGAAAACTGGGTCTTGCTCTGGTGGGCAGGGACATGCTCAGTAAATCTTTAATCCAATTTTCTGCTGATGGGTGGGGCTGTGTTCCCTCCTTGTAGTTTGATCTGAGGCCAAACCTCAGTGGAGGCTATGGCAATAATGGCGACCTCCTTCCAAAGGACTTATGCCAGCACACTGAGCCTCCCAGGACTGCTGTAGTCAGTGCCCTGACCCCACGGAAGGCCATGGTCAACCCACATCTCCATCAGAGACTCTGGACACTCAGAGGTAAGTCTGGCTCAGTCTCTTGTGGGGTCACTGATCCCCAGAGATCAAATTTCCAACATCCGTTGGACCATAGAAAAGCAAGAGAATTCCAGAAAAACATCTACTTCTGCTTCGTTGATTACACTAAAGTCTTTGACTATGTGGATCACAACAAATTGTGGAAAATTCTTAAAGAGATAGGAATACCAAACTACCTTACCTGCCTCCTGCAAAACCTGTATGTAGGTCAAGAAGCAACAGTTAGAACCAGACATGGAACAACGGACTGGTTTAAAATTGGGAAAGGAGTACATCAAGGCTGTATATTGTATTATTGCTTCAGTTCAGTTCAGTCACTCAGTCGTGTCCGACTCTGCCACCCCATGGACTGCAGCACGCCAGGCTTCCCAGTACATCACCAACTCCCGGAGCTTGCTCAAACCATCTCATCCTCTGTCATCCCCTTCACCTCCCACCTTCAGTCTTTCCCAACATCAGGGTCTTTTCAAATGAGTCAGTTCTTCGAATCAGGTGACCAAAGTTTTGGAATTTCAGCTTCAGCATCAGTCCTTCCAAAGAATATTCAGAAGTGATTTCCTTTAGGATTGACTGATTGGATCTCCTTGCAGTCCAAGGGACTCTCAAGAGTCTTCTCTAACGCCACAGTTCAAAAGCATCAGCTTTCTTTATGGTTCAACTCTCACATCCATACTGACTACTGGAAAAACCATAGCTTTGACTAGACAGACCTTTGTTAGTCACCCTGCTTATTTTACTTCTATGCAGAGCACATCATGCAAAATGCCAAGCTGCATGAAGCACAAGCTGGAATCGAGATTGCCAGGAGAAATATCAGTAACCTCAGATATGCAGATGACACCACCCTTATGGCAGAAAGTGAAGAAGAACTAAAGAGCCTCTTGATGAAAGAGGAGAGTGAAAAAGCTGGCTTAAAACTCAACATTCAGAAAGCTAAGATCATGGCATCTGGTCCCATCACTTCATGGCAAATAGATGGGGAAACAGTGGAAACAGTGACAGACTTTGTTTTCTTGGGTTCCAAAATTGCTTCAGATGGTGATTGCAGCCATGAAATTAAAAGACTCTTGCTCCTTTGATTGGACTGCAAGGAGATCCAATCAGTCAATCCTAAAGGAAATCATTCCTGAATATTCTTTGGAAGGACTGATGCTGAAGAAAAGCTATGATCAACCTAGACAACATATTAAAAAGCAGAGACATTACTTTGCCAACAAAGTTCCGTCTAGTCAAAGTTTTGGCTTTTCCAGTAGTCATGTATGGATGTGAGAGTTGGTGGTCCTTGAAGAAGGCTGACTGCTGAAGAATTGATGCTTTTGAATTGTGGTGTTGGAGAAGACTCTTGGACTGCCAGGAGATCAAACCAGTCAATCCTAAAGGAAATCAACCCTGAATATTCATTGGAAGGACTGATGCTGAAGCTGAAGTTCGAATACTTTGGCCACCTGGTGCGAAGCGCTGGCTCATTAGAAAAGATCCTGATGCTGGTAAAGATTGAAGGCAGGAGGAGAAGAGGGCAACAGAGGATTAGATGGTTGCGTGGCATCACCGACACAATGGACATGAGTTTGAGCAAGCTCTGGGAGACCCTGAAGGACAGTGAAGCCTGGCATGCTGCAATCCATGGGGTCTCAGAGTAGGACATGACTGAGTGAACAACAGCACCCTTGCCTTATGCCTCACAGAACACCTTGCAGATAACAAGCCCTGAATACATAGCTGTGAATTGAATTATTTACATAACACCTTTTTGATTATTTTTTTAAATTTTAATTTACATATCTTAACTCCTAGTAATACCGAGTTTCCCAAGGGCAGAATCTGTCTTTTGTGCTGTGTATTCAAATGTCTTGCCCTATCTAGTTACCCTGTGGTCATTCTTAAATTTGAAAGAAAACCTTGGGTAGTCCCAGAGCCATTCTTGATTTACCTCCTTGTAAATTGGAAAGAAACTACCCCTGTTTCTCACAAGCTTTGGAAAGCAGTTTGAGACCTCAGAATACGAAAAAAGTGACCTGGCAAAAAGAGTGAAGAGTTCTCAGATTCTTGCTTGAAATCTACTCTTTTGCTTCAAGCGTCACCCTCTCCAGGAAGCTTTCTCTGACTTTCCTAGGGGCTCCCAACGGAAACCATTGATAATGACCTGTTTACTGCTGCTGTTCAAGGCAAGGGTCACGGGGCTTGTTCCTCACTGGGTGCGAGGATTGACTTCTGGTGAGAAGTGTTTGCACTGTACTTATTCCTGCCTGCACTTGGAAGTTTACGAGCAATAAACCAGTGGCTTGTCCTGGACTGTGGATAGGTGATCTAAATCCTGAGAATACTCAAAGTGAGAGCAAACAAGATAATGTAACACAGTGTCAAGTGAGAGCTAGACATCCTCACCATGATTCTTACACATGCATCACAGCTCCCCAGATTCCTTAGTGTGTAAACCCACGGTGTACATTTTGTTTTTGTTACTGTTTCTATTAGCATTGAAAACCTTAAATGTTACAAAATGAACAAAGAGAAAAGGTCTGATTAGAGCAATCTAGAGGGGGGATTCCTGGGTCTTGGGCCTAATTTCACGCTTGGCAGAATCCCCTACGTGACCACGGAGACCCTCGGTCCCCAGCACCCTCTGTTCTCTGCTTCCCAGATTCTCATAAGGCTAGGCAGGAGCAACAGAGTTAAGTCTCTGTTCAAGATCATTAAGTATATCTTGCAGTTCCTCTGGCTTTTCCAGGGCATGAGACTGGCCCTCCCCCACTTCTGGATTTTGTCTACTTGTCCACATCCTCACCTGGCTGGCCAGACTATGGAAAGTGCATTGGCAGGCTCTTATTGGGATTGGCACAGGGTGGTTGGCAAATAGCTTGGTACAAGGACTGCCCCCGGATGACCCATGTATGATAATACATGTAGCAAAGAGCCTTCTTTATCAAGTATCCAGGTGAACTGAGTTTTCATCTTCATGGACGGTGAAAAAGGTGGTTGCTGCAAGGTGCCAAGAGGGATAGAAGGGACAGGAACAGGCGAAATGGCCCAGAAGCATCTTAAAAATTAGACCAGTGGCCACACATATCCTGGAGAGAATGTTGCATAGAACCTGACATTTAGTCGGAGTCTAAAAGTGTTAGTTGAAGCTAATCGAACTCTGAAAGTTGAAAGGACTCTCTGAAATTATCCAGTGCAACCTCCCACTCAGAAACAGTTTTATTTACAGCATCCTTGAAGGTGGCCACAGCTTTAGTGTGCTCAGGCTTGATGTCAGAAGAATCTAGTCTAAGCGATAAGACCTGTGAAAAAGTGAGCCTCCGTTTTTTTCTCTCTAAAATGGGAGGAATAATTCTTCCCTTACTGAGAGAAAATGTAGACAGTGTATAACACAGGAGCTAGTACACCAAGTCCTCATTAAATGATAATTCTTCTTCTTATTATCAACACCAATTCAAACTGATGTCCTAGTCTTGTACGCTGAAACAGTGGCTACTGAGACCAAGTCTGCCTAAAATTGAGTCCCCATTCTGAGTCCTCTCTGTCCAAAAGTATTCCCCATCTTATCCCTCTGACCTCAATCCTGTACTAACTAAGCACTAATCACCCACAGTTAGAGGACTAAAGTTGCTGTTGACAATAACATTGTTAATGTACAGACTCAGATTGTTTCTCCAGACAAGATGAGCTAGCAGAGCCCTGGGTCATGGGTCACCAGACTAGAGACTCATAAACCTTAGGCACCCTGACCCCTAAAACTACGAACTATGATTAAGAAATGTCATAAGATGACGCTTAATCTTTTCCTTTCCCTTTAACAACCCCTAACTTAGAGACTTCCCTGGTGGTCCAGTGGTTAAGACTCCCTGTTCCCAATGGAGGGGCCTGAGTTTGACCCTTGGTCAGGATCCCACATGCCACAACCAAAGATACTGTATACCACAAAGAATGTCAAAGATCCCATGTGCTGCAACTAAGACCCGTGCAGCCAAATAAATAAATATATTTTTAAAAATTAAAAAAAAAAACTGAATAAAACTCTTAACTCAAAAGACCCCGTGGGAGTGGATCTGAGGCTTGTCTCCCACTGCTTTGTTTGATGCCCTGCAGTAAACTCTTTGCTGCAAATGTCTGCTTTCAGAGTTTGGCTTTCTAAATGGTGGGCTCATGAGCCCTTTGGCTAGGTTGTAATTTGGCTATCATAAAGGGACCTCCCAGGTTCCTCTGAAGTTAGTGCCTGCGGTGGTCTGCAGCCCTCTGCCAGTGTGGAGCTTCCCTTAGCAGATCCAGCAGCTGAGGCTCTTTTGGCCAAGAAATCCAATCAGGGAAGTCCCTTTTTGACCAAGCATCAGCAACCCTAGGCAATAGTCCAGGCTTGCAATGAAGGAATGGTTTTTGGATTGGAAGACCTCTATGGTAAAGAACCAGCACAATGGTGTGGGCTGAAAACTTTTATGTTTGTAAGTTGATGCCCTCCTAGGTCCATTGCTGGGTACTGAAGGATGAATTGGGTTTGATAAAAGTGTGAGCCTGGGACTTCTCTGGGGGCACAGTGGATAAAGCATCCTCCTGCCAGTGCAGGGGACATGGGTTCGATCCCTGGTCTGGAAAGATTCCACATGCTGGGAGTAACAAAGCCTGTGTACCACAACTACGGAGGGGACACTCTTGAGCCCATGTGCTGCAACTCCTGAAGCCCCTATGCCCAGAGCCTGTGCTCCGCAGCCAGAGGAGCCGCCTCAATGAGAAGCCGCCTCAATGAGAAGCCTGCACACCAACGAAGAGTAGCCCCGCCCCCGCCGCCTCCCCGCCCCCCAGATGTGTATAAGAGACAGCCCTTCCACCCACCCCCTACCACAAAGCCCATGCATAACACGGAGACCCCAGGCAGCCAAAATAAAAACAAATACTTAAAAAAAAAAAAAAAAAAACTATGAGCCTAAGGTTTCTTTTGGAATTGGTTTGGCTTTAAACTTTTGGGAATTGGCTTGGCTTTTGTCTTATGTGTGTGTGTGTGTGTGTTTATTTGGCAGACATGGGAAACAACAGTTCACTTTCTAAACATAGCCTTTTAGGATATACTGCAAAATTAGACCAGCTTTACTTATGGTTCCCCAAAACTGTGTTGCTGACTTAATAAAACATTTTTTCAGTGTTCCAACTCCGGGAACAATCACTTTTAGGAGGAATTTACTTTTTTCTACTTATGCCTTCTCTACATGTAAAAGTTCTACCAGGGCTCTCAAGAAGTTTTATCTTACTCTTATCTAGACCATCTCCAACTCCTGAAACTGAGAGGGGAGAGAGGAAAAGAGACCTTTTAAACTTAACTTATTCCAACTGATATTTATAAATGGGTGAGTTTTGTATTATACCTGATTCTTGACTAAGTTTTAAAATGAAGCTATGAGATCTCTGGTTGTGTCTGTCTGTAAGTCTGTGTGTGCATCACAAATATATGTCTTTACATTTTGATAGTATTATCAAAGTTAATTTGTAAGTAAACTATTTCATTGGCTTAAAGGAAATTAAGCACTTATTTAAATTCTCAGAAATACAAAAGAAACTAACCTGAATTAATTAAAGTTCACATGATTTGTGAAATATTCAGTATTAAATTGATACTTGATATTAAAGTTAGCTTAAGCTTGTTGGCTTAACTAATATAGATGTGTCTTTATTTTTTTTTATATTTATTTTATTTATTTAGCTGAGCTGGGTCTTAGTTCTTGCATGTGGGATCTAGTTCCCTGACCAGGAATTGAGCCCAGACCTTCTGCACTGGGAGCATGGACTCTTAGCCACTGGACCAACAGGGAAGTCCCTAGACGTGTCTTAAGAATCATCAACACTAAATATAATACTTTTATTGTACCTAGGTTTACTGAAAGTCAAATAAGATCGTATTCCTTTCTGCTTTCTCTTTATTTAATTAAGGTACTGTTGATTTACTAATATAATGTAAGTTTCAGGTGTACAATGTAGTAGTGTGCAATTTTAAGGTTATATTCCATTTATAGTTATTATAAAATATTTGCTTTCCCTGTGCAGTTCAATATATCCTTATAGCTTATTTATTCTGTGGCTTGGACCTCTTAATCCCCTGCCTATATATTGCCCCTCCTCCCATCCCTCTCCCCTCTGGTGACCACTAGTTTGTTATCTATATCTGTAAGGGATCTTATTATTTCTGTTTCAAAAATTTGTCATTAAGAAAAATAACATGATATAATGAAGTTTTATAAGCAAATTAAATGTAAATGAAATGAGAGTTTTTACGTAAACTCTTTAGAAATAATTGTTTTAGGAATGTCTACTTAAAAGCAGTCTCTCCAGATTTTTAGTAACTTGAAATTTTAGAGTTTTGCTAAATTAAGTTAACTGATGAAAGTTTATTAAGTATCTAGGTCATTCCAAAAAAATAAGATATTGGAATATTAATAACTGAATGTAGGCTTCCTTTTACAGAAAAGCTAAAGATAGTTAGGACTATTAATAAATATGTTGGTGCCATACTGAGATATTTTCTATAAGAAGGCATGTGTTTTTTGAAACCATGAATAGTATTTATAAGTTTGCAGTCTACACAATGATCATGTGAAAGGCAAAAGGTTTATATGACCTGAAGAGAAACTCAGGCCTACTGAGTTCTACTCAGTATGAGTAGAATACTAACATAAAAGACAAAAACTGCTTACTTTTAAGTTGTTGTTAGAAACTAGGTTTTTAAAGGTTAAGAATTAGAAATAATATCTGTAATTAAAACTACTAAAAAGTAATAAGGAAAATATTTTTGTATGCAAGAAAAAAGAAGGTATAAGGAATGGAAATGTTTTTTGTTAAAAGAAAGTGATTTTGTCCTAAGGCTGATCATTTCTAAATGCAAAAGAAAATAAGGGACAAATTAATATGAATATAGAAAGTATACAGGGTTTATAAGGAAAAAAAGAATCATTGGAAGGGAATTCTATGTATGGTCAAGACTGACTAAAATTAGAATACATTTAATTGGATAAATGAATTTTAATATTAGAGATAAGATGCACAGCTAGAATTTGTTTTCCCTTTATTAAGAAGACAAAATTTTCTTGGAAAATTGAGTTACTTTTGATAACAGACTGTAAGTTTCTTTACATCTTAAGTGATCTGTTATGACTTTCTGTATTTGCTTTTGAATTATTTTACGATCACATTGGTTAAGGAAGTATAGTTTCACAGTAAACCATGATTCTATTCTTTCAAGTGTTTTTTTTTTTTTCCAGTTATATATATGAAAGTGAAAGTGCTGGTCACTCAGTCGTGTCCGACTCTTTGCGACCCTGTGCACTGTGGCCCATCAGGTTCCTCTGTCCATGGGTCCATGGGATTTCCCAGGCAAGAATCCTGGAGTGGGTTGCCATTCGCTTCTTTAGGGGATTTTCCCAATCAAACCCGGCTCTCCTGCACTTCAGACAGATTCTTTACTATCTGAGCCACCAGGGACTTTTAGTTATATATGTGTGTGTGTAAATATATATATGTTATATATTTATTTATTTTTAATGAAAGGATAATTGCTTTACAATATTGTGTTAGTTTCTGTCATCAGTTCAGTTCAGTTTGGTTCGGCCACTCAGTCGTGTCTGACTCTTTGCGACCCGATGGACTGCAGCACTCTAGGCCTCCCTGTCCATCACCAGCTCCCAGAGTTTACTCAAACTCATGTCCATTGAGTTGGCGATGCCATCCAACCATCTCATCCTCTGTTGTCCCCTTCTCCTCCCACCTTCAGTCTTTCCCAGTATCAGGGTCTTTTTCAAATGAGTCAGTTTTTTTTGTATCAGGTGGCCAAAGGATTGGAGTTTCAGCTTCAGCGTCAGTCCTTCCAGTGAACACCCAGGACTGATTTCCTTTAGGATGAACTGGTTGGATCTCCTTTTAGTCCAAAGGACTCTCAAGAGTCTTCTCCAACACTGCAGTTCAAAAGCATCAATGCTTCAATGCTCAGCTTTCTTTATAGTCCAACTCTCACATCCACACATGACTACTGGAAAAACCATAGCTTTGACTAGATGGACCTTTGTTGGCAAAGTAATGTCTCTGCTTTTTAATATGCTATCTAGGTTGGTCATAACTTTTCTTCCAAGGAGTAACCGTCTTTTAATTTCTTGGCTGCAGTCACCAACTGCCGTGATTTTGGAGCCCCCCAAAATAAAGTTAGCCACTGTTTCCCCATTTATTTCCCGTGGAGTGATGCAACCAGATGCCATGATCTTAGTTTTCTGAATGCTGAGTTTTAAGCCAACTTTTTCATGCTCTTTTACTTTCATCAAGAGTCTCTTTAGTTCTTTCTCTTTAGTTCACTTTCTGCCATAAGGGTGGTGTCATCTGCATATCTGAGGTTATTGATATTTCTCCTGGTAATCTTGACTCCAGCTTGTGCTTCATCCAGCCCAGCGTTTCTCATGATGTACTCTGCGTAGAAGTTAAATAAGCAGGGTGACAATATACAGCCTTGACGCACTCCTTTCCCTATGTGGAACCAGTCTGTTTTTCCATGTCCAGTTCTAACTGTTGCTTCCTGACCTGCATACAGATTTCTCAAGAGGCAGGTCAGGTGTTCTGGTATTCCCATCTCTTTAAGAATGTTCCAGAGTTTGTTGTGGTCCACACAGTCAAAGGCTTTGGCATAGTCAATAAAGCAGAAATAGATGTTTTTCTGGAACTCTCTTGCTTTTTCGATGATCCAGCGAATGTGGGCAATTTGATCTCTGGTTCCTCTGCCTTTTCTAAAACCAGCATGAACATCTGGAAGTTCACGGTTCACATATTGCTGAAGCCTGGCTTGGAGAATTTTGAGCATTACTTTGCTAGCGTGTGAGATGAGTGCAATTGTGCGGTAGTTTGAGCATTCTTTGGCCTTGCCTTTCTTTGGGATTGGAACGAAAACTGACCTTTTCCAGTCCTGTGGCCACTGCTGAGTTTTTCAAGTTTGCTGGCATATTGAATGCAACACTTTCACAGCATCATCTTTCAGGATTTGAAACAGCTCAACTGGAATTCCATCACCTCCACTAGCTTTGTTCGTAGTGATGCTTCCTAAGGCCCACTTGACTTCACATTCCAGGATGTCTGGCTCTAGTTGGTGATCACACCATCATGATTATCTGGTTCATGAAGATCTTTTTTGTACAGTTCTTCTGTGTATTCTTGCCACCTCTTCTTAATATCATCTGCTTCTGTTAGATCCATACCATTTCTGTCCTTTATTGAGCCCATCTTTGCATGAAATGTTCCCTT
Organism: Cephalophus harveyi; assembly: GCA_006410635.1. NCBI lineage: Eukaryota > Metazoa > Chordata > Mammalia > Artiodactyla > Bovidae > Cephalophus > Cephalophus harveyi. Next base: position 262,076 of record SJYT01072274.1, on the reverse strand, counting down.
GGTGTCTCTAATTTTCTTGAAAAAATCTCTAGACTTTCCCATTCTGTTGTTTTCCTCTATTTCTTTGCATTGATTGCTGAGGAAGGCTTTCTTATCTCTCCTTGCTATTCTTTGGAACTCTGCATTCAGGTGCTTATATCTTTCCTTTTCTCCTTTGCTTTTCGCTTCTCTTCTTTTCACAGCTAATTTGTAAGGCCCCCTCAGACAATCATTTTGCCTCTTTGCATTTCTTTTCCTTGGGGATGGTCTTGATCCCTGCCTCCTGTCATGAACGTCCGTCCATAGTTCATCAGGCACTCTGTCTATAAGATCTAGTCCCTTAAATCTATTTCTCACTTCTACTGTATAAGGGATTTGATTTAGGTCACACCTGAATGGCCTAGTGCTTTTCCCTACTTTCTTCAATTTAAGGAGTTCATGGTCGGAGCCACAGTTAGCTCCTGGTTTTGTTTTTGCTGACTGTATGGAACTTCTCCATCTTTGGCTGCAAAGAATATAATCAATCTGATTTCAGTATTGACCATCTGGTGATGTCTATGTATAGAGTAATCTCTTGTGTTGTTGGAAGAGGGTGTTTGCTATGACCAGTACGTTCTCTTGGTAAAACTCTATTAACCTTTTCCCTGCTTCATTCTGTACTCCAAGGCCAAACTTGCCTGTTACTCCAGGTATTTCTTGACTTCCTACTTTTGCATTCCAGTCCCCTATGATGAATGACATCTTTTTTGTGTGTGTTAGTTCTAGAAGGTTTTGTAGGTCTTCGTAGAACTGTTTAACTTCAGCTTATTCAGCATTACTGGTGGAGGCATAAACTTGGATTACTGTGATATTGAATGGTTTGCCTTGGAAATGAACAGATATCATTCTGTCGTTTTTAAGACTGCGCCCAAGTACTGCATTTCGGACTCTTTTGTTGACTATGATGGCTACTCCATTTCTTTGTGTGTGTGTGTGTGTGTGTGTGTAATAAAGTTTTATTAAAGCATAAAGGAGATAGAGAAATCTTCTGACATAGGCATCAGAAGGGGGCAGAAAGAGTACCCCCCTGCTAGTCTTCAGCTCGATGTTATATAGTCACTGCTGGTGCTGCTGCTAAGTCGTGTCCGACTCTGTGCGACCCCAGAGACAGCAGCCCACGAGGCTCCCCCGTCCCTGGGATTCTCCAGGCAAGAACACTGGCGTGGGTTGTCATGTCCTTCTCCTACTCCATTTCTTCTAAGCATCGGTCCTTTCAATGAATATTCAGGACTGATTTTCTTTAGGTTGTCAGCATGAATCTATACCTATATACTAATTTTATTTATTTATTTATTTTTAATTGAAGGATAATTGCTTTACAATATTGTGTTAGTTTCTGTGATATGTCAGCATGAATCAGCCTTTGGTATACATTGTTCCCTCCCTCACGAACCTCCCTCCCACCTCCCACTGCATTCCACCCCTCTAGGTTGTCACACGGAGAAGACAATAGCACCCCACTCCAGCACTCTTGCCTGGAAAATCCCATGGACAGAGGAGCCTGGTGGGCCGCAGTCCATGGGGTCGTGAAGAGTCGGACACGACTAAGCGACTTCCCTTTCACTTTTCACTTTCATGCATTGGAGAAGGAAATGGCAACCCACTCCAGTGTTCTTGCCTGGAGAATCCTGGGGACGGGGGAGCCTGGTGGGCTGCCGTCTATGGGGTCGCACAGAGTCGGACATGACTGAAGCGACTTAGTAGCAGCAGCAGCAGGTTGTCACAGAGCCCCAGTTTAAGTTCCCTGAGTCATACAGCAAATTCCCATTGGCTGTCTATTTTACATATTGTGGTGCATACGTTTCCATGCTAGTTTCTCCATTCGTTCTGCCCTCTCCCCCATGTCCCTGCCATGTCCACAAGTCTCTTCTCTACGTCTGCATCTCCATTGCTGTCCTGCAAATAAGGTCATCAGTACCATCTTTCTAGATTCCATATATATGTGTTAATAAATTCTCCAGGACAGGATACTGGAGTGCGTAGCTGTTCCCTTCTCCAGGGGATCTTCTCAACCCAGGGATCAAACCCAGGTCTCCCACATTGCAGGTAGATTCTTTACCAGTTGAGCCACCAGGGAAGCCCATATATGTTAATATTTGTTTTCCTTTTTCTGACTTTCTTCACTCTGTATAATAGGCTCTAGATTCATCCACCTCATTAGAACTGACTCAAATGCATCTCTTTTTATGGCTGAATAATATTCTATTGTATATATGTACCACAGCTTCTTTATCCAGTCATCTGTCAATAGACATCTAGGTTGCTTCCATGTCTTAGCTATTGTGAATCTTGCTCCAGTGAGCATTGATATACATGTGTCTTTTTCAATTATGATTTTCCTCAGGGTGTATGCCCAGTAGTGGGATTGTTGGATCATACAGTAGTTTTACTTCTAGTTTTTTAATGACTCTCCATAGTGGTCTCCATAGCAGCTGTATCCATTTAAATTCCCACCAACAATGCACGATGGTTGCCTTTTCTTCACACCCTCTCTAGCTTTTCTTCTTTGTAGGTTTTCGATGGTGGCCATTCTGACCAGTGTGCGGTGATATCTCATGGTAGTTTTGATTTGGATTTCTCTAATAATGAGCGATGCTGAGCATCTTTTCATGTTGTTGTTCAGTGGCTCAGTTGTGTTTGACTTTTTGTGACCCCAGGGACTACAGCATGCCAGGCTTCCCTGTCCTTCACCATCTCCCACAGTTTGCTCAAACTCATGTCCATTCAGTAGGCGATGCCACCCAACCATCTCGTCCTCTGTTGTCCCCTTCTCCTCCTGCCTTCTGTCTTTCCCAGCATCAGGGTCTTTTCCAGTGAGTCAGTTCTTTGCATCATGTGGCCAAAGTATTGGAGTTTCAGCTTCAGCATCAGTCCTTCCAATGAATATTCAGGGTTGATTTCCTTTAGGATTGATTGGTTTGATCTCCTTGCAGTCCAAGGGATTCTCAAGAGTCTTCTCCAACACCACAGTTCAAAAGTATCAATTCTTCAGTGCATGGGTTTATCTCTGGGCTTTCTCTCTTGTTCCATTGATCTATGTTTCTGGTTTTGTTCCAGTACCATACTGTCTTGATGACTGTAGCTTTGTAGTATAGTCTGAAGTCAGGAGGTTGACTCCTCCAGCTCCATTTTTCTTTCTCAAGAGTGCTTTGGCTATTCTGGGGTCTTTTGTGTTTCCATACAAACTGTGAAATTTTTTGTTCTAGTTCTGTGAAAAATGCCATTGGTGATTTGACAGGGATTGCACTGATTCTGTAAATTGCATTTTGTAGTATAGTCATTTTCACAATATTGATTCTTCCAACCCAGGAACATGGAGTATCTCTCCATCTGTTTATGTCGTCTTTGATTTCTCTCATCAGTGTTATATAGTTTTCTGTATATAGCTCTTTTATCACCTTATGTACCTTTATTCCTAGGTATTGTATTCTTTTCTTGCAGTGGTAAATGGGATTGATTCCTTAATTTCTCTTTTTTGATTTTCTATTGTCATAGAAGTGTATAAGAATGCAAGTGATTTCTGTGTATTGAATTTGTATCCTGTGACTTTACTAAATTCACTGATTAGCTCTAGTAATTTTCTGGTAGTATCTTTAGGGTTTTCTATGTATTAGTATCATGTTGTCTGCAAATAGTGAGAGTTTTACTTCTCATTTTCTAATCTGGATTCTTTTTATTTCTTTTTCTCTCTGATTGCCATGGTTAGGACTTCCAAAACTATGTTGAATAATAGTGGTAAAAATGGGCATCCTTGCCTTGTTCCTGATCTTAGAGCAAATGCTTTCAGTTTTTTACCATTGAGAATAATGTTTGTTGTGGGTTTATCATATATAGCCTTTATTATGTTGAGATTCCTTCTATGCTTACTTTTTGAAGTTTTTATCATAAATGGGTGTTGAATTTTGTTGAAAGCTTTTTCTGCATCTGTTGAGATTATCATGTGGTTTTTAATCTTTCAACTTGTTAATATGGTGTATCACATTGATTGATTTGCATATGTTGCAGAATCCTTGCATCCCTGGAGTAAACCTGACTTGATCATAGTGTATGATCTTTTTAATGTGTGGTTGAATTCTGTTTGCTAGAATTTTGTTGAGTATTTTTGCATCTATGTTCTGTATGTCCTGTGTTTTGCATCTATGGCCTGTAATTTTATTTTTTTGTTTTTCTGGTTTTGGTATCAGGGTGATGGTAGCCTCATAGAATGAGTTTGGAAGTGTTCCTTTCTCTTCAATTTTTTGAAAGAGTTTCAGAAGAATAGTCATTGGCTCCTCTCTAAATGTTTGATGGAATTTACCTGTGAAGTCATCTGGCCCCGGGCATTTGTTTAGGGAGATTTGGTGGCTCAGAGGTTAAAGCGTCTGCCTCCAATGCGGGAGACCCGGGTTCGATCCCTGGGTTGGGAAGATCCCCTGGAGAAGGAAATGGCAATCCACTCCAGTATTCTTGCCTGGAGAATCCCATGGACAGAGAAGCCTAGTAGATTACAGTCCATGGGGTCGCAAAAAGTCGGACACGACTGAGCGACTTCACCTCACCTTTCTTAATCACAATTTTCAGTGCTTGTGATTGGTTTGTTTGTAAATGTCTCTTTCTTCCTGGTTCAGTCTTGGAAGGTTGAACTTCTCTAAGAATCTGTCCATTTCTTCAAGGTTGTCCATTTTATTGGCATGTAGTTGCTCATAATACTCTCTTATGGTCCTTTGTATCTCTGTATTGTCTGTTAACCTCTCCTTTTCTATTTCTAATGTTGTTCATTTGATTCGTCTCCCTTTTTTTCTTGATGAGTCTGGCTAATGGTTTGTCAATTTTGTTGATCTTCTCCAAGAACCAACTTTTAGTTTTATTAATTTTTACTGTTTCCTTCATGTCTTTTTCATTTATTTCTGCTCTGATATATATAATTTCTTTCCTTTTAACTCTGGGGGTTTTTGTTGTTGCTGTTGTTCTTCTTTTTCCAGTTGTTTTAGGTGTAAAGTTAGGTTGACTATTTTATATTTTTCTTTTCCTTAAGGTAGGATTGTATTGCTATAAACTTCCCTCTTAGAACTGCTTTTGCTACATCCCATAGATTTTGGGTCACCATGTTTTCACTGTCATTTGTTTATAGGAATTTTTTGATTTCCCTTTTTATTTCTTCAGTAACCTGTTCATTATTTTAGAAACATATTGTTTAATCTCCACGTGTTTATGTTTTTCTAAGTTTTTTTCATTAGCTGATATCTAGTCTCATAGCCTGACTATTGTAGTCAGAAAAGATGCTTGATACAATTTCAATTTTCTTAAATTTACTGAGGCTTGATTTGTTTCCCAAGATGTAGTCTATCCTGGAGAATGTTCCATGTGCACTTGAGAAGAAGGTGTTCTTCTGTATTTGGTTGGAATGTCCTAGAGATATCGATTAGGTTCATCTGGTCTGATGTGTCATTTGAGGCTTGTGTTTCCTTATTAATTTTCTGTTTTGACGATCTGTCCATTTGTGTAAGTAGGCTGTTAAAGTCCCCTACTATTATTGTTTCTGTCAATTTCCCCGTTTATGTCTCTTAGTGTTTGCCTTATGTATTGGCATGCTCCTTTGCTGGGTGCATAAATATTTACAATTCTTATGTCTTCTTCTTGGATCAATCCCTTATTGTTATGTAGTGTCCTTCCTTGTCTCTTGTAATGTTCTTTATCTTCAGGTCTGTTTTGTCTGATATGAGAATTGCTACTTTGGCTTTCTTTTGATTTCCATTCCATTTGATGGAATATCTTTTTCCATCTTCTCACTTTCAGTCTGTATGTGTTTCTAGGTCTGAAGTGGGTCTCTTGTAGACAGCATATATATATATATATGGGTCTCATTTTTGTATCCGTTCAGCCAGTCTGTGTCTTTTGGTTGGAATGTTTAATCCATTTACATTTAAAGTAATTATTGGTACATAAGCTCCTATTGGCATTCTCTTAATTGTTTTGGGTTTGTTTTTATAGGTCTTTTCCTTCTTTTGTGTTCTTGCCTATAAAAGTATCTTTGACATTTGTTGCAAAGCTAGTTTGGTAGTACTAAATTCTCTTAACTTTTGCTTGTCTGTAATGCTTTTGATTTCTCCATCACCTTTGAATGAGATCCTTGCTGGGTAGAGTAATCTTGGTTGTAGATTTTCCCCTTTCCTGGAAGAGTTTCTGCTGAAAGATCAGCTGTTAAACATATGGGTTTTCCCTTATATGTTCAGTTCAGTTCACTTCAGTCGCTCAGTCGTGTCCGATTCTTTGCAACCCCATGAATTGCAGCACGCCAGGCCTCCCTGTCCATCACCATCTCTCAGAGTTCACTCAGACTCATGTCCATCGAGTCCGTGATGCCATCCAGCCATCTCATCCTCGGTCGTCCCCTTCTCCTCCTGCCCCCAATCTTTCCCAGCATCAGAGTCTTTTCCAATGAGTCAACTCTTCGCATGAGGTGGCCAAAGTACTAGAGTTTCAGCTTTAGTATCATTCCTTCCAAAGAAATCCCAGGGCTGATCTCCTTCAGAATGGACCGGTTGGATCTCCTTGCAGTCCAAGGGACTCTCAAGAGTCTTCTCCAACACCACAGTTCAAAAGCATCAATTCTTCTCCGGCAATCTTGATTCCAGCTTGTGTTTCTTCCAGTCCAGCGTTTCTCATGATGTACTCTGCATAGAAGTTAAATAAGCAGGGTGACAATATACAGCCTTGACGTACTCCTTTTCCTATTTGGAACCAGTCTGTTGTTCTATGTCCAGTTCTAATTGTTTCCTGACCTGCATACAAGTTTCTCAAGAGGTAGGTCAGGTGGTCTGGTATTCCCATCTCTTTCAGAATTTTCCACAGTTTATTGTGATCCACACAGTCAAAGGCTTTGGCATAGTCAATGAAGCAGAAATAGATGTTTTTCTGGCACTCTCTTGCTTTTTCCATGATCCAGCGGATGTTGGCAATTTGATCTCTGGTTCCTCTGCCTTTTCTAAAACCAGCACCCTTATATATTACTTGTTGCTTTTCCCTTGCTGCTTTTAATATTCTTTCTTTGTGTTTAGTCTTCGTTATTTTGATTGGTATGTATCTCAGTGTGTTTCTCCTTGGCTTTATCCTGTATGGGACTCTTTGTACTTCTTGGGCTTTGACTATTTCCTTTCCCATGTTAGGGAAGTTTTTGACTATAATCTCTTCAAATATTTTCTCAGACTCTTCCTTTTTCTCTTCTTATTCTGGGAACCCTATAATTTGAATGTTGTTGCATTTAATATTGTCCCAGAGGTCTCTGAGACTATCCTCAATTCTTTTCATTCTTTTTCCTTTATTCCATTCTTCAGCAGTTATTTCCACCATTCTACCTTCCAGCTCACTTACCCCTTCTTCTGCCTCAGTTTGTCTGCTACTGATTTCTTCTAGAGTATTTTTGATTTCAGTAATTGTATTGCTTGTTTCTGTTTGTTGATTCTTTATTTCTTCTAGATACTTGCTAAATGTGTTAATTGATTCTTGCATTTTCTCCATTCTATATTCGAGGTTTTGGATCATCTTTACAATCATTATTCTGAATTCTTTCTCAGGTAGTTTGCTTATTTCCTCTTCGTTTATTTGGTCTGTGAGTTTTTACCTTGCTCCTTCATTTGCTCAATATTTCTCTGTCTTTTCTCCCCCCCCCCCCATCTTACTGTGTTTGAGGTCTCCTTTCCCCAGGCTTTAGGGTGGTATTCCTTCTTTCTTTTGGTTCTGCTCTTGTTGGGTTAGTTTGGTCCAGTGGTTTTTGTAGGCTTTGTGTTGGGTGGTACTTGTGCCTGTGTTCTGGTGGGAGGAGATGAGGTTTTTTTTTCCCCCTCTGCTGGACAGGACTGTGTGAGGTGGTATTTTGGGGGTGTCTGTGAGAAGTGTGTCTGCTGATGATTGGGTTTGTGTTTTGTCTTGCTTGTTGTTTGGGTGAGGCATCCTGCACTGGGTGCTGCCAGCAGTTGGGTGATGCCAGTTCTTGGATACAGGTAGAGGCCTTCATGGGAGTTCTCACTAATTAATACTCCCTGGGGTCAGGAGTTCTCTGGCAGTCGAGGGTCCTGGACTCAACTCTCCCACTCCAAAGACTCAGGGCCAGTCTCTGGCCAGGGAACCAAGATTTCACAATCCATTTGTTATGGCATTAAACACACAAAAACAACAAGAAATAAAAGATGAATCCCAGACAAATGGTAAATACAAAATCAGACAAATAATAACAAAACCAAAGGAACTCACACACACACACACACAATACCAAAACAATCCAAAAAAAAAAAAAGAAAGGTAAGAAAAGAAAAAGGAGATCCAACCAGTCCATTCTGAAGGAGATCAACCCTGGGATTTCTTTGGAAGGAATGATGCTAAAGCTGAAACTCCAGTACTTTGGCCACCTCATGTGAAGAGTTGACTCATTGGAAAAGACTCTGATGCTGGGAGGGATTGGGGGCAGGAGGAGAAGGGGACGACCGAGGATGAGATGGCTGGATGGCATCATGGACTTGATGGACATGAGTCTGAGTGAACTCCGGGAGTTGGTGATGGACAGGGAGGCCTTGTGTGCTGCAATTCATGGGGTTGCAAAGAATCAGACACGACTGAGCGACTGAACTGAACTGAAGAAAAGAAAGTACAAGAGAGTGACCTGGTGAGCAAAGAAAACCAAAAATGATATCAACCAATTAAAAACAAAACTAACCAAAACACAAACCTGAAAACAAAACAAAACCAGAGTGCCAACTGGGAAATAGAGCAAATAAAACAAAACAAACTATCAAACATGGGTAAATAAAGAAAGAAAAGAAAACAATAGAAAAGCAAAGTTAAATAGAAGTATATTAAAAAAGATTTATGTACATTAAAGTATAACTACAGAACAAAAAGAACAATAAGAAAAACAAAGAAACAAGAACAAAAGCAAAAACAAAAATTTTAAAGAAAAAACCCCCACAGAATTGCAAAAAGCCAACATAGAGGTAAAAGTATATAAAGAAAATTTAAAGTGTGATTTTTAAAAAAGTTCTCAGAAGCTTAAAGTTAACAGTAATAATAAAATCAATAACCACAGCAGCAGATAAAAAAAAGAAGAAGAAAATCCAGAACCAACCACAGAACAAATCAAAATATAAGGATAGAAATAAACGTTTTTCTTGGATCTCAGCTGTCAGCATCCTTTCCTTCACTGTATGTCACAGTCCACCTCCACCTCCTTCCTGCTGCTGCTGCTGCTAAGTTGCGTCAGTCGTGTCCAATTCTGTGCGACCCCATAGATGGCAGCCCACCAGGCTCCTCCGTCCCTGGGGTTCTCCAGGCAAGAGTACTGGAGTGGGTTGCCATTTCCCCACAGCAGGTCCAGAGTCCAGTCCAGTATTAGAAGGCAGCCACCTCCCTAAGATGCCTTCTAATACTGGACTGGACCCTGGACCTGCTGTGGGGAGAGCTTACTTTATCATGGCCCTACTCCTGTGTGTTCTTGCCTCCAGTGTCCACAGCTGAGAGAGCTAATATGTTTGTTTTTGTGTGGGAACTCTCATTGTCCTATTATATATTCTATAGATACAGAGTCTGCCTGTGTGGATTTAATTTTCAGCTTGTACAGCTGGTGGGAAGGTTTTCGATTCTTTTTGTTAGCCACATTGCCCTGGCATTCAATTGTGGCTTTGTCCCCCCCTCTGCATGTGGATCATCCACAGGAGTTTACTGCTGAGGCTCCTCTGGAGGACTTGGATCTGCCCCAGTGAATATCTGGTTGGAGGTGGTGCAACTGCTTGGTTTTCAGGGACCCTGGAAGCACCAGGTATGCAGGGGAGCCAGCAGTCATTGGCGCAGGAGATACGGTGCTTTTAGGGTTTTTTCCCTAGCCTCTGGCAGCTCTTACTGAGCGACTGAACTGAACTGAAGAAAAGAAAGTACAAGAGAGTGACCTGGTGAGCAAAGAAAACCAAAAATGATATCAACCAATTAAAAACAAAACTAACCAAAACACAAACCTGAAAACAAAACAAAACCAGAGTGCCAACTGGGAAATAGAGCAAATAAAACAAAACAAACTATCAAACATGGGTAAATAAAGAAAGAAAAGAAAACAATAGAAAAGCAAAGTTAAATAGAAGTATATTAAAAAAGATTTATGTACATTAAAGTATAACTACAGAACAAAAAGAACAATAAGAAAAACAAAGAAACAAGAACAAAAGCAAAAACAAAAATTTTAAAGAAAAAACCCCCACAGAATTGCAAAAAGCCAACATAGAGGTAAAAGTATATAAAGAAAATTTAAAGTGTGATTTTTAAAAAAGTTCTCAGAAGCTTAAAGTTAACAGTAATAATAAAATCAATAACCACAGCAGCAGATAAAAAAAAGAAGAAGAAAATCCAGAACCAACCACAGAACAAATCAAAATATAAGGATAGAAATAAACGTTTTTCTTGGATCTCAGCTGTCAGCATCCTTTCCTTCACTGTATGTCACAGTCCACCTCCACCTCCTTCCTGCTGCTGCTGCTGCTAAGTTGCGTCAGTCGTGTCCAATTCTGTGCGACCCCATAGATGGCAGCCCACCAGGCTCCTCCGTCCCTGGGGTTCTCCAGGCAAGAGTACTGGAGTGGGTTGCCATTTCCCCACAGCAGGTCCAGAGTCCAGTCCAGTATTAGAAGGCAGCCACCTCCCTAAGATGCCTTCTAATACTGGACTGGACCCTGGACCTGCTGTGGGGAGAGCTTACTTTATCATGGCCCTACTCCTGTGTGTTCTTGCCTCCAGTGTCCACAGCTGAGAGAGCTAATATGTTTGTTTTTGTGTGGGAACTCTCATTGTCCTATTATATATTCTATAGATACAGAGTCTGCCTGTGTGGATTTAATTTTCAGCTTGTACAGCTGGTGGGAAGGTTTTCGATTCTTTTTGTTAGCCACATTGCCCTGGCATTCAATTGTGGCTTTGTCCCCCCCTCTGCATGTGGATCATCCACAGGAGTTTACTGCTGAGGCTCCTCTGGAGGACTTGGATCTGCCCCAGTGAATATCTGGTTGGAGGTGGTGCAACTGCTTGGTTTTCAGGGACCCTGGAAGCACCAGGTATGCAGGGGAGCCAGCAGTCATTGGCGCAGGAGATACGGTGCTTTTAGGGTTTTTTCCCTAGCCTCTGGCAGCTCTGCCCTAGTGAGGACTGAGTGTGGAGGCGGTGCAGCTGCTTGGATCTCAGAGACCCTGGTGGTACCAAGTGTGGAGGGATTCCAGCTGCCTTGGGTGCTGGGGCTATAGCGCTATTAGAGCCTTTTTCTAACCTCTGGCAGCTGACACCCAAAGGGCCTCCCTGGCTGGTGCTTCTCTGCTGCTTGGAGCAGCAGGTACTCAGAGGCCTCCCTGGCTGGTGTCTCTCTATTGCTTTGTGTGTCAGGCACTAAAAGGGCCTGGCTGACCAGGGTTCTTCTCTATTGCTTTGGCACCAGGCACTTAAAAGACCACCCTCTCTGGGGTCTCTTTATTGGTCAGCTGCCAGTGCTGGTGGGGAGAGAAAAGCTACAGTGATACCTCCACCCCTGCGCATGACTCAGCAGTATCACCTCATCTCCATGGCTGCCTGGCTTTCCTCCAAACATTCCCCACCATTCCCCCTTCCCTCATACCCCCTCAGGCCGTCTCCCAGCAGTCAACACCAGACCTCCCCCTGGGACTGCTTTCCCATCCCTACGCTCCAGCTCCCAGCTGCTTCACATTCCAGGGAACTTGCGTCCCTGCCCAGGGTACATAGGGCTGCAGCAAGGATTGTCTGTGTGATTCTCGCTCCATTCAGACTGTCACAGATCAGCTGCTGTACTCTCCAACAGTCTCAAATGCTTCTCCTCTGTCCCAAACAGTTACCCCGATATGGGGATCTGACCCCTGCTTCAGTCCCCCACAGCTCAGGTGCAGCAGTTTCCATCCTGCTCACCCTCCCTCCTCTTTTTCCCTTCCTCGCTTGTCTTACCGAGTTTTGCGTGGATCTCTATATTCCTTTCTGGTGGTCAGGGTCTCCTGCCTGCTCTCAGCTGGTGTTCTGCAAGATCTTCTGCATCTCAAGGTGTATTCCTGACGCATCCACAGACAGAGACGGACTCCACACCCACCTACGCCTGCGCCATCTTGTCTTCTCTCGGCCAAGTAGTTTACAATTTTGTTTTCAATATTTTTGATGAACTCCCCAAATATCAAATTCTAACTGAATTTCCTTTGACCTCCAGTTAACTTAGAGATGTTTCCAAGGGCCTCTGAGGCATCTTGGGCTTCCCTGGTGGCTCAGAGGGTAAAGCGTTTGCCTGCAATACAGGAGACCTGGGTTCGATCCCTGGGTCAGGAAGATCCCCTGGAGAAGGAAATGGCAACCCACTCCAGTACTCTTGCCTGGAGAATCCCATGGACAGAGAAGCCTGGTAGACTACAGTCCATGGGATTGCAAAGAGTCGGACATGACTGAGTGACTTCACTTCACTGAGGCATCTGAGAGCGATATTAAGCTAATTTAGGATTACTTGAAATGTTAAATTGCATGAGAACATTGTCAAATGAGTGGTGATAAACATTCTTAAGTTATATTGTATAGACACAATATTAATGACATTAATATAAATATTCTAAAAATTATATGAAATTTCTAAGATTTGAATATATCCTGGTATAATGTTGAATGGTTTTAATGTTTTACATCTACAGAAGTATATTTGTTTGTCATTGCAATGTAATCAGATCGTTCTGCCGTTTTACATCCTTTGTCATTCATGGACAGTTATTGTTTTACTCTAGTGCACTTACAAAGATGCTTCATCTTCAAGAAGATTTATATAAAAGACTTTTTGGCAAGTAGAGATTTCTTTTGTTGTTGTTTGTTTGGCCATGCTGGGTGACTTGTGGCATCTTAGTTCAAAGACCAAGGATTGAACCCGCACCTACAGCAGTGAGAGCATGGAATCCTAATAACTGCCCTGCCATGGAATTCCCAAGTACAGATTTTTTAATGCTTTTTTTTTTTTTTGGTCTGAAATATTGCTGGCTTTTAACCTATGTTTCAAGCTGGTTTTAGAAAAGGCAGAGAAACCAGAGATCAAATTGCCAACATCTGCTGGATCATCAAAAAAGCAAGAGAGTTCCAGAAAAACATCTATTTCTGCTTTATTCACTATGCCAAAGCCTTTGACTGTGTGGATCACAATAAACTGTGGAAAATTCTGAAAGAGATGGGAATACCAGACCACCTGACCTACCTCTTGAGAAACCTGTATGCAGGTCAGGAAACAATTAGAACCGGACATGGAACAACAGACTGGTTCCAAATAGGAAAAGGAGTACGTCAGGCTATATATTGTTACCCTGCTTATTTAACTTATATGCAGAGTACATCATGAGCAACGCTGGGCTGGAAGAAGTACAAGCTGGAATCAAGATTACCAGGAGAAATATCAATAACCTCAGATATGCAGATGACACCACCTTGATGGCAGAAAGTGAAGAAGAACTAAAGAGACTCTTGATGAATGTGAAAGAGGAGAGTGAAAAAGTTGGTTTAAAGCTCAACATTCAGAAAACTAAGATCATGGCATCTGGTCCCATCACTTCATGGCAAATAAATGGGGAAACAGTGGAAACAGTGGCTGACTTTATTTTGGGGGGCTCTAAAATCACTGCAGATGGTGACTACAACCATAAAATTAAAAGATGCTTACTCCTTGGAAGAAAAGTTATGACCAACCTAGACAGCATATTAAAAAGCAGAGACATTACTTTGCCAACAAAGGTCCGTCTAGTCAAGGCTATGGTTTTTCCAGTAGTCATGTATGGATGTGAGAGTTGGACAATAAAGAAAGCTGAGGGCCGAAGAATTGATGCTTTTGAACTGCAGTGTTGGAGAAGACTCTTGAGAGTCCCGTGGACTGCAAGGAGATCCAACCAGTCCATCCTAAAGGAGATCAGTTCTGAGTGTTCATTGGAAGGACTGATGTTGAAGCTGAAACTCCAATACTTTGGCTGCCTGATGCGAAGAGCTGACTCATTTGAAAAGACCCTGATGCTGGAAGGGGTTGGGGGCAGGAGAAGAAGGGAACAACAGAAGATGAGATGGTTGGATGGCATTACCAACTCAATAGACCTGGGTTTGGGTAGACTCCAGGAACTGGTGATGGACAGGGAGGCCTGGAATGCTGCGGTTCATGGGGTTGCAAAAAGTCAGACATGATTGAGCAACTGAACTGAACTGAAACTATGTTTTCCAGATATAAGGAAACCTTTCCCTTTATGCTAATTATGACTTACAGCAATTTAGCAAAGTATTCCTTTATACGCAGGATTGAAACATTTACCTTTTCTCTCTACCTGATCCTTAAAGAAATTGGAAACTCTTAGGTTTCCCATAGTTTTAAAAGGCGAATAAGAAGGGCCAGCTTCCTACTGGTGCAGGAATCTCAAGATAGTTTAAGGAAATTGAAAAGAGAGGAATTCAGTCAAATCTATAGGTATCACAGACAGAATTTGATGGCAGTTTCTTGGATGTAGCTTTTCTAGCCTTGGGGGGTGTTTTAAAAGCTCATTCTGAGTTCTTGTTGTTAAGTCATTAAGTTGTGTCTGACTCTTTGCAACCCCATGGACTGCAGCACACCAGGCTTCCTGTCCATCACCAACTCCCAAAGTTTGCCCAAGTTCATGTCCATTGAACTGGTGATGCTATCCAACCATCTCATCCTCTTCCACCTCTTCTGCTGCCTTCAGTTTCTCCCAGCATCAGAGTCTTTTCCAGTGAGTCAGCTCTTCCCATCCAGTGGCCAAAGTATTGGAGCTTCAGCTTCAGCATCAGTCCTTCTAATGAGTATTCAGAGTTGATTTCCTTTAAGATTGAATGGTTTGATGTCCTTGCTGTTCAAGGGACTCTCAAGAGTCACAGCTTTCCTGCCTGGAAGAAATCATCTTCTAATTTCATGGCGGCAGTCACCATCTGCAGTGATTTTGGAGCCCAAGAAGAGGAAATCTGTCACTGCTTCCACCTTTTCCTGTTCTATTTGCCATGAAGTTGTGGGACTGGATGCCATGATCTTAGTTTTTTTAATATTAAGTTTTAAGCCAGCTTTTTCACTCTCCTCTTTCACCCTCATCAAGAGGTTCTTTAGTTCTTCATTTTCTGCCGTTAAAGTGGTATCATCTGCATATCTGAGGTTGTTGACATTTCTCCCAGAAATCTTGATTCCAGCTTGTAATTCATCCAACCTGGCATTTCACAGGATATGCTTTGTGTATAAGTTAAATAAACAGGGTGACAATAAACAGCCTTGTCATGCTCCTTTCTCAATCTTGAACCAGTCAGTCCACAAAAGGTTATTGCTTCTTAACTTGCATACAGGTTTCTCAGGAGACATGGTCTGGTGTTCCCATTTCTTTAAGAATTTTCCACTGTTTGTTATGATCCACACAGTCAAAGGCTTTAGTGTAGTCAGTGAGACAAGTAAATGTTTTCCTGGCATTCTCTTGCTTTCTCTATGATCCAGCAAATGTTGGCAACTTGATCTCCGAGTCATTTGCCTTTTCTAAACCCAGCTTGAACATCTGGAAGTTCTAAGATTCCTCATGAAAGGTTCCAGCACAGCTAATTTAAAAGAGCCTTTGTGAATTCCCTGGTGATCCAGTGGTTAGGATCACTGCAGGGGCCTAGTTCAATCCATAGCTGGGGAACTAAGATCCCAAAAGACACGTGGCATGGCCAGTAAAATAAAATAACCCTTGTGATCAGTAACATATATGAAATAATCAGACCAAGCTTGAAATCAGACTATATTACAAACAAATTTGTCTTAATTTGACTTTATTTGGTAGAAATGAGGGTAATTTTAAACAAAAAGATTATGTTTCAGTGAATATTAAATTCTAGTTTTGTTAATTAAGGTCGATGTTTACTGCCTAAGACTCACTTTCCAGACAGCTCTTTGTTGGTATGTCACATTATTGTAAAGTTTAATTGAATTATTAAAAGTACACTCTACAGTTTGTTTCTGAAGCTTATCACAGCAGTCTATGTTTGGATGAAGATCAGATGCCCCATGACCTATAATCACGAGATTATGTATATGAGAAAGGACTGCTCCAGCCTAGAAGAAAATCTCCTTAATAGTCTTAAGTAGCTCAATCTCAGTAAAACTGAAGGAAATTGACTCTCGACTTCGTATTTCCCATTTAAGAAGGGCCTATGCCCTGAACAGGCCTATAGAAAGGACTACTAATCCCAAATAACACCAGCATAAAATGATGACACAACAATGGTAGACAGTTGACCGAAGAATCCAAACCAGACCCGTAAGACCCATCCTACCAGTTCAGCTGAACTTCTTAACAACTGCATGTCTCTCTGTCAAAACTGGAAGTTATTCTTTTACTTCCAAGCATGCTATTGCCTCCAATGTTCAGGATAGAAAGAAGTTTCTCTTGTGAAGTTCTCACAGGGTGTAACTACCCACAACATGTATCAGAGCTTGCTGTAAGTCTATTGCTAGAAGCACATGTACGATGCTTGTGCAACAATTTGGTATAATTGATAAAAATATGTAGTGTATAAAATGTTTTCTGATTAGTATGCCTCTAAGCTTGTTCACTATGTCTTATCAGTTTTCTCTCGATATGCATAACTAGGCAAATATCTATAAGCAAAAAGTAGGCCCAGCACCAAGGGATATGATGGACTCAGGGCAGGTAGCAACCACCCTGGCACTGGGGACAAATATTTTTGATCATCAATGTAGCATCTTCAAAAGCAGAGACATTACTTTGCCCACAAAGGTCCTTCTAGTCAAGGCTATGGTTTTTCCTGTGGTCATGTATGGATGTGAGAGTTGGACTGTGAAGAAAGCTGAGTGCCGAAGAATTAATTGATGCTTTTGAACTGTGGTGTTGGAGAAGACTCTTGAGAGTCCCTTGGACTGCAAGGAGATCCAACCGGTCCATTCTGAAGGAGATCAACCTTGGGATTTCTTTGGAAGGAATGATGCTAAAGTTGAAACTCCAGTACTTTGGCCACCTCATGCGAAGGGTTGACTCATTGGAAAAGACTCTGATGCTGGGAGGGATTGGGGGCAGGAGGAGAAGGGGACGACAGAGGATGAGATGGCTGGATGGCATCACAGACTCAATAGACGTGAGTCTGAGTGAACTCCGGGAGTTGGTGATGGACAGGGAGGCCTGGCGTGCTGTGATTCATGGGGTTGCAGAGTCGGACATGACTGAGTGACTGAACTGAACTTTCTATTGAGTGACTTCCCTGGTGGGCCAGTAGTTAAGAATCTGCTTTCCAATGCAGGGAATGTAGGTTTGATCCCTGGTCGGGGAACTAATATACTACATGCCATGGAGCAACTAAACCCTGGTAGCACAACTGCTGAGCCTGGGCGCCTCAGTTAGAGAGCCTGCGTGCTGCCAATTGCAGAGCCCATGCACTCCGGAGCCCACGTGGCACGGCTAGAGAAAAGCCTGTGTGCCACAGTGAAGACTCGAAGCACCAAAGATAAATGAATAAATAAATACATATTTCATATTGAAAGACTTGCAAACAGAGCTGCTTCATCTTCTCTAGAAACTTTGACAGTCATTTATTGGGTGCCCCCTCTGTGCCAACCACGTGACATACAGAAACTGTTTGTTTACTTTTTATTGAGATTAACTTTATATACATCAAAGTGCACAAGCCTTAAGTGAACACTTCGAAGTTTTACATGTGTATTTACATTCTCAGGTGACTGCCACCCAGATTAAATTATAGAACACTTTCAGCACCCACCCCAGAAACAGTACTGTGACTGTTCAGTGTTGTCTATGAGAGTAGTAGTTCTTTGTTTTTCATTGATATGCAGGAGTCCTTTATATGCATATACCACATTTTTTCACCCTGTCTGCTATTGATGGCTATTCAGGTTGTATCCGGTTTGGTGCTATTGTAAATAAAGCTGCTGTGTACATTTCATGTATTTGTCTTTTGGTGGACATAAGCTCTCATTCTATTGAGATGATGCCCAAAAATTAAATTGCCAGGTCATGGGACTGGTTTAGCTTTAGTAGATGCTGCCAGTTGCCAAAGTGATAATATCAGAGTACAAACACTAGTTTCAGTTGCTCCACTTCCTTGTCAACACGTGGCATTGCCAGTTGTGTTCATCTTAATTGTTGTGTTGGTAGTGCCTCAGTGGTTCAGTTCAGTTCAGTTCAGTTCAGTTGCTCAGTCGTGTCCAACTCTTTGCGACCCCATGAATCGCAGTATGCCAGGCCTCCCTGTCCATCACCAACTCCCGGAGTTCACTCAGACTCACGTCCATCGAGTCCATGATGCCACCCAGCCATCTCATCCTCGGTCGTCCCCTTCTCCTCCTGCCCCCAATCCCTCCCAGCATCAGAGTCTTTTCCAATGAGTCAACTCTTCGCATGAGGTGGCCAAAGTACTGGAGTTTCAGCTTTAGCGTCATTCCTTCCAAAGAAATCCCAGGGCTGATCTTCAGAATGGACTGGCTGGATCTCCTTGCAGTCCAAGGGACTCTCAAGAGTCTTCTCCAACACCATAGTTCAAAAGCATCAATTCTTCGGTGCTCAGCCTTCTTCACAGTCCAACTCTCACATCCATACATGACCACTGGAAAAACCATAGCCTTGACTAGATGGACCTTAGTCAGCAAAGTAATGTCTCTGCTTTTGAATATACTATCTAGGTTGGACATAACTTTTCTTCCAAGGAGTAAGCGTCTTTTAATTTCATGGCTGCAATCACCATCTGCAGTGATTTTGGAGCCCCCAAAAATAAAGTCTGACACTCTTTCCACTGTTTTCCCATCTACTTCCCATGAAGTGATGGGACCGGATGTCATGATCTTTGTTTTCTGAATGTTGAGCTTTAAGCCAGTGGTATCCACCAGTATCTCAGTGGTTTTAATTGACACTTCCCTTGCAATAAATACTGTTCAGTATCTTATCAAATGCTTTTCGACTACCTGCATATCATCTTTTGTGAAATGCCCCTTCAAGTCTTCTGCCTACCTAAAAAATTGGACTGTCTTTTAAAAACTAATTTAGAGGTTCTTGATATATTCTGGGTGTGAGTCTTTTCTCTGACAAGTGTATTGTAAACAACTGCTTCTTATCTATACCTACATTATCTTTAATCTGGTTGCTGAGATGGTAAAAAATCTGCCGGCAATGCAAGAGACCCGGGTTTGATCCCTGGGTCGAGAAGATGCCCTGCAGAAGATAATGGTAACCCACTCCAGGATTCTTGCCTGGAGAATCCCATGGACAGAAAAGCCTGGTGGGCTACAGTGCATGGGGTCACAAAGAGTCAGACACAACTGAGTCTGAGCGACTAACTAAAGATAGTGTGAGATAGGCATTATTAACCCTATATTATGAATAAAGAAACTGAAGCTCAGGAATGCACTATATCTTGCCCAAAGTCACACACTTTGAAAATAATGAGGCTGAGTTTTGGGCCCAGGTCTCCTGATTCCAACACCTGACTGCTTCCCATGAAATCATTTGCCTCTTATACTCTTACACATCTAAGATGTGTGCTTAAGCTTATAGCTGTTAATATTTTCACCCACAGGAACCACTGTTGAACTGTCTTCCCATTTCATTTATGAGCAGTTGAAGTCTTGAATCCAAGTATAAGCCTTGGTATACATGCAATAATGGGAAGAATCTGGACCTGGGAGAAGGTCAGGCTTTCACTAGGTTCTGGGTCCACACTTGGCTGTGTCGACGCAGGGCCTGCCATTATAAATCTAATTTTCTTCGGTGTAAAATGTCAGATTCTTACAGTGTTGTGGTGGGATGAAACGCGAGCACACGCGCAACAGCTTGCAGACTCTCAGTGGTGCTGCTCACACTTCTTGGTTGCCTTCGCCTGTTCCCGAGTTTCCTTTAGTTTTGGTTTGAGTTCCTCTCCCCTGCAGCACGCTTTGGGTTACAGTTCAGCCATGTAGCAGAAGGGCAACTCCTCCAGCTGCTCCAGAGGAAGGATGGCAACTCATATTCATAACGTACATTTGCTAATACAGTTGACCCTTGAACAGCACAGGTTTGAGCTCTGAGGGTGCCCTTACAGGCAGATTTTTTTTCAGTAAATACAGTACAACATGATCCATGGTTTGTTGAATCCTCAGATGCAGAAACTGGGACATGGAGGGCTGACTCTGGGACTTGATAATCCACAGATTTGTGTATTGACAGTA
This sequence comes from Cephalophus harveyi, assembly GCA_006410635.1. Taxonomy (NCBI): domain Eukaryota; kingdom Metazoa; phylum Chordata; class Mammalia; order Artiodactyla; family Bovidae; genus Cephalophus; species Cephalophus harveyi. The sequence continues at coordinate 241,849 of SJYT01072274.1, read as the reverse complement.
GGTCCCGGAACCAGGAATGACTGTACTCATCCAAATCATTGAGAAAATTATTGAACACACTGCACCATTCTCCACCCTTCTCTCCTGTTGAATCTTTCCTTCAGGTCTCAGATGAACTATACATTCTACTGGGAGCCCACTCAGGGCTGCCTCAGGTACCTGCCCTCTGTCCCCCTCATCTCCTCACTTACCTCCCTTTCTTGTGTCCCCAGCTGGAGTGTCCATAATGTGGATAAACTCTCAGCTCCTTGAGGATGGAAGCTGGGTCACACATTAATTATCAGGGCATTGTACAGCAAGCACCCAGCATATTTGCTAAGTCACTTCAGTCGTGTCCGACTCTGTGCGACCCCATAGATGGCAGCCCACCAGGCTCCACCATCCCTGTGATTCTTAGCATATAAGTGGCATTTAAAAAAATATTAGCTATGCAAATATGTGTTTAATTATCATAACCTTGAATTTATGAAAAACTGAGGCAAGAAATAATATTCATAGAGGATTCCATGAGGGATGTACAACTCATCTATTTAATCAGTACTTCTCAGACCTGGCTATACAGATCCTGCTCAACTTATGATGGAGTTACAGCCCCATAAACCCAAAGTTGAAAATATTAAAAGTCAAAAGTGCAGTTAATAGGGAGTTTCCTGGTGGCCTAGTGATTAGAATTCTGGGCTTTCACCGCCATGGCCAGGATTCAATCTCTGATTAGAGATCTGAGATCATGAAAGCCACATGGTATGGCCAAAAAAAAAAAAAAAAGCATTTGATACACAACCTACTGAACATCATGGCTCAGGTTACCCTACCTTAAACATGCTCAGAATGTTTACATTAGCCATTGGGCAAAATCATCTAAGAGAAAGCCTGTTTTAATATTTATTTACTTTAGGTTGCCTCCAGTCTCAGTGTGGCACACAGGACCTTCTTTGGGGCATGAGGGGCCTTTCGTTGTGGCGCACAGGCTTTTCTCGAGTTGTGCGTGTGGGCTCTGTGGCGTGTGGGCTCTCTGGCGGAGGCGCCTAGGCGTAGTTGCCCCACTGCGTGTGGGATATTAGTTCCCCGACCAGAGATCAAACCCACATCCCCTGCATTGGAAGGCGGATTCTTCACCACTGGACCACCAGGAAAGTTCCAGAAAGCCTATTTTATAATAAAGTGTTGAACATCTCTTGTAACTGAATGTTGTACTGAAAGTGAAAAGCAAAATGTAACTATATCGGTTGTTTACGTCTGTGATCCCACGGCTGATTGGGAACATTGGCTCACTGCCACCGCCTAGGATCAGGAGAAGATATTGTACTGCATATTGGCAGTCCGGGTTTCAGAATTCCAAGTATGGGTCCTACTGAGCGCCTAGCACATTGTCAAGTCAAAATGTCAGAAGTTAGCCATCTTAAGTTGGAGCGTATGAATGTTAGAATAATTTGAAATCTCAAAAATGTCAGACTTTCTGGTTCATGGAGTCTTGTGATGTTGGCAGTTTGCAAAATCTCCCCAGGGCTTTCTAGTGTGCAGCCAAAGTTGGAAACCACTGCTCCAAAGAATCCACATTTTATCAACAAGAGCTGCTTGCATATCACGCACCATTTAAGCCCCACATTAAATTGCCTTTATTGAATTATCCTTGGATTTTATGCCTAGTTTGAGCAACTTAAAGATGTGTGACTGGAGTTATAAAGGTAGGGATGTTGTTGCCAATGGACCACTATATGAAGACATATAGGAAAAATGTTGTGATTCTCCTGAGCAACTGGCTTGTGTCTATCTTACGGATGCTGGGAATCATCTAACTGACACTTTTCTGAACTTGTTGTAGCTGATGGGAAGTTTGTGGTCAAAGTCACGATCCGCCTTTATCACGTATATAGAATTTCATGGTTTATGTGTTGTGTGTTAACTTAATTCCTCTTTATTGTCTTTTTCATCCTCCTTTCCTCATTTTCTCCCATAATAATGCTTCTTAATTGAGATATAATTCACATACTATAAAACTCACTCTTTTAAAGTGTGCAATTTGTGGTTTTTAGTATAGTCACTGCTGAGAGCAGCACCACTAACTAACTGCAGAACATTTTCATCCCCCAGAAGAAACTCTACCCATCGGGAGCGGCTCCTCCTTCACCCTCCCCTCAGCCTTTGGCAAGCAATGGTCAACTTTCTCTCTATGGTTTTGCCTATTCTGGAGATTTCATATAAATGAAGTCATATAATTATGTGGTCCTTTATGTCTGGCTTCATTAATTTAGTGTAATGTTTTCAAAGTTCACTTACATTGAAGCTTGTATCACTACTTTGTTCCTTTTCATAGCTGAATAATATTCCATTGCTCAGAATGAAAGTACCACATTTTGTTTTTCCATGGACATTTGGGTTTCCACTTTTTGGCTCTTGTGAATAATGCTGCTTAAACATTCATTTAGAAGTTTTTGTGAACATGTTTCAGTTCTCTTGGGTATATACCTACAGGTGGATCTGTCAGATCATATAGTACTTCTATGTTTAAATTTTGGAGACTCCTTTCTCATTAAAATTTTTTTATCTTATTGTATTGTATGTATCTCTGTAAGCCACTGCAAATCCTTCTTTTTGCAAGGAGGCAGAGTATAAATAAATAAGTAAATCACAAAGCACTCCCAAGCCATCTGTTTAATAATCTGTGCTAGAATTTTGCCAGGATTCTGTATTGAGCCATTTGGTCTATAGTTTCCAAAAATACCTTCTGTCTCTTTGTGAAAATCAGAACATTTTCTTATCTCCAATTTCCTTGTGGTTTATCCAGGTTGTTTTTCATTCCTGCTTGCAAGTTATTTCATGACCCTATATCTAATTCATCTGAATTTGGCCCCCAGAATTCATCTGCAGCCACATAAGTTCTCAACTGTCTTGTGATGGACTTAACTTTTTATAGCCAAGTAATTTGTGTACATGGTTAAAAATAAAGCAGAACAGAAGAGCTTACAGTGAACAGTCCCACCTCGTTCCTTCTCCCTGTAGTCCTGCTCCCAGAGGCAACTGCTTCTAAGTCTTGAGCACTTTATTCTGGGAAGGACTTCTATATCTCTAAATAATGGGCTTATGTGACTATTTCTGGATTTCTCAGTTTAAAATATCCTTTCTTTGTTTAAAACTATAAAAGATAAGAATTTATTTCATATACATCATCCAAATAACCCCTTTACCCCACTCACACGTGGTTGTATAGCTATTTTTATTTAGATCTTCTAAATAAAATAAAAATAAGTGTGCTGATTATCTATGCTGCTTTAAGTAACAAATTTATATCTTTATGTCTCATCCCATCAGCTACTGACAGTAGTCTTGACCCACTATTCTCTAGGATAAGGATATCACTCCTACCTCTCCGTTTGGCTTCCCTTCCCAGCTTCTGTCTTTTCATGTTTATTTTAGATGATCAATGTTGATAACCTGTATGTACAGTTTTCTAGGTGTAGTTAAGTCTTCTGTGCTCCATTTATTAGTTGGTTCTAAAAGTTTAAACCAATAAATAATGTTTACATTTGTAACCATGTAAATATATCTTTTGCAAAGCCAGCAAAGTCCTATAATTACATTTCTTTCTTTTATTTGTTTCAGTTTCTTATAGTTTCAGATTACCTTTCTGCTCCTTTCTCTTAACTTAACCCTTCTCTTCTTTTTCCTTGCCATGACTATTTCCTCCTGTTTGTTTCTGACCTTTCTGCTCATTGAGTATTCTGTTTCTGAGGTTCCTGTTTTCCCAGGCACCTCACGCAGGGCCCCCTCCAGTATATGCTCTAATTTGGGCGTGTTGCTTTTCTGTTAGCAGCTGTTGGCTGGGCGCTTCTATTCACTGGTGCCCTGAGCTGGTCCCACTGTTCTCTTCCCCTTCCTTCCTTCTTTATTCTGTCCCTCCCTCCCTCTGTTTTTGTGTAGGCTATTATTTTGCTGCACCACATCTCAGGTAATTTCTTAAAAGGAGTGTTTGTATGGGTGAGAGATAATTTAGGAGTTTGGAATTAACATAGATACACTACTATGTATAAAAAAACAACAAGGACCATATAGCACAGGGAACTATACTTAATGTCCTGTAGTAACCTGTAATGGAAAAGAATCTGAAAAAGAATATATATATATATATATATATATATTCTTATATATATATATGTATATATATATGTGTGTATATATATATATGTGTATATATATATATACTTGGTTACATATATATTACACCATGTAATTGAATCAGTTTGTTGTACACCTGAAGCTAACACAACATTGTAATTAACTTTACTTCAGTTTTAAAAAATGGTTCTTTAGAAAGAAAGAGTGTGATATGTCATAGATTTTCTGAGTCTCTAGCTCCTCAACGTGTTATGGCTCCATCCTCATATTTGAATGATAATTTGGGTGGATATAGACTTCTTTATTGAAAATTGTTTTTCTCACAGAATATTGATGGCATGATTCCAGCTTTTGCTAATGAGAGCCCTGAGGTCAGTTTGATTCCTACATTGTTAAAGGTAAAATTTTCTTATTCTCTAGGGAAATGTCTAGGATCTTGTCTTTATCATGGCTATTCTAAACTTTCACCATGATGATACTCATATGTGGGCTCCTTATTCACTCATTGTGCTGGATCCTGGGTGTCCCCTTTACAAGCTGTTCTTCAGCTTTGAAGAATTATTTTGTTTTCTTATTCAAGAATGTCTTCCCTTCTGTTTTCTCTTTACTTCTCTTTTTCCCGGCTATTTCTCCTCTTATGTAGTCATCAAACTAATTCTCTAACTCTCTTGCCTCCCAACACTTTCTCTTGAAATTTCAGCTTCCATAATCCTATCTTTAATTTCCAAGTGCTCACATTTATTTTCCGGTTCTCCTTTCATAGCATCCTGTACTTGTTTAGGCATGTAACATTTCTTCAAATTTCCCTGATTACCTATTAGTTATTGAAAATTTCTTTAGTTTTCTGTTCCCTAAATTATTTGTCTTTATTATATCTGTATCTTTTATTCATGCCAGAGACTTTTTTTCCAAATGCCTGATGATCGTTTTCTTTTCATATTTAAGAGTGAGGCTGGTCTGGTCAGGCGGCAGATTGGCAGTGAGCCTGCATCACACGAGGACTCCAGTATTAGAGGTGGAAGCCCCTGCTCTGGAGGCACTGGACTGAACCCTCCGACTGGGGGTGTACCCCTGACTGCAAGCTTGCTGCTTGGGAATTGGCTGTTCCATGTGCCGCAGGCCAGTCCCCCTCACTCCAGCGGCGGCTGTGTTTCCTGCCTCCTCTGCCTCTCACGGCGTCTGCAAGGCCTGAGCCCCCTCTGGTTCTGCAAGGATAATGTACAGCTGTCTTGCTGCCTTCGCCTCTGTCCTCCACCCACTTCGTCAGTGACCAGCCGCTCTTTTCTCCATTTCTCAGCTCCTGTATGTTCCCTGACAATGCTTCTCTGCAGTGACTTCCCTCCTATCCCCTTCATCATTAGGAGAGTAAAACGTCCTCGTTGCTTTATAGCAATTTTAGTGGGGTCACAGAAGAGGTAGCAAACACGTGCGGCCAAGGATCTGACTTTCAGGGGGATCTTCAGTCCCCTCTTAATGTGTCCGTTTTACCTTTTTTCGGAGGGAAGCTCATTTTCCTAGACATAGGAGAATGAAACAAATTAAGAGCTTTATTATTGTAACAAATGTCCTCTACGCTTTGAGAACGGGAGACTTTGGGGGACCCCTTCTCTGTTTGCCTGCTTTTCTTTCACCTGTCTTCTTACTGCAGACACCATTTCCATGCCTACCCAGTCACCCTGTCATAGACCTTTGCACTCACATCCAAATGCCATTTGTGTCCTGTCCTCTCAGTTCTAAGTCCCTCGGTTCAGTTCAGTTCAGTTCAGTCGCTCAGTCGTGTCCGACTCTTTGCGACCCCATGAATCGCAGCACGCCAGGCCTCCCTGTTCATCACCATCTCCCGGAGTTCACTCAGACTCACGTCCATTGAGTTCGTGATGCCTAACGTTTCTTAATTCACGGCTCCAGCTCCTTTGTCCAGGTGGGTTCCTCTTGCTCTGTTGCAACAGCCTCTAAGGAGGCTGTCTGCCCACCTTTAATCCAGCTTCCTTATTCTCTAAACTCAGACCTGATTTTATCCCTCATTTACATTAAAGGAAGGACATTTTAAAGCAATTAGTATCACCTCTACAGAAGGCTATTTGACAACATCCTTCAAAATTATAACTGCACCTGTCTCTTGACCTGCAATTGCACTTCTAGGAAGTTTTCCTGCATATGGAGTTATTATTGTGCAAGATGACATATGTACAGAGTTATTTGTGGCAGCACAATAACTGTTTATAAATGTAAAAGACTGGAGACAACCCAAATGACTATTAGTAGAGATTTGCTAAATAAATTAGAATACATTCACACCATTACCAAGTCCAAGCTCACTCTGCTTGCTGCAGGACAGGCCAATGAATCTGACATGAGGTGTTGAGACAAGGAATATAACTTTATTTGTAAAGCTGGCTGACGGAGAAGATGGCAGGCTAATGCCTCTAAATAACCATCTTAGCAGGGTCTGGATGCCAGGTTCTTGTATAGATCAGAACTGGGGGTGGGAGTGAGGAAACAAAGTTAAAAGGCCATCAGTCTTGCAAATATCTCCCAGAATGGCAAGTCCAAGCAGAGGATGTGTTCATTTCTTCCTTCTTGCCATCTGCAGGTAGACAGGGTTCTGAAAAAAGATACTTTTAGTTTAACACTCAGGCAGAGGGGCAGGATTCTCTGAGGCAGCTCATTATATATGATTATAATAATAAAAACAACAAAAAGCAAGTCGAAGAAACTGTTCCAGCATGGAGTCAAAATTGGCTTTTCCCTGCAGCTATTCCCCAGTGTCAAAGTCCGTTCCACAATCCTGTGGAAAGGGAGGCAATGACCCTTCTAACTGTTACATAAGGTGGGTCTTTCTGAGAGTATCTGCCACTGATGCCAGTGTTCCAAGTGTTGACATTTGTCTTCTTGCCGGGGTCCAGCCCCGGTGGATCCAGGGTAATTCGAAGGTGGGGACGGAATCAGCGTCCTGGAAAAAAACTTAATTAATTACAGATAGAGAGGGATTCGAAAATTAGCAGAGAAAAAGAGGCCGAATAACTTGGTTTACATGGAGTACCAATCACCACCTACGTAGGCCACAGGCGTCTTCCCGTTCTCCCGAAGGAGAGGAGGCACTGAGGCCCCCCGGTCCGATCTTAGAAGCCCAGGCAAAATTAGCAGGCTTGGTGGGTACCCCTGCACCAGATGGGAATTCGGCCAGAAAATAGTAGGAGAGAAAAAGAGGCTGAATAACTTGGTTTACATGGGATACCAATAAAATTCCAAGACGAGGAGTTTGCACCATCTACGCTGGGCCACTGGCGCCACTTGAATATCGGAAGGTGCCCCTCCTTGGGTTCCTTCTCGTGTGGGCTTGAAAGCCGGGGCAAGTAAGTAGACTTGGAGGGCCCCACGCTCCAGATGGGAATTCAGCCAGAAAAACGGGGAGCAAGAAAGAAACAACACGGGGGAATCAGTCTTTCCAGAAACTGATCCCATTTCTTTATTTTTCAGGTTTGTTTATATACTTTTTGTTATACATAGGGATGAATACAGAGTCACGCGGGGGTCAGCAGACCTGACCCTTGTCACAATCAGGTGCTTCATATAAAATTATACAAAGGTCTTATGGGTTTTTACATCATCTTCTGGCCATGAGGTCTGCTGACATTTTATGGCCCTTTCTGATACCGGTCAGTTAACCAGAAAACATATTTTTCCAAGGGTGATTTTTTCTTAAATCAGGCGCCACCCTCCAAATAAAGTTACATTCCTATAGGGTGAGGGTGTAGTGAGTTACAATCAAGAAAGGAATTTACTTAACATAAGGTTAACATGATTAATCTTAAAAGTTAATACTTATTTCTCCTATATGCTAGTTATATTCATTATAAGGGCAGGGAATATGGAGATTTAGCAGCAAACATTAGCCCAACAAATGAAAACCTTTCACCAATGTTCCCTTTAAGATCTATTTAGTCTTAAGATAGTGATAAAGTTACATTTTTACCTAGCAAGGACACAGTGATTTATAACAAAGTACAGTGATCTATAACAAAAGAGAAAATTCATTAACTCAAAAAGTCTAGTATTGCTAACATCAAAAACTACTATATTTCCTTCTCTATATTCCAAATACATTGATTAATATATTCCCAGGTGCCTAAGGATATGGAGGCCTGGCAGCAATCACTGACTCAACAATGAGAAAAGCCCTATGCTAATACTCCAAACTCTCTGTGCTGTTTATGGTTGAGAGGTTGTCACACAAGCTAGTCTGTTAGCAGAGAGGTTTGACCTGAGACACCCTTGTCACACCCAGGGCAGGGAATTAGCAGTAATTATTGACAGGACAAATGAAAAAACCCTTCACCAATATAATTCCTAATCAACCCACTAATACTATACTAATAATCTTCTAACTTCTCAAAAGTGTCTGTATTTAGAAAGTTTTAAAGCATCCCATGCCTCTCACAGTTGGGAGGCTGTAAATAATCACATGTGGCCGGACGAACCTGATCAGGCAGGCCAGAGAACCTTCAGAGTTCATAAGTTGAAACACTCTTGTCACGCCCAGGAATTTTTATTAACTGGAGCTGCAAGTTAACTCCTTCTCCGAGAGAAATGGTTATGGGGGAGAGCCCCCGTAAAGTACTCTGGTTTGGGGGGGTAGATGCTCGGGAACAGAGGGTTTCCTGAGGCTTGATCACGCCTTTGCATATGCCAAGCTTCCTTCCTCATAACCTTTGCCATGGGCAGAGGTCCTCACGCTGGCCCCGGCATCTTCCTTTGTTCCCCTTGTGAAGTGTCTACACCTGTAGACTTAGAAATATTGAACTTGGGACCCAGGAGGCAGCATCTCAAGGCATCTAGTGGTTTTCTACGTATGGGGAGATGCAAGAGTCAGGGTTCATTAAAATTACTTTCTTGATGTGCACCTCAGCTATCTGGGGTCTATAACCCTGTGTTCCCATATTCTGAGCTTTCTCAGCACTTACCATAGGGGCTCTTGAGGCTGCTAGATAGCAGATATTCTTCCTCAGGATTCACCAGCTCACTTTGGAGGGCTGCAACCCCTGATGGCAGGAAAGTTTCCATTTTTCAGGAATCCTCCCCTCTTGGTTGGGTTTCCCTGATAGCTCAGTTGGTAAAGAATCCACCTGCAATGAATGCATCGGTTTGATTCCTGGGAGGGGGAAGATCTGCTGGAGAAAGGACAGGCTACCCATTCCAGTATTCTCTGGCTTCCCTTGTGGCTCAGCTGGGTAAGTATCCGCCTACAATGCGGGAGACCTGGGTTCGATCCCTGGGTTGGGAAGATCCTCTGGAGAAGAGAAAGGCTACCCACTCCAGTATTCTGGTCTGGAGAATTCCATGGCCTACAGTCCATGGGATCCCAAAGAGTTGGACACGACTGAGCGACTTTCACTTCACTTTCCCCTCTTGGTCAGGAATTTGACCAATATTTGGGAGATACTTCATGATCAAATTTTGTCCCACAGTGCTGGGAGACTCATTCCAGATCAGGTGAAAATTTTTGAAAAGCCACTCTAGGTGCTAAATTTTGAACCAGGCCCCATCAATAATTAAAGATCCTCTGAATTCTAATTATAATCCAGGAGACATAGTCCCTTGTTGCTTCTTCCCATACCTAGAATCACACTATTGCAATCATTTTATGTTACTGATGTGATTACTCTTGAGAGTCCCTTGGACTGCAAGGAGATCCCACCAGTCCATTCTGAAGGAGATCAACCCTGGGATTTCTTTGGAAGGAATGATGCTAAAGCTGAAACTCCAGTACTTTGGCCACCTCATGCGAAGAGTTGACTCATTAGAAAAGACTCTGATGCTGGGAGGGATTGGGGGCAGGAGGAGAAGGGGACGACAGAGGATGAGATGGCTGGATGGCATCACGAACTCGATGGACGTGAGTCTGAGTGAACTCCGGGAGTTGGTGATGAACAGGGAGGCTTGGCGTGCTGCAATTCATGGGGTCGCAAAGAGTCGGACACGACTGAGCAACTGAACTGAACTGAACTGATGTGATCTATTTTCTCATGATGTCTAGCTAGATAAGTTTTGTTAAAGGCCTGGTTATACACTGGGTACTGTAAGAGACAATCTTATAAATTAGGCAGGATGTAAATAGTGCAACTAGTAACATTTGACAATGACATAGTGCAGCAGGGAGACACATAGCCCAGTTTGAAAAAAAGAACAAATGAAATGATTGATGTAACTAGGTGTCATCCAGTTGCCATAATCTAGTGACCAAAGGAGCTGTAACTGATTTAACTGTTATCTGCAATTTCATTGTACTGGCCATGCACACTTATGCATGGCTTAATCTCTGAGACAAGTGTGTGCTACTGGCAGGATCAACCAGTTAGAGAGAGAAAAGTTTTCATTTTGCATTTTCAAAGATATCATTTACCAAGTTACTGTAAATCATAATTAGTTTACGGAGAAAGTTTTCCTTATAACTGGAAAACACAGATTTAAACCAGTAATCCTTTTAGATAGAAACCATAGAAATTATTTTTTAATTAGTTAATTTATTTGAATTGGAGGCTAATTACTTTACAATATTGTGGTGGTTTTTGCCATACGTTGACATGAATCAGCCATGGGCGCACATATGTTCCCCAACCTGAACCCCCCTCCCACCTCCCTCCCCATCCCATCCCTCTGGGTCATCCCAGTGCACCGGCCCTGGGCACCCTGTCTCATGCATCGAACCTGGACTGGCGATCTGTTTCACATATGGTAATATACATGTTTCGATGCTATTCTCTCAAATCATCCCACCCGCGTCTTCTCCCACAGAGTCCAAAAGTCTGTTCTTTACATCTGTGTCTCTTTTTCTGTCTTGCATATAGGGTCATTCTTACCGTCTTTCTAAATTCCATATATATACGTTAATATACTGTATTGGTGTTTTTCTTTCTGACTTACTTCACTCTGTATAACAGGCTCCCGTTTCATCCACCTCATTCAGTTCAGTTCAGTTCAGTCGCTCAGTCGTGTCAGACTCTTTGCGACCCCATGGACCGCAGGACACCAGGCCTCCCTGTCCATCATCAACTCCTGAAGTCCACCCAAACCCATGTCCATTGAGTCAGTGATGCCATCCAACTATCTCATCCTCTGTCGTCCCCTTCTCCTCCTGCCCCCAATCTTTCCCAGCATCAGGGTCTTTTCCAATGAGTCAACTCTTCGCATCAGGTGGCCAAAGTATTGGAGTTTCAGCTTTAGCATCAGTCCTTCCAAAGAACACCCAGGGTTGATCTCCTTTAGGATGGACTGGTTGGATCTCCTTGCAGTCCAAGGGACTCTCAAGAGTCTTCTCCAAAACCACAGTTCAAAAGCATCAGTTCTTCGGCGCTCAGCTTTCTTTATAGTCCAACTCTCACATCCATACATGACTACTGGAAAAACCACAGCCTTGACTAGATGGACCTTTGTTGGCAAAGTAATGTCTCTGCTTTTTGATATGCTGTCTAGGTTGGTCATAACTTTCCTTCCAAGGAGTAAGTGTCTTTTAATTTCATGGCTGCAATCACCATCTGCAGTGATTTTGGAGCCCAGAAAAATAAAGCCAGCCACTATTTCCACTGTCTCCCCATCTATTTGCCAAGAAGTGATGGGACCGGATGCCATGATCTTAGTTTTCTGAATGTTGAGCTTTAAGCCAACTTTTTCACTCTCCTCTTTCACTTTCATCAAGAGGCTCTTTAGTTCTTCTTCACTTTCGAACTGATTCAAATGCATTCTTTTTAATAACTGAGTAATATTCCACTGTATATATGTACCACAGCTGTACCACATCCATCTGCTGATGGACATCTAGGCTGCAGTGAACATTGGGGTACACATGTCTCTTTCAATTCTGGTGTCCTCGGTGTGTATGCCCAGCAGTGGGATTGCTGGTCATAAGGCAGTTCTATTTCTAGTTTTTTAAGGACTCTCCACATTGTTCTCCATAGTGGCTGTACTAGTTTGTATTCCCACCAACAGTGTAAGAGGGTTCCTTTTTCTTCACACCCTCTCCAGCATTTATTGCTTGTAGGCTTTTTAATAGCAGCCACTCTGACCAGCATGAGATGGTACCTCATAGTGGTTTTGATTTGTGTTTCTCTGGTAATGAGTGATGTTGAGCATCTTTTCATGTGTTTGAAACCATAGAAATTATAACCATATCTGCAGTGTTTTTCAGTTTTATGTAACTATTCCTTTTTGTTAACAGCTTTATGAAGCCATTAGTTTCCCTGTTAGAATTCTTCAATGTCTTTCCCAGTTCAGCATTATAACCTGAACGTCAGAAACCTGTATTTTATCCAAACGTCCTTTCTATAAATCTTCCTGAAGAGGAGACATTTTTGCAAATGTGTCAGTGTGAATAACTGCCTGTAATGACAGAAGACTTGTGAAGGCACGTTTAAATCTGATTACAATGTAGCTGACAAAGTAACCCAGTTACTGCTGTGACATGCAACACTTTCAGATGTTTGGAATTATGACTGATAACATTCTACCAGGAAATAGATTTTAGGGAACTCCATATACTCCCTAGAATATCTGTAAAATTTACCATGTAACTTAAAATTTATTGCTCATGTGACAATACCTCTCACGTAGTTTAACACACCAAAGAAACCTAGTTAGGTTAATGTCTTCCTTTGGGGTGTTTCAGGGACCCTTTGAAGCATCCCAAAGTTGGCTAGAGGTAATTTGATTTGAGAATTTTTGTCAAAAGAACCTTAAAAAACATTTAAAAATACAACAGGATCATAGCTTCCTGTGAAAAAATAGTTATTTACTTAGCCAAAGTGATAATAAAAGATTCCAAAAGCAAATATAGAACAGATCACTTAAAAGGTAAAGAAACTTCAAATATGTTATCAAGGGCAGTTTAGCATCATTAGAAAATTTGTCTGTTTTGACAGAGAGAAAAACTAAATTTATGTTTTGCACCAGATTACTTTAAATATTCATTTACTCAATTAAACTTGTTTTAAACTTAGTCCTGACTGATCATGTACAAAACCTTTTTGGGAGTCCATTTTCCACAAATATTTCATCCCTTAACTTATTTTAGCATGATTTTAACTTTTGAGTTTTAGAATATCTGGAGAGATCCTGAAACATATATTTCTAAAAGTTCACTCAAAACTCTTTTCCCATTTGCACTTTCTTTCCTCAAAAGTTTCTTCATGTGAGTTACTTTCCTTGCTGACATGTCATGTCAATGTATGGCAAAGTGAAAGTGAAGACGCTCAGTCATGTCTGACTCTTAGCAACTCCAGGGACTGCAGCCTACCATGCTCCTTCGTCCATGGGATTTTCCAGGCAAGAGTACTGGAGTGGGTTGCCATTGCCTTTTCCTATGTATGGCAAAACCAATACAATATTGTAAAGTAATTAGCCTCCAATAAATAAATAAATAAATAAATTTTTTTAAAAAAAGATCTTATTTAGCTTATGTTAAACCTAGGCACAATGAAAATATTATACTTAATATTGTATTTAATATGTTGATCACTTAAGACATGCCTATATTAATTACATCAACAAACTTTAACAATTAATACCAGGTACTAATTTAATATTGAATATTTCCCAGTTCTTGTGAACCTGAAATTCATTTAGCTTAATTTCTCTTGTACTTAGAATTGTTTGGTTTGTAAGCACTTACTTTTATTTAAGCCAATTAAATGGAGCTCTTTCACAAATCAACCATGGCAATGTTATCCAAAGGCAAAAAGTGAAAGTGAAGTTGTTCAGTCGTGTCTGACTCTTTGTGACCCCATGGACTGTAGCCTACCATGCTCCTCTGTCCATGGGATTTTCCAAGCAAGATTACTGGAGTGAGGTACCATTGCCTTCTCCAGAGGATCTTCCCACCCCAGGGATCAAACCCGGGTCTCCCGCAGTGTAGGCAGACGCTTTACCATTTGAGCCACCAGGGAAGATACTGCACTCAATCTTAGCCAACAGGCCAAATCCACAGAGCAGCCTCAATGCTTATTTTGATTCTAGTCTTGAGTCAGGTACAGCCATGTAAACCCCACAAAAAAGCTTGGATTAAAAATTGGATTTCTCATACATGGAACAGGTCAAGCTCACTTGGCTAGATGGCTAAATATTTGCAGAAAAAGGACTTAAGATTTATAACTACCTTGGACGAGCCAACTTCTAAATTATTTTACCCTCTCTAAAATTTGAATTTTAGAAGACAGCAGAGATGAGGGTTCCTGAGAAGAGCAGATAGGACATTTGCATCTCAAAGATACAGGCAAGTTCTTCCTAGGATGACTTTGTCTACCCTTTGTTTAATACTGAGGGGGAAAGAAGTGAAAGTAATAGGAAAGACAGGTTGAGGAGCCCACCTCGCAGTCCTGGTCTCCTGGGAAGGCGGCAGCCAGAGAAGCGGACTCAGTGGTGCTGAACCAGTATGTGCTGACGCCGCACAGAAGTACTCTTTCTGGGGGCAGATGCCCTAGGAGCCGGGTCTGTTCTGTGACCTCCTCATCCTGCTGTGCGTGTCTTCAAGCAGCAGCTGCCCTGATAGCTTTTAAGTGCCCGACCCATGGCACACCAGTTTAATTGACCTGGTCCTCAGCTCAAAGGAGAAAGTGGAAAGGAGAGTCCTCACCTCCTTGGGCGATAGCTACTGTGCCACGGTGGGCTGTGGGATCTTCAGAACACGCCAGAGAGTAACCCTGGCCGGAGTTCCTCAACTGCTTCTATAGGCAGTAGCCTGTTTACAGAGGGTTTGAAGAGAGAGAAGCAAGAGAGTTGCTGTGGCGATGGGCAGGAACCTTAGAGGAAGCACGTCTCATTTTAGCTTAAGCAGTTAGTGCTAAATGTCTGCGTATTACCAAATTACCAACGTAACCAAAATAAACCAAAACCTAGCTAGCTGGAAAGTCACACTAACGTGACCTCCCAGCTCCATTAGATCTACGGCGTTTGTCCAAAATGCTTTATAAAAGGAGCTTTCCTTTACAGGGGAAGCTCCCCAAGCTGGAGCTGAAGTTCTCCACTGTCAAAGTTACCCAGGGCTCCTATAGAGGAAATTGGAATTGGACACCTCAAGTCCAAGGGAGCCTCCAGATCTATTCATTCATTCTCAGAGTGTTCCTCTCCTTTGCAAAGTACTTCTAACTGCAAGATTGCATAATTGTGAGCCATTCATGGGCCGTTGCTTTTCTGATCTCAACGTATCTAATATATGCCCCAAAGAGCTTTCCTTTGTGGCAGATGAAATATTTCCCATTTCTATAAGTTTGATAACACCAAAACACAACAGATGTAGGCGGATTTCAACAAAGACAGCACAAATTCCAGCCTCGATGCACAGAGCAACTGTGCACAGTCCCAGCACAGTCCCAGCTCAGGTAAGTAAAGTGACCTTACAACACAAGTGAACTAAGTCCAACTAGGTAGCCCACCCACGTCAGAACCAGTTCCCCAATGAACTGGTTCCAACTGAGGTAGAGTCCAACAATAATTCTCCTCTCCAACAGGGTACCCCACCAAATCGGTTTGTCCCATAAAGGAAAAATCCAAATTGAGGGGGAAATATATTCCCAGTGTGCACACCAGAGCGACTTACCTTACAATTCAAGTCTGTTGACTCATAACACAAAAGGGCATGCAAAGCCACAAACAAATCAACTGGCTATCAAATTGGGGAGACTTACCCTATGAAATTGAGTTTATTGACTTGTAGAAGGTGGTCAGTTCCTTGTTTCAAACTGCCAAGCACTGGGGCAGCTGGTGCCACTTCCCAGAATCTTGAAGGAAAGATCAAGATGGTCCTGGTAGCTGCTAGGGCCTTGTCCCAATATTCCTTGACCAGGGCCAGCTAGCCTCTAGCAGCAAGGATCCTGGATGGCTAAGCCAAATTTGTTACCAAGGTCAAGCTCTCTCTGCTTGCCACATGACAGGCCAATGAATCTGAGAGATGAGGTGTTGAGGCAAGAAATATGACTTTATTTGGAAATACAGCTGACTGAGAAGATGGCAGACTAATATCTCTAAATAACCATCTTAGTGGGGTCCGGATGCCAGCTTCTTTTATAGATCAGAGATGGGAGAGGTGAGGAAGCAAAGTAAAACAGCCATTAATCTTGCAAATATCTCCTAGAATGGCGAGCCTCAGGCAGGGGATGAGTTTATTTCTTCCTGGTTGGGAAGATCCCCTGGAGAAGGAAATGGCACCCCACTCCAGTACTCTTGCCTGGAGAATCCCATGGAGGGAGGAGCCTGGTAGGCTACAGTCCATGGGGTTACAAAGAGTCAGACACAACTGAGCGACTTCACTTTCACTTCCTGCCATCTACAGGTGGGCAGGGTTCTGAACAAAGGCGCCTTAACAGTCAAGTAGAGGGGCAAAGTTCTCTGAGACAGGCTATTATATATGAGTATAATAATAATGAGTATAATAATTATATATGAGTATAATAATAAAAGCAATGGAAAGCAAGTCAAAGAAGCAGTTCCAACACAGAGTCAGAATTGGCTTTTCCCTTCAACAATATGATGGAATAGTATTCAGTCATAAAGAACTAAGAAAACTTTTTATATATTTATAGGAAATGGTATCTAAGATAGACTAAGTAAAAACTGAAGGATGCAAAGTAAGGGACTAACACTTATGTAACATTTTTGTAAAGAGGGAAAAATAATACGTGTTTATCTTCTTGTCTATGCATAAAGTTCCTGGAAGGTTACAAGAACATTTATTGAGTCCAAGGAGGGGAGATGCATGGTGGGGGATGGCATGAAAAGATATTTTCACTCTATAACTAACTTCTTGAGTCTTTGAAAAAAATAATTTTGGCCATGCCATGCAGCATGCAGGATCTCAGTTCCCTGACCAGGGATTGAACCCACCCCTCTCATGCCTTCTGATTTATGGAGCACATGAATGTGCTGCCTATTAAAAATAAACAAATAAAAAGTAAAACTCCCTCTTATATTATCTCAATTTAGTCTTTTAAGGCATTGTATTATACTAAATGATTATAAAATAATTCATGTTTATATATTCTATGAATTCAGAATGTTTAATATAACATAATCTTTTAATATGAAATATGTTTTGCTGTACTAATTTGACTATATATTGCATGTTGTATCTATACTACATATATTTGTTTTAAAGGTCTTTTTATAAGAAACAGTCTGAAAGGAAAACACCAGTGATTATTTCTGGGTAGTTGACGTATAAATTATTTTAATTTTCTTCTTTATACTTTTTCCATTTCTCTGGTTTATATGCCAAAGGTATACTGCTTCTAATAATCAGGAAAAAATCATGCGTGCTCCCACTCCCCTCCATCCAGGGATAAAGCTCAGTGACTTCAAAGTGCCTTTTGAGGCCCTGCCTGTTTCCCTCCTCTCCTATCAACCCTCCCACTGCCCCTACAGGAGGCTCTGTGACCCCTGAACAGGCTCCTCGGCTGTTCTCCCTGTGCTACAGAAATGCAACCCAGACGTCAGTATCCAGCTCAAATGTCCTCCCACGCAGACAGAATCAGTGGCGCCCTCCTCTGTGCTCAGTGACCTCGGGCCTGGACTCCTTAGGCCTATGGCCCTTGTTTCGTGAGTCACTGGGCCCCCAGGAGCAGCCTGGGGCTGACTCAGGTTGAACACTGGAAAGTATGGGCCCAGCGTTGCCCCTGTGGCTCTCTCTACCTTCTGCGAGATGGAGGTACTAAGTGAGTTACTGTTGGCTGCAAAGCTCACTTTGCTTTGGTGTCTTCTTTCTGTTTGTGGGCTTCTGGGGTGTGATCTTGGTGTCCTGCCGGACCTGGCTGCAGTCCTTGTTCCCATCCCAGTGGGGCCCTCTACCTAGTGGCATTCTTCACAGAGAACTGCACAAATAGCCCCCAGCGGTCCAGTTTGAGGGGAATGCACTCTCCCCAGCGTGGCTGGTCTGCCCAAGACAGAGGAGGTACTTTTCTCATATCTGTTGGAGAAAGTGGGGCTGGAAGATGTCTCTGTCCCAAAGACTTCCAATCCCTTCCAGGTGCCTTCTGAGTCTTCCTTCCCACTCCTCTCCAGAGGGAAATTGGCTGGAAGGGAAGCAGATAGAAGCAGGAGGGGGAGGCCCAGTCAGCCATCCCCTTTCTTGGAGAATCTGAGCCTGTGCTTTGCCTCTTCACAGATTCACAGATTGGTACAGAGAAACAAAGTTGTCAGAGAATCCCACTCCTTCCCCGGCTCTCAGAGTGCGTATACCCAGTGATTCACCAAGCCCTGCCCCCAGTCTGTGGGCAACTGAGCCTTAAGGGCAGAGGGGAGCAGCTGTCAAATTCTTTTCAGATTCATCTATGCTTTCCCTTAAGCCCCGGCTTAAGAGATACTAACATTCTCCCCTAATCCGGCTGCTGTTGCTCTCATCCATATCCTTATTCCCAAAGAGATTTACTAAGTGGATAAATCTCAGCCCAAGAACTCAGACACTTGGCCCCACTTGCAGGGTCTGCTTTGTATGACAGTCAGGGCTAGGCTGGATGTGGCGGGCACACAACCCTGGAATGGACGCGGGCATTTACCTATGAAATTCAAACTATTAAGAGTCTCCTCCATGCCCCGAATCCTTCCATTAATGAGCAATGATGAGTAATATTTACTGAGTACTCAGTATGTGCCAGACACATTCTGGGTGCTTCTCCTGCATTAAAGAAGCAAATACACTTGTTATAGTTCTGTTTGATACCTAAGGAAACAGAAGCAAGTGGCCCAAGGTCTCTTGAACGGTTTAGCCAGGATGAACCCTCTGCCTCCAGAGCCTGCGCTCTTAACCTCAAGGCTATTCTGCCAGGGGAGAGGCCTTCTCAGGTGCCCCGGGACCACTTTCTCACAGCTGCTTGTAAAGTGCACCTATTCCAGGGGAGGACCACAGGCCTGCCTTGTCCACCCACTGGGGATGAATTGGTTTATCAGATCCTTTTCCCAAAGGAAGTTGGCGGTTGGCCTGAGGATGACCCCTGGCTTTCTTGAGATGAGGAGGGGGAATAGGAACCTCGAAAGAGGGCATGGTGGTCAAGGAAGAGAGGATAGGGGTCCTTGGAGGCACGCAAAGGCGATGGGGAGGAAGGGAGGAACGGGTAGGTCCTCCAGCTCAACAGAGACAACTCCAGGGAAATAAGCCTGAGCAGTAGTGTGGGTTGTGTGGGAAGGGCCCCTGGGATGACCCCTCAGAGTGCATGCTTTTGGTGTGATTCCTGTGTGAAATTGAGGGTTTGGGGAGTGGACCGACAGAGCAGTGGAGTGGGGGAAGCAGCCCTCAGGACCTGACCGGGGCCTCAGGGTCCTGCAGGCCATAGCCTGACCCCTGACCCTCTGAGGGTGACCCAGGCCACTCATCAGAGCCTGCAGTCTCACTCTGAGTTCTGACCCCCCACTCCCAACCCGGCCCAGCCCTTGGCTCTCAACGGAGTGAAGTGGGTCAGCGGCAGGGGGCTGCTGCTGGGAGCCCTCGGTCAGCACGGCCTGGACGCGGAGGGCCCGCTCCTTCCACTGCTCTCCTGCTGCTGTCCTGCGGAGAGCCCTGCGTGCGCACAGTGACTTCACAGCCACGTGCAGAGGTAGACCAGATGACCCTCATCTGGTCTGTGAGGAGCTGAGCTCAGGGAGGTTGTCATTTGCCCCAGAGTGCAGAGTGGCCAAGCCAGGATTCAAACCCAGAACTCCACACACCGAGTGTGGGTGTGGCACCCCTTTCAGTAATCTACACTGCGCCCCAGGCATCCCCCACGGGCTGTAGCTTTGGGGCCCTCACCTCGGGAGTTCCTTTCCTCCCCAGACCCTCTGGCCACCAGTTCTCAAACCTCTATTTGCTTCAGAATTGCCTGAGGAAGACATTTAAAACAAAATGCAGATTCCTAGAGTTCAACCACCACAGATTCTGACTGTTGAAGTCAGATGGAGCCCAGGACTCTGCACTCTTAGCAAACCCCAGGTATCTCTGAAGCAGGAGGTTCCTGATGCATAATTCACCATCTCAGAGGTGTCTGTCCCAAGCCCTTTCCCATGGTTTGTGTGTGGGCTAAATCGCTTCTGTTGTGTCCAACTCTTTGTGACCCCATGGACTGTACCCCACCAGGTTCCTCTGTCCATGGGATTCTCCAGGCAAGGATACTGGAGTGGGTTGCCCTGCCCTCCTCCAGGGGATCTTCCAGACCCAGGGATCAAACCCGCATTAGCAGGCAGGCTCTTTACCACTATGCCACCCGGGAAGCTCCCATGGAGGGGGCCCCTTTATTCTGCCTTCGTTGCTGTTTTCTCCCTCTGTATTTCAAATATTATCAAGGGTGATGGGAGACTCCTCTAGGCTGCAGATGGGTTCCCTTTGTCTTCCGAGGCTCCAGGCTGCTTCTCCTGGGTCTCGCACATAGCCAGGGACAGGTGAGGGGACAGGACTACCTCTTGGGGTCTCAGCCGGAGCCTGCGGCTGTACCTCTGTTTTAGACCCGTGTGCTGCTCTCTTGGCTGAAATCACAAAACAGAACCCAGCCGCCAAGGCAGTGTTTCTCAACCTGCTCACATGCTGCAGAATCCCCTCTTATTTGGCAAAAATGCAGATTCCTACCCCACCCTGATTTGTTGAATTAGAGTAGGGGAGAATGCAGGGCCCGGAAACCTGCACTTGACCAGCAGTCTGGTCAATTATGCTCGTGAATGGCTGAGAAGTCCTGCTGTCGATCATGGACTATGGAGTGTCACAGACCTGGGTTCAAACCCCAGGCCTGCCACGAGGTAGCTACGTGGACTGGAACTAATTCCTAACCTCTCATCTGTAAGACGAGAAGGAAATGGTAACCCACTCCAGTACTCTTGCCTGGAGAATCCCATGGACAGAGGAGCTTGGTGGGCTACAGTCCACAGGTCGCAAAGAGTTGGACACGACTGCGCGACTTCACTTTCATCTGTAAGACATGACGTAGTATGCCGACTTATTGATTGGTCTTGCTGTGAGGATTCAATCAGACCCTGAGAAAATTGATTCAGAGCACCGGGCATCCAGAACCTGCTCTGAAGGCACACCCCATCTAGTGGCAAAGAGGATGCAGACATAAATGCCTCCCTGGGAGGGAAGCGCTGAACGCTACTCATCCCACAGCAAACACAGAGCAGCTTTAAAATGATTCTGCCTTTCCTCTGGGGTGAGCTCAGTGAAGTTTTCAAGGTGACTAGGTCTGTTCCCACCCTCAGGTGTGGAACCATTCCTAGTTAGGGTCAGGCATTGGCAAACCTCTGGTCAGTCAAGGTCCTTGGCACCTTCAGCCTTGCAGCAGGCTGCCAGGAACTGGGAGTCTACAAATCCTTCCTTTCCCTGGCTCCCCTAGTCTGGCCGATCCAAAAAAATGCCAAAACTTGTAAAAAGCTTCAGCCATTCATAACGGGTCAATTCCCTCGGGAAACGCTCCCAGCTCTGCTGAAAGCTTGCCAGGAGACTTGATGACTTCATGCTCTCAGCCCACACAATGCACAGAGCAGGAAAAACATCCCGCCTGTCCATAGGCTCACATCCTCCCGGGGCCCCACCCTGCGGCTCCCAGAGTTTGGGGATGGCTGTGTGGAGGGAGGCAAAGGCATGCCAGAGCAGCTGTGGAGGAGGGGAAGTGGGTGGAAGCAGGACCAGATCTCCCCAGTTTGGCTGCCTCCGGAACCAGCTGGGCGGGTTAGATTACAAGTCAAATCTGCTTTTTCTGGTTCCCCTGCCAGTTCCCGGAGACCACTGCTTAACAGCCCCGACACTGAAATGGACTAAAACCTGAGCTGGCAAACAAAGCTGTTCAGAAGGCAGTCAGCAGGTGAGCATACCCGGTGGGAGGCCTTGCTTCGCACTTAGTTGACTGCAAGGTGTTAAACCTCCCAGGCCCTCAGTTTCCACATCCATTGAATGGGAGTACTCCTGTATGTCCTGTCTACTACACAGGGTGTTCTCAGAGCAAAATGGGCTACCATGCATGAAAGCACCTCCGGAAACCTTCATAAACACATTACTGGTGTCATTATCACTGCAGAGTGACTGGGGAGTGGGGTGGCATGCCTGGGGAGGCACACCCATGAGGATATGGCCCTCTTCAGCCCAGGCAGCTGGCAACCTGAACCCAGTGAAGAGACCTGACAGGTTGGAAACGTGGATATGTGAGTGTCGACCACAGGCTGTTAATGTTCAGACAGGCTTGGGGGGTGGGGTGGGGTAGGATGAGTGGAGAGGGAGCAGGGGAGCATTTACTGGAGAACTTACCCGGAGGCCACATTTCCATACTACCTAAGCTCTGTGTTTTTCCTTGCTGCTGCTGCTGCTAAGTCGCTTCAGTCGTGTCCGACTCTGTGCGACCCCATAGATGGCAGCCCACTGGGCTCCGCCATCCCTGGGATTCTCCAAGCAAGAACACTGGAGTGGGTTGCCATTTCCTTCTCCAATGAATGAAAGTGAAAAGTGAAAGTGAAGTCACTCAGTCGTGTCTGACTCAGCGACCCCATGGACTGCAGCCTACCAGGCTCCTCCGTCCATGGGAGTTTCCAGGCAAGAGTACTGGAGTGGGATGCCATTGCCTTCTCCGGTGTTTTTCCTTAGGTTGTATATATTTAGGGTGGCCTTTTGGAAAAGGGCTTCCCTGGTAGCTCAGAGGTTAAAGCGTCTGCCTGCAATGCAGGAAACCCGGGTTCAATCCCTGGGTTGATCTCCAGGGAAGATCCCCTGCAGAAGGAAATGGCAACCCATTCCAGTATTCTTGCCTGGAAAATCCCATGGAAAGAGGAGCCTGGTAGGCTACAGTCCACGGGGTTGCAAAGAGTCGGACATGACTGAGTGACTTCACTTCACTTCACTTCACTTTTGGGAAGTGGAGATTATAAGAGGCTAACTTCCCTGTTGGCTCAAACGGTAAAGCATCTCCTGCAATGCAGGAGACCCGGGTTCGTTTCCTGGGTCGGGAAGATCCCCTGGAGAAGGAAATGGCAACCCACTCCAGTATTCTTGCCTGGAGAATCCCATGGACGGAGGAGCCTGATAGGCTACAGTCCAGGGGGTCGCAAAGAGTCGGACACGACTGAGCGACTTCACTTCACTTCAAGGCCCCCGTGAAGCCCTTACATCAGCGCTGGTGTAGGCTTATTTGGCATCAACAGAACTGAGCACGTAGTGCTCAATGGATTGATAAAGGAAGGCTTCCTGGAGGAGGATTTGAGGCATGCCTGAAAGGAAGCCAGAGGGAAAAGGTTCCCACAAAACCCTAAAGTGAAAACAGACACGTTGATGAAAAATCAGGAGCAGGGAGGGCACTCTGAGGGCATCTACACCCCCCACCCCCATCACTGTAGGGACGGGAGCACTGAGTCCCAGCACCTGCCTGAGGCCCAGCATCTGGCTGAGCTGCTGCAGGAAGTGGGAGGGGATGTCCAGGCAGAGGCTGGAAGACTTGAAGGAGGATCACCTTCCAGGGAAAGGTGATCCTTGGTCTGCCAGCAGGAGAGGACTGTGCAGTGGGTGGTCAGACACAGGACTGGAGAGAGAGAAGGGTCAGGGCTGGGACCCAGAGGACACCCCGCTGGGGTACTCAATACAGCCCCTTAGAGATGATGGTGGGAGCCCGCAGGATGTCTTGAGGCCTCTAGGAGCACCTCTGTGGCCCAGGGCCACATTCTTTTGAGTATTCTGGGGGTGGGATGGGGGTTGGAGGAGTAGAGTATGGAAACACCTAGAAAAAAGGTGACTTTACCATGTGACTAAATGGAACGGGTCTAGAAAGGTCTTAACTCAAAGTTGAGGGTCACCTGGGGGCACTCACTACCTGGGAGCAGGCAAGGAAGGGAAGGGCTTGCAGAGGTGGGTTCCAGCAAATTCCTAATGTATCGGATATTTCATTTCAATGTTAATTCATTCTCATTCACATCTATGAACTATGAGGCCCAGAGATCCAAATCATTCTCTGAAACCTGCAACACTAGGTACGCAGAGGTTGAGGAAGGGGAGGGAAGGTGGTCGTAAGTGAAAAGATCCTAGACAGGTTGCTCATACCCTATGGGATTATCTGCATCTGTGAGTTCCTTGAGGAGTTTACTCAATTCTGAATCTTTAGCACTTCACAGAGTGGTTTGGACCAAGGAGATTTTCAATAAATGTCTGTTAAAGAAAAAAATGTGGACTTAGGTAATGGTTTGTTATCTAAATTTTAATGAGTGCCAAAGAATTGATGCTTTTGAACTATGGTGTTGGAGAAGACTCTTGAGAGTCCCCTGGACTGCAAGGAGATCCAACCAGTCCATCCTAAAGGAAATCAGGCCTGAATATTCATTGGAAGGACTGATGCTGAAGCTGAAACTCCAATACTTTGGCCACCTGATGCGAAGAGCTGACTCACTTGAAAAGACCCTGATACTGGGAAAGGTTGAAGGTGGGAGGAGAAGGGGATGACAGAGGATGAGATGGTTGGATGGCATCACCGACTCGATGGACATGAGTTTGAGTAAACTGCGGGAGCTGGTGATGAACAGGGAGGCCTGGTGTGCTGCTGTCCAGGGGGTTGCAAAGAGTTGGACATGACTGAGCGAAGAACTGAGCTGAACTGAATGTTACCTAAAAATTTTGATTTAGGTAATTGTTTGTTAAGTTCACAGTACCTTGCCTGACATACATCTGTTAGGATATGAATGAATGTGTGTGAGCATTCTCCGTCATGTCCAGCTCCTTGCAACCCCACAGACTGTAGCCCGCCAGGCTCCTCTGTCCAGGGAATTCTCCAGGCAAGAATACTGGAGGAGGAGTTGCCATTTCCTCCTCCAGGGGATGTCCTCAACCCAGGGACAGAACCCAAGTCTCTTACATCTCCTGCATTGGCAGGAGGATTCTTTACCACTGCACCATGTGGGAAGCCCAAGGGACATCAGAATTCTGAAACTCTGGTGGCAGTTTGGAAGGGTGGGTGGGTTCCCATGGACAGATGGGTTTTATTCCCTCCTGTGCTCCTACAACCCTTCCCCCTTGAGAGCATGATGCTGGCTTCCACCCTAGGGGACAGGCTACATAGCAACAGCCAGCACTTAAGTGGTGCTTTTCTATGGGGCCAATAAATTCTGAATGCTTTCCGTGTATTAACTCATCTAATCTTCACACTAATCCTGTGATCACCCCATTCTACAAATGGGGAAACTGAGGCACAGAGAAGACGTTTTCGATGATCCCACAATTAGGAAGTTATGGGGCCAGGATTCAAGCCAAGACAGCCCGGCACTAGAGCTCTGCTCTCAACCGTCACGCTCCACTGCCTCTGTCGCTTGGGAACTCCAGCCTCCCTGCCTCCTCTGGTACCCTGAAGCGGGGCGGTCAGTTCCGCCACCAGGCAGAACACTTAGCAAAGGTGTAGAAATAGAGGCGGTTGAGGGTAAACTTGAAGTCATCACCTCAAGGCAGGAAACAGCACTGGGCCCTGACTGCTGGGCCCTTCCTCCTGCTCCAAGGCAGCTCTCCCTCCTGTCCTCATCAGCTCCAGCTTTAGGAATTCCCACAGCCCAGAGTCAGCCCCAGGTCTAGAAAGGCCAAGGTCTGGCCTCCAAGCAAATGGCCCCACTGGACGCTCCAGGCATCCTGCAATCCAGGTGGAAGGGTTTTGCAAGCCTGCAACTGTGGTTGGCAACACTCCTCTTAGCATCTCTGAGGGACGCTTCTTACCTGCAGGGTGTTTCTTCCTGTCCTGCTCGGCAAAGTAGAGATCTGGCCCACCCCAAGACAGCTCCTTCCTATGCAACCTGGTAAGACTTCCCAGAAACACTGCATGCCACTGGAATTCCCAAGTGGTCTCCCATCCTCTGCTTGGATGCTTCTAGGGACAGAAAGCTCACCACCTCAGAAGGCAGTTGATCCACTAAGTAATACCTATGACCCAGTGTTTTTTATCATAAAACTCTTTGCACGTTTACTTCTCCAGCTATACTTAAAGCTCTGTGGAAACAAAACCAGGATGAGGTCATCCTAAAGTCTTGCAAAATCTTTTAGGTAGAAAGGACTTAATAGATTCTTGCTAATAGAGATCTTATCAATGGTGAAGAATGCAAGGGAAAAAGTATGATCTAATTTATCAGCTTGCAAACAGCAGAGCAGGGCTCTGAATCCAGATTCCTGTATTTTGGAGCCTTGGATGTGCAAGACTCTTCCCTGGAAACCCAGGACCCCACTGACCCCTCCTCCAGGGAAAACATGGATGGTATAAAGTCTTGGTTGTGTCTGAAGAAAAGAAAAGCAAAAAAAAAAAAAAACAAAAAACTCTTGGTACATTTTTTTTCAAATGAACAACTCCCCCTCCCCCAAGTAACCCAGACCTCATGAGAGGAAGCAAAGACCACATCCTAACTGACACTGAGACTGAGTTCCTGCAAATGGGGTCTCAGTCAGAGTTGAGTTGGTGTCCCAGATACTGGAAACACAGAGCAGTGTGTGGTCAGGAAGTCTTGGATGAATAATGAGTGAATGTGAGTGGGAGGAGCTCGGAGACAGGAAGATGAGGGGCTGGGCTAGAAGCTCGAGCAGGGAGGCGTGCTGATGGCATCCTAGAGGGCTGAGCGTGTCCCTGCCACTCGGATGGGCCCCCGAGTGACACAGCTGCTGCACAGCCATGCCTCGTGCTGACCTCACCAGGACGAGGCAGACGCGGGTGCAGGAGAAAGCGATGGTGCCCGGCGTCGAGAGAACGTCCCAGGGACTGGGGGCTGGGTGAGCAGCTAGGAGAGGCTTCCTTAAGGCAGAGGCCGCATCAGATGATTCATCTCTGGACATGTGTTACTCTGGGGGGCCCCGCAGCAAGAGAAAGGGACGGGGGAGGAGCAGAAAGAGCGGCTGGCAGAGGGGAAGGAGCAGAGAGATAGAAGGCACCAACAAGTGGCCTCTGCAGTCCCTCTAGCCGCCGCCCGCCCAGTCCATCCTGTCTGAGGAGAGCTGGCGCTCCCTCCCTGGAACAGGGCACCGCCCATTAAAACGGACGTCGCCCACAGCGCTGGCGTGGCAGCTGGGCCCCCAGTGCCCAAGGCTGCCTGCTGAGTTGGTGGGGAGGCCCGGAGGGTCCCGAGAAGGGGCTGGGCAATGGCAGGGGCCGTGCGGTGGGATGGGGCACAGGGCCTCACCCTCTGGGGCTTCTGGCGGCCTGTCAGCCATGAACGCAGGTGACCCGAGGGCGAAGGCCTGTGCCCAGCTGCCAGGAATGCAGCAGGCAAGCCAGGTGCCAGCCGCCCACGCAGCCCTGGCAGGCAGGGGCCGTCCTGTGGGCGCCGCGCCTCAGGGTGGCAGGCGGGGTGTGAGCTCTGACAACCCCGTTGCTCCACGGGGCCCGGAGCCTCAGGCTCGCTGCAGGAAAGGATCAAAAAAAAAAAAATTTTTTTTTTTAAATTTCTGACACCTGGCCCCACTGCTGGAAAACCTGTGAATTTCCAGCACGGAAACCTGGAACCACGCTTCCTACATGCTCCACGATGGGCGCGAGGTGCAGAACCGTCTGTCCCTCCACGCGTGCCAGCCCACCTGCCACCCTGCCAGGCCACTGTGCTTCGTCCAGCCTGGCTGCCTCCTCATTCATCCTCACGCACCCTCCCTTGGGGGGTCTTCGCTGGAACACTCTGTCCTTGGGGGTCTTCGCTGGAACACTCTGTCCTTGGGGGTCTTCGCTGGAACACTCTGTCCTTGGGGGTCTTCGCTGGAACACTCTGTCCTTGGGGGTCCACACAGCTCCCCACTGACGAGGCACTGCTCTCCCCAGTCTCACCAGAGGCCCCTGACCACACTGCACCATCACAAGGCCCCTGACTCTGCTTGATTCTGCCTCCTCACACCTGAGCCCTTGACATCGGGGTGCTTAATTTGGGTAATGCTTTTCCCCCTCACCAGAACATCAGTTCTGCGACAGCAGGGACAAGACGATCTTGCTCACTGCCCTGTCCTCTGCCCCAGCACCGTGCCTGGCACATGGCGGGTGCTTGAGACAAATCTGCTGGGAGAAAGGTCATCCACACCAACAGGCCTGAGCTCCTGCTGCTGCACAGCGAGGGTGCAGAGTCCCGCAACTCGGCGTGCTGGCTCCCAGCTGGGGGCCAGGCAGGGACAAATTCCGGGGCTGAAGATCTGCTCTGGAGACCAGGGCTCAGAGGATGCTGCTTTGAGTCAAGACAGGAAGCAGGGGTCTGAGCAGAGGTGAAGGTCCAAAGATAGCCCAGCAGGAACCGAGCTGCTTCGAGGAGGAAGGAAAGGAAGTCCGGCACGTGCCCCACACCTGGAGCCCAGCAGGCAAACAGGGCGGTGACCGTGGTCAGACCAGCAGCCCTGACCACCCAGACCCGAGAGATGGCGTGACTGAGAGCCGCAGGAAGGGAAGGGGCGGCCCCAGGGCCGAGCCCAGCCTCCCCCTGCAGCACCGCTGAAGAAGACCTCCTGTCGGCAGCTGAGGGTCCCTGCAGGGCACCGTGCCCGTGCCAGACAGGCTGGTGTGGTGAAGGGAGAAGCCGGCGGGTGCCCCAGGTGCTCCTGACCCATCCCGGGGCAGAAGACGGCAAAGGGCGGCCAGAGGGGGAGATGGCCAGCCAGGGACTCCAGCCCAGGGGCAGGCCACTGCTCGGGAGAGGCGTATGAGAAGGACGGTGGGGCGCCCAGGAGACAGAGGGGCCCAGGACACCTGCCCCGTGCAGTGGTGGTCTGGCCACTGGAGAGGCTGAGGACGGCCCTCAAGGCCCGTCTGCCCTAGTCGCTCACAACCATCACTCCACCGGCTTCCTTCTCCAGTAACATCCTTTTTCCTCAGGCACAGATCACACATGAGGCCTGGGGGGAGCCTCCCAACTCCGCCCCGGAGCTCTCTGGGGCAGAAACTCAGAGTGCTGTGATGTCTGCACAGAGACCCCCAGAGTCCCCTCGACCACTTCAGCCTCCAGAGAGAACAGGAGCTGCCGCCCTGCCCCTCCAGACTCTCAGAGGGGCCGGCGCCTGCGTGAACCCCTGGGCGCCGCTGCCCAGGGTACAGCGGTGGCCTCCGGTCCCGAGGAGCTGCAGCGAAGCAGCATCTGCTCCAGCTGCCCTCCAGTGTGCTTCTCCGGTCACCTCCCTTCTCTCTTTGCCCTCCTTGAAGACCCACAGCTGCGGCGGCTGACAGACCTGGACTCTAATTCGCCGTGGGACTCCAGGCGAGTCATTTAACCTTGCTGTCCTCACCAGCAAAACGGGCAGAAAGGGGGATGCTGTGAGGCTTCGACGAGAGGCAAGGTGGTGGCACATAGTAGCGAGCAAACCTCAGGTCTTGCTAGTCTCCTCCCAAATTCCACTTCAAAAGCCCAACGCAGATCCCCACCAATGTGGCTCCTGGCCCCTGCTCTCCAGTTTGGTGACCGGCTGCCTTTAGGAGGTGAGGGGATTAAGGCTGGCAGAATCAGGGTGGAGAACCAGGCCCTGATCCACCCTCTATGTCCATGGTCTTGGGCACGCCACCCGAGCCTTCAACACGAGCTTCCTCCCCTGGGAAGCAGCCAGCCCCTCACATGTGCCAGCAAACTGGAAGGTACTCACATGTGAGGCATCAGACGCAGCCCGACATTCTCAGGGTGGTCTTGGGGAGAACAAACCTGGACACTGCTGTGGAAAACACAGCACGACGCTGAGAACTCTGGGAGATTAGTGTGAAAGGAGGTGTGAACAGACCCAGGGTAAGGGGGCATCTGGGAAGCGGGAAGGGGAGTCAGGGCTGTGCAGTTACCGTTGGGCTGGAAATACAGGTCTCCCTAGTTCTGCTGTGCTGGCCTTGACCATTCTCCACGTCAGCCCTCTCTTAAACCTTCCTCCCTGCCTCCCAAGAAGTCAGAGACTCACTCAGTTGGGGGAGCACAAAGGTCAGCTACATCAGACAGAACCCAGACCCTTCCCTAGGACCCCTGGCAGCAACTCAGGCCACGACGGCAACAGAACCAAGTCTCAGGCCTCTCCTGCACCCATCCCAGGGTAGCCGGGACTGACTGCCAGCCCTGAGGGCAGCAGCATCCAGAATACAGCAGGGAGGTACAGGGCCCCAGGCCCATGGCCCAGAGTGGGCTCAGGGACACACACTAAGCAAACTCTCTCCGCTTTATCTGCACAGACACAAGCCCGGCCTGCACTCAGGGGGCCTGGGGAGGCCTTTCCGTCCCCCACCTTTGACATCAGTTTGTCAGCAACAGCTTTTGTGCAGGAGACTGCTCACTCCTTCCTGTACCACATGAATTAAATATATTATCTGTCTTTATGCTGAGTCACGGGACATTCACAGTACAGTGGTGGGGGGTGGGGGGGGACTTATGGGGAAGCCAAGACCCTCCAGGGCCGCTCCTCAGGCAGAAGAGGG
This sequence comes from Cephalophus harveyi, assembly GCA_006410635.1. Classification (NCBI taxonomy): domain Eukaryota; kingdom Metazoa; phylum Chordata; class Mammalia; order Artiodactyla; family Bovidae; genus Cephalophus; species Cephalophus harveyi. The sequence continues at coordinate 211,394 of SJYT01072274.1, read as the reverse complement.
TAGGCAGGGGGCCTGGCCTCCCTTTGGCCTTGACATCTAAGACCCAGCCCAGTGTTGAGACTTTGGGAATACAAGAGGTGTGCTCCATAGGAGTGTGGAGGCGCCTTCTTGGGGGCCACGGCCCCGCCCACTCCCAGTCCCCTGGGGCTCAGGGTAAGAGCCAACCCCATCCCGCCCCACCTTCCTGCACCTCAGACTGTGGGCCTGGCCTCCTCTGGGCATGGGGAGGCTCCAGGCAGGCCGGAGCAAGGACAGAGCCACGGGCACTGGGGAGGAGCAGAAGAGGAAGGCTGTGCCAACTCCACGGAGCTGGGGCCGGCCTGACACCAGGCTCAGGGTGAGCCTGCACACCTAGATGCTGCCCACAGGATGCTGGTCCAGGGCCCCATGGGACTGGCTGGGCCACCAGCAGCACACGGGGCCCCTGACAAGGAGCGGGCCGTGGGGACAAGTCGGGGGGAATGGGAGAGGGGGTCCGGCTCTGGGGACGGCTGCCCCCACAGGTGGGAGGGGCTTTGGCACAAACGTTGGCACCCAGGGTTCCAGGGTCCCAGACAAGGTGCCATGTTGCTTCCTGCTCTCAGAGGGGAAACAGGGGAAAGATGTGCGGGCTCCCAGGGGCCTGAAAGGGTCTCAACCAAACTGATGAGGCAGGCAGGTAGGCAGGCCCCCGGGAGGTCGGGGGGCACAGTGGCGCCCATGTCCAAGGCACAGTGCTCAGCTCAGCCTCTGGACTCTCCAGTCCCTGTGGGTTCCCCGCTGATGCCCAAGGGCTTCAGGGTGGGAAAGTGCCTGAGGTCGCTCTCTGCCCACCACCTCTTCCAAGGGAAGCAGCTCATGCCTGGCCCCAGGGCAGGCGGTGGAGGGGTTGGTGTCTGGGCCAAGGGTACTGGGGAGGCACGTGGGAAGCAGGGAGAGGAAGCAGCCAGCTGGGCTGCCCGAGGTCTCCCGGGCCGGCCACTGGCCCTCACGCATCTGTCCTCCGAGGCCGCACGGGCCCCATCCTGCTGCAGCTGTGCACGGTGTGACCTCTCACCCCTGGGCCACAGGAGGGGGGGCGCAGCTCAGAAGATGCTCTGTCGGCGGTTCTTCCCTCGCCCTGGAAAATGGAAGGAAAGATGTGGGGCTGCAGGAGGAGGCGGGGGCCAAGGTCGCCTGAGATCAGCAGGGGCGGACTGCTCTGCCAGAGCCAGCAAGAGCATCCGCTCAAGAGCTGGTAGTCCTGAGTTCTAATCCCATCCCTTCTACTCACTCACTGTGTGAAATTGCATCTCAGCCTCCCAGAGCCTCAGTCTCCTTGCCTGAGAAATGGGGAGCACTAACCAATGGTATCGACTTCAAGGAAAATTTTAGGATTAAATAAGATGCTATCTGGAAAGCACTTATCACGTCTGAGGCCATCAGCTAGTCTGGAAACAAGTGCAGTTCTCCCAGGATAGAGGCTACACCCAGAGCTCAGAATTTGCCGAGAGAAGGCATCAGGAAACGGGCGCACCTTCATGGGGCTACTCTCAGATGCGGCGTTCTGTCTGGGGCGCGGGTTGAGGAGGAAGACACAGGGAGGAAGCCTGGGCAGCAGATAGGGAAACCGGCCCTGCCCTGCTCCCTGCAGGCCCCCGGAAGAGAGGCCCGGGCCGGAGAGGAGCCCCCATCTCCCGGCCCTATCTCTGTTCCTCAGGAAGGCAAGCGCTGCCCGCCCTGGTCTCCTCTAGTCAGGGCGAGCAGTGGAGAGGACAGGCCCCTACCTGGCTGCTGGAAGGCCAGGCCCCGGTAGCCGGGGTCCTTCTGGAGCTGGATCTCCTTCAGGGAGAAGAGGGAGGCAGCTGCGGGCAGAGAGGGCACAGGCCGGGAGACCGCTCAGTGAACCGGCTCCACTCCTGCAGTCTGCGGCCCCTTGCCCACCACGCACGGGGAGCTGGGCCACCCCTTCAGTTGGGCTGGCAGCCCCAGGATGACCGGGTTTGCTCCCCTCGTTATGAAGGAAAACCCAGGGACAGGGAGCCAGGCTGCTCAGCCAGACCTGGGTCCTGGGCTCTGGGCTCTGCTCCCTCCTCACCCAGACCTACTGTCCCGCTCCTGGGTCCAGGGAGGCCCCCCCAGCCTCCCCCTCACACTCACTGTCTTCCAGCTGGTGCACGCGCTCCCCCAGAGACCGGAAGTAGGGGTGCCTCAGGGCCGCCTCTGCTGACACGCGACTCTTGGATTCATACTGAAAGGCAGAGGGTGGCGGCTGCAGGGATCCCTCTGGCAATATGACACCTACGCTTAGTCCCCTGGCCCAAATGAGAGGGCCAGTCTGATCTGAGTAACCCTTCGGGTCACCTAGCTGCTGCTGCTGCTACTGCTAAGTCACTTCAGTCGTGTCCGACTCTGTGCGACCCCATGGACAGCAGCCCACCAGGCTCCTCCGTCCCTGGGATTCTCCAGGCAAGTGTACTGGAGTGGGCTGCCATTGCCTTCTCCACCTAGCTGCTAGCCCAGCTCAAGACTGGCCCAGAGCTCAGGGTCCGAGGTCCCCAGCCACCAGGAGAGAACCAGATATGGGACTTAAAGAAAATGATCTCTTTTGGGGATGGAAATACAGATGCAAAAGCATACACAATTATAACTTGAATACCAGTGATACTAATAAGTAATACTAAGAACCACCCTTACCGGGTGCTTAAGCAAGGCAGGCACCATTCTAAGCGTCTTCAACAACCTCATTTTATCCTCACAACCATCTTACAAGGTGTGTGATTCACTCTGCTGTGCAGTTGAGCCAAGCGAGGCACAGCTGAGTTCTGTAACCGGCCCACGGGCTACGCAGCTAGGGTTTGAACTGGGGTTTCAGTTTGGAGCACGGCTGCTCTGAAGTCTGGGGAGGCCGGCGCTCCTCTCGTGCGGAGGTGGGCGGGGGGTCCCAGGGAGCCCCAAGCCGGGCCCGGGGGGACTGGGGGCCAGGATGACATCCTGAGGCTTCAGCTCCCTGCCTGCTGGGCCACGGCTGGCAGGGAGCACACTCACCAGGAGGAGGCTGCTCAGGAGGTTGATGCCGTCAGGGTCCAACCTGCGGGAAGAAGGAGCTAGCTCAGGCCTGTGGGGGCGCGGCGAGCCCCGAGGCCTGAGCTAGCTTTCCCGAGGGACCATGAGGACCACAGCGGACAGGAGCGGGGAGGAGGGCTACCTGGGAGCGTGGCTGAGGAGCGGCTGGGGGAGGTACCGGGGGAAGTTGTAGGCTCGGAACTCCGACAGGGCCATCACACCGGGCCACGTCTCTTCCGTGGGGGTCCCTGGGAGATGTGGATA